>OZ007507.1:13047603-13617603 GCA_963931865.1 Axinella damicornis | reverse complement strand
TCTAGTTCATGAATACAGTACAGCAATTGGCACAACCACACTGAGTCACGCTCAGTTGACCGTATGTACACTTCAGAGACCGCAATGTGAATATCTACTGCACAAGTCGCGAGTGCCTGGCCTTTTGCTACAACCACAGAGACGGGACAACAGCCAGCACAGAGAGTCACAGCCACCACATGTATCCCAACTAAACTAGAGACGTGTGGCAAAATCATGCGGACAACTGTCGGGACAAGGTGTGGTCTCCAGGGCTTCCTTGAAGGGTATGATACATGTATAACATGGCTGCCATGCAGTGAAAAGTGTTACTGTACGACAGTCATCATGATAAAAGTCTAGTGCTCCTGAAGTGACTAGGAGCGAATAATGTTACTCTGTGATCACTAGAACGCCACTGCGGTTGAGCATTCTTGTCTTCTCGCATGCTACTGCTCATTTTGACTGTCGCTGGCAGTACATTGTACATGATGTCATGCCCATTGATGGGACAAGCTGTGCAGACAGACTGGTGGACAAATTCAGAGTCTGAGGAAGCAAGGACAGGGTGTGAGAGAGACAAGGAACCATCAGGCAGCACTGTTGCCGTACCAGGAGAGCAGTCGCTAGTCGTAACTCAATATCATGATAGCAGTACCACTGCATCCTTCACTGTCTCAATCCAGGACCCACATTCCATTGGAAAAACGTCATACATGTACTACATATGATACCCAAGAGGTTTTCTTTGAAAATGAAAAAGGGATTTAGTGATGGCTTGTCCAAGGGGAAATGCCAATACCCATCCTCAGTCCCATCCCATTCATAAAATAGGTACAAGGTGTAACAGTACCTCAATTCCAGGAATTAGTGTGTTTCAGATAACCCATTTTTTTGGCGGCTACAACCTGTACATGTAAAATGAAGAAGTGTTCCATTACAAGAACAAATTGATCACTCGGAGCGGGAATTGCACTACCTGGCTACACAATAGGAGGCATTGCGGCACAGTAGGCTCTCTTGGACACAAGGGAAGCCGCCGTGAAAGGCTTTCTATTGAACAGCAATTACAACGTAGGTGGATTATTGCAATTTGGCAGATACATGGCTCTAAGTAAGCTGGACAATGGCAGAGAGGGGGCAGGGAGAACCTCTGAGAAGATTTCAAAGCCTTGGTTCCAGAAGAGATCAACAAAATTTTATATCAGACGATGTAGCTAGCTTTGGGATTTGATGGCCCTTGTCAGTGGTAGTCCTGGTGGCAGTGAGATATCAGTCGTACTACTGCTGCGGTCAAAACTCCAGTGCTCAAGTTTGTACAGCAGCTACTCCAATAAGGGGGAGGGCGGTTCTATTTTCTCAGCCACCAAGTAATGGGTATAAACCAGTCTCCATCATCAGCCACACAGTATTGACAATAGGAGCGTAACATGATATGTAAACATGGTAGCACAATACTACACAGGTTGGAGGAACTGTCCTGTCTAGCCTGGAGTGGGTATTACAGCAGGATGATACTCACCAGGCCAGGAAGGTAGCACTTTCTTAGCTACCTGATTGCGTATGGTGGTAGTGCCTGTTCATTCCCAGATGGCATCTTATTCCCAGACCATTCCCAAGTGGGGCTCATGCCAGGCTGTAAACAACTGTTACCTAGCTACCAATAATTACCTTACATTTCTCTTTGAAGTCATGTTATTCATTGGCAGTTGATAACAAGGTGATAACCTACTGTGAGCAAGCTACAGCAGCATATCCCATCAACAAGGCAGGCTGGTAAGTGCATAGACATACTGTAAGTGCACTGACATTACTGGTAACTTGTTTCATTACGAGGACGTCCTTGGCAACCCTTTGCAGTTACCCTTGACACTTGCTGTGGTATAGTGTCCTCCTTCCAATGGCAGAGTCTGGCTGATGTGGTCATGTCTCTGTCCGGTGAGTAAACACACAGAATCAGGAAGGGGATCTCGGGGATGTTGACGCAAGTCGGAAACACAGTTTAACACACATAACACCATCTCCTCAGCTTGTTTGATCTACAAATACACACGCAATGTACACTTTGGTCTACGTCCGGTTTCAATCACACATCAACAGTCCTGACCTACAGCTTGCAAAGTGGCAGAGGTTCGCAAGCACAAGAAGACAGTTAAACACAACATGGTTGAAGTGTTGGGAAGGAAGTTCCTCTATGCAAGAGTGAATAGTGTACGTAGCACTACAAGGTCTGCATGTCCTGTAAAAGGGCACTCTATCCCCCAATTGTGACCATGTACAGCATAATGTTCCCCCTCCCCCAATTTGTTGGTAATTACAAACCATGCAGGGCACACTGCGCCGATTTGGGCATACAATCTCATGTAAATGGCAGCAAATCAGTGGATCATAGGAGTGGTGTACCATACTGTTTTGTTGTTTTCAAATGCTGCTGTGTACACCCTATTGCATAATCCTATATAGCAGTCAGACAATAATCAATCTCAGATTACGCAGGGAGCTATAGTCACTGAAAACCTTTATTTGGCAGTGTAAATTCACTCAGGCACTATACGTACCCAGCAACTACCTGACGCAACTGTAATGTAGTTGAAGTCGTTCTATTGTTGATAACTCTGTACATTCCAGGGGTGATTCATATGGTACATGTACAGGGAAAGCTCACTAGCTAACAGAGGGTGAGGAGCCTAACACGACATACACACGGGGAGAACAGAGCTCGGCATTCTCTCATCAGACTACACCCATGTGCTTCTAGACAAAACACCTGCAATGGTCTTCAGCAGTTCAATACGTAGGTACGTAGGTACGGCCATAGACTTCTTTCTCTACGACAAAGAAGTTGTCATGATGTGTGTACAGCCGACTAGCAGAGAGCAAAGATGATCTGACCACAAAATAACTAGATGACAAGTATTAGCTAGAATCAGGAACTTAGGATTAGTAAGTACAATGCGTGAGTGGCAGGTTTAACCTCAAAGCAGGTGGGGGATGAACAACATCAGAATCCACAAGTGGGTTAGAGAAATACCTGCAGTATGTAAGGGCATATTTGACCTAATTCTAGCCTCATTAGGCTCGGGTTTGTCGGACAGGCACTGGGTCATTTGTCGCGTTTCTCTTTGCCTACCGAACCGTGTCCACTTTTATACACAAACACTCAGTACAGCTACACATGGCAGCCTATCACACAGAGCTAGATATCCAGCAAGCAGGGGATATTATATCGCTTCAACTCACCCTCCTGCGTAGATGCAGCTGATAGTAGTAACGCAACCACCAGATACGCTCCACACCACGTCCGACATCGCTTCAGAAAGACTGCCATTTCGTACGTCTCACTCTTTCGGGATCAATAGGCCCTGTGTGCTTTACTGGATCTCAGACCCTGGTGCTAATGTCGACAACTAATATCGCACTGTCACTGTACTTGTCTGTAGTGAATATCACAAGCGCAGCTGCTTTGCAAATTTGGTGCACGTGGAAGTTTAGGCGGGCCCCAACTGAAGCCACACAAAAGCACATCCGCTAAATAAGGCAAATGCAGCAGATGTCAAAGCACAACATTGCTGTATTCATCACATTCCAGGCTATTTACAGCCCTTCCTTTGGCAACACACTTGTGAATGCGATGCTTCATTCATCAGCTGCAGTGTCGACATGTCGTTGTCACTTCACGTGATAAACCGCCATTTGGCGGGAACTTTCAATCGCTGCCTCGTTTTAATTACCTGAACGCCTGAACCTAGCTAGTTGCCAACGTCTGGTTTCAGTCTTCTGTCATGATACGCTGGTCCGCGACAGTACTTCACAGACTAGTGAAGCGAGGCAGAAGCGAGTGAGCAGGCAGAGACAGCGGAGCGGAGGCAGCTTGGGGGTAGTCTGTGACATAGTACGACATCCACAATTTGAAACGGCAGCCATTATAACCATGAGTGAGAACAAGGAAGATCGAATGTCGTTCGTGGATGGCTGGGAGTTCATGCAGACCTTGGGAGAAGGTGCATACGGCGAGTAAGTACAACGACTCAGTAGTCTACTTTTACGTTCCCATGCACACTGAGTATACTAGTGGGCACTAACTAGAATGAGCATCTATGAACTCCCACAGATGTGGACCTGCAGTGGTCATCGTTACGTCCTCAGGCCCACTCAGCTCTGCCGCATACTTGGCCCTTACCGAGTTATAAGGTTCAAAGGTCAAGTACCGTAGTCGCGCGTTATTAGGCGCAGCTCACTTATAGACGCATGTTTACTGTTAGGCGCAGGTTCAACTCTCATCCCAGGTACTTGCTGTTAAGTGCTGCAGTCTTCCATAAACTCAGCCATTTTTGATCCTACGGATAATTTGAACTTTCTGATTCGAGGAATGTCATCCGTTATTAGGCACATCTTGCTTACAGGTGCATGCATATTCCTTCTGTGGAGTTATAGGTGCATGCTCCTAATAACGCGCGACGTCGGTATGCAGCTAGGAAAATGGAGCTGGAGAAGGCCTGAGGACGATGCTATCTTCAAGCCACAACTATGACTGCCTCATGAGCCATAATATCCAACCTTGTAACCTTTGACTTGTCAACCAAAGGCTGTTGCGCTGATGGGCAGAGAAGTAGTCATGGAATTGAATTTTCAATGAGGGAAGTTGCTGCTCACGTGACTTTGTAGCTTGCCCGAACCTAATATATATGTACACCGCTTTGGAAAAGTTGTGGCCAATCAACCTCTGTGTATGAAAGTATGGCCCCTTCTGATTGTGTGCTCCTCACTAGTTGTCATCTGATCGAGATGCCGACTGTACAGCATGGACAATGATGTCATTCTCAGATCATACCAATTTGCTTCACAAGTAAGACAGCTAGAGAGAATGACTTGCATGGTCAGGATATCATTAGGAACCCATGCTGCATGCTCCGTATGTGCATGCACTTTGCTCAGGCTCGCCCCCCAATGTCCTGCATTTCCACTAGTTGATCACTTTGCCGACCAACCATACCCATGAAGCAAAGCATCAAATGGTATACTAGCCTCGTTCCCAGGCCGTCTCATCCCAGTGCCTGTCCCCTTGCAGTACTGCAAGCGACAAGCACTGGAGTGAGAAGGCCTGGGAACGAGGCTAATGGTATACAGCCTTACATACATGGATACACACACACGCACACACACGCGCACACACGCGCACATATATACACATGCACACACACACATGCACACACACACATGCACACCCGCACACCCGCACACACACATATCCTCATGATACACAGAGTGAAATTGGCAGTGCACAAAGACACTGGAGAATGTGTGGCAGTGAAAATCATGAACGTCAACGGAAGGGAGGGCCTGACAGATGAGTGTCTACGGAAGGAGGTAGGTAGTGAGTGTGAGTGGGAAGGGCTGACTGATAAGTGTCTGCAAACAGGAGGAGTTGTAGGTGCATGGTTCACAATACTGCAATTGCCATTTGTGGTGTGTAGAGGAATAAAGCCTGTGTTTCCAGGTTGATCTAATACAGGGTGCAACTCAACTCTACACGCAAGCCAGTCACATTTTTGGTATCAAAATGAATTTTAGTGAATAACTCAGTCCAGCCCAACAGTGAATAGAGACACTCCCTTGCAGTAATATCCCTTGAGGCATTGCCTTGCTGTGCCGCCACATGGAATGGTCATGTTCTATAGATCTGTGTCATGAAGATGTTGCGTCATAAGCACGTGATCCGGTTCTTTGGTCAGCGAACGAATGGCGACATTCACTACCTGTTTCTGGAGTATGCAGATGGAGGCGAGCTCTTTGACAGAATAGGTTAGTGTGTGTGTGTGTGTGTGTGTGTGTGTGTGTGTGTGTGTGTGTGTGTGTGTGTGTGTGTGTGTGTGTGTGTGTGTGTGTGTGTGTGTGCGTGCGTGCGTGCGTGTGTGTGTGTATTCAGATGTGTAGTGTATACCGGAGCAATACCGTAGGCGCTCATTATTAGGTGCAGCTCACTTATAGGCACACATTCGCTGTTAGGCGCTGGGTCGACTCTCGTCTCAGCTACTCTATATTCAGCACTGAAATCTTCCAGAAGAGTTCTGCCATTTTTGATCCTGGGAAAAGGTGCATTTTTTTCTTCCTGTGGAGATATACGTACATAAGTGCATGCACTTAATGACAAGCGACTATGATATTCAGCATTCCCAAACTATGAAGCTTGCTCTAGGGGTTGTTGTTTGATGCTACTGTCTCTTTGTGCTGCAGAGCCAGACCATGGAATGGAACCGGGGCTAGCACACCACTTCTTCCTTCAGCTGCTATCAGGAATGGTGAGTGGATGTGTGAAAAGTGGCAGTGTGAGACCAGGGAGCCATCAGCTCAGGGTTTGTTTTGTAATTTTAGCCTTGGGCCAGATGGGCCCGTGCTATAGACCATGCTGCGTCACATGGACCACGGGAAGAGTTTTAGCCATGAGGTCTTGAAAGAACAGCTGCATTGTAGAACCACTGGCTTTGTCAATCATGGTTTCGGTATCCTCCATGTCTTTCTCGTTAGTTCTCACCATCAACAGGTACAAAACACTTCCTTTGCCTTATTTTCGTGGCCATGAAGTACTGTACACATTATTAGTGCTACTCACGTGACCCTCAACGAATCAGATGCCTCAGAATTGATCACATGACGGAGCATTAAATCGCTTGTGCATTATCTAGATAATTTTGCAGTGCATTACAGGCTTTAGTGCACTCGGGCAATCTAGTTAACGGTCTCGGGCGGATAATGCACTCGCCTTCGGCTCGTGCATTATCTCGCCCTCGACCGTTAACTAGATTGCCCTCGTGCATTAAAACCCGTAATGCACTGCAAACTGGTATTTAAATATTACTTATGCAGTTGATATTCAGGCGGTTCAATGGTTTTACTGGTGCAAGGCCCAGGAGCATTGTAGACCAGAACGATGACTTAACTTACTGCCCCATTTGTGCTCAAAAGAAAAAACCTTCTACTTATTTCTTCTACGTGTGTGGAATCAAAACCTTGCTGTATCCATTGGCAATTGCATGTGTCATTCTATCGCATGGAATGATGTTTTGAAATACCAGTTGTGTGTTGCCTAAGGAGGTATTATATGTTGTTTACTTGTCACAAAGTTACCTGCACGTGTATGGTATGTGGTTTGCTTGAGGAACGTATTTGAGTATACCATTAGTATCTATTAATAGGCACATCGTCGTCGTTCAGTGCCTTCGTTTAATGTTTTCATTATCATGTCAGATCACATGATGTGCACTGCCATTTCCCTTCCCCAGGAATACCTACACTCTCGTGGGGTCGCTCACCGGGACATCAAACCCGAGAACATTCTCCTGGATGGATTTGGTCAGTGCATGCATGGTCACCGATCTGAGTGCTAAGCCTAGGGATAGGAACTGTTTATGTGTACTTACATGTACGTGTACTTAAAAGCATGGCTGTTAGTGTAATTTGACACCGTGCGCATGCACACAGCAGGGGTAGAATGATTGGTTTGTCTGTCTGTTTGTCAGTCTGTCCATGGAGTTTCAGCAATGAAGGCCTTGTTGAAGGCTTAGCTCAGAATACAGGCATCAGAATTCAGAAAATACATATACAATATAGCACCCCTCTTCCTGTGGAGTTATTGTAGCAACAGGATATATACCTTGTGTATATCCCATTACCTGGATACTATGTTGGAACATTACTCGTGTATCACATGACTGTGCAATGCTATACACCACCACTGGGGTATCATGCACTAGTATGTATAGCATAATGGTAGGCAGTGGTTTATGGTAACGGCCCGAAACCTGAGGGTTCAAGGTCATGATTAATATATGAATTACTGGTCCAACCAACGGAGAAGTCTGCTTGTCCCTTCAATTCTAAACACAAGTTGGCTAGTTCTGCACAACTAAATGTGAATGCTATTTGCAGAACCAGTTATAGTGTCTCTTTGACCTCAGTCTCCTCCCCAGCCTTTTATCGCAGACAGTTATGTCTGCGACAAAAGCTGGGCTGGCATGGGAACGAGGCTGTTTTTCCTCAGCTCAATTGGCTTGGAGTACCCACAATTTATGGATATATGTATACAAGGCATATTTTGAGGGTTTAATAGTTAGTTAGGGTCTATTCACCTCTCTCCCTTCCACTCCCCCCACCAGATGTCCTCAAGATCTCTGACTTTGGACTGTCGACGGTGTTCAGGCACATGGGCAAAGAGCGCAAGCTCAGCAGGAGGTGTGGCACGCCTCCCTACATTGCCCCAGAGGTACATCTGTGCAGTGGTACGGTACATATATGGTATGCGGTGTACCTCCTGGTTCAAGTTTAGTGAAGATTTGTCACTGAAGATAATGGTGACTGTCCCAGACTTGCAGCACTATCTGCGTTAAGAGAATATACACCGGCTAATGGTCAGTCTCTCTGTCATCAGGTCGAACGAGGATCTAGGACTCCGGACACGCGCACGGCACGACGTACGATACAAACATTCACAGCAAACTCGTCTATTTGGGGCTCGCTTGAGCAGGTTGTCCCAATAAACAAATTAAAGTATGATTGGACTGCTTTTTTGTGACGTCACATACATTTAGGACTAAATAACCTTATTACTGTGTAACTCTTGCTAATAATTATTGATTTAGAGAGAATACTTTTCGGCCTGGTACATGTATTACACAGAACTGAATGACAGTACTCTACACTTACACTGACAAGTAGCTTGGAAGATGCACATATACTGATATTGATATGTTCATGTGTGCAGGTGTATGCTGGTTTGGACTACCACGCAGAGCCGGCAGACCTGTGGTCATGTGGCATTGTTCTGGTGGCGCTGCTGGCTGGAGGTAGGCCAACTGGAATGCTCATGGTAGAGCAGTGTTTCCCCAGGGTTCACCCTCCTACCCTTCCTCCACCCTCCCCTCTCCCTCCCTCCTCCCTCCCTCTCCCCTCCCCCCTACCCCTCCCCCTAACCCTCCCCCCACCCTCCCTCCCCCCTCCCTCCTCCCTCCCTCCCCCCTCCCTCCCCCTCCCCCCTCCCTCTCCCCTCCCTCCCCTCCCCCCTCCCCCCTTCCCCTCCCCCCACCCTCCCTCCCCCTCCCCTCCCCCCTTCCCCTCCCCTCTCCCCTTCCCTCTTCCCCTCCCCCCCCCTCCCCTCCCTCCCTCCTCCCTCCCCCCTCCCTCCCCCCTTCCTCTCCCCTCCCTTCCCCCTCCCTCTCCCTCCCCCCCCCCCCCCCCCCCCCCTCCATGGAGCTCCTGACCTAAAATCCTTTGATGTGGTTATTGAGTTCATTTATCTAGTCATTGTTAAGTTAACCAACTTAAGTTCGTTAATGTAGTCATAGTTAAGTTCGTTAATCTAGTCATAGTTATGTCAAAGTTTGCAATCAACATCCAGTGTTGGGAATCCCGCCGTTGTTTACTGTCTGCAGAGCTCCCCTGGGATTCTCCAACGTCGGAATGCCCCGAGTATCGAGAGTGGTACACACAGAACTACTTCTTCTCTCCCTGGACCAAGATTAGCAATGAACCGCTAGGTACCGTATAACTGTACAAGATCAACCCCTCCCTATAGGTATCATATGACTGTACACTCATGAACTCCTATGTGCATGAACGCCTTCAAAAACGCTCCCCCCCCCCCCCCCCCCCCCCCAAAAAAAAATAGAAGTTCGTAATGAGAAGGGTTCCTGCTACCAAATTCACAACTTTTGAGTGTGATGTGTTTATTATCTCTCCCCTACTGTGTTTATATGTAGCATTGCTTAAGAAGATTCTGAGACACAGTCCTGCAAAGAGATACACCCTCGAGAAGATCAAGAGTCACATTTGGTGCAGAAAGTACGTTACCCAGGCCACTCCCACTTTCTGGCCACTCTGACTTTAGCCACTTGCACTTCCTGGTTTATTGTCATGATATAATTGGAGAGGGGAGATTTCAGCCTTGTCCGCAGGCCCACACCGTTTTACGTGCTTGATGTCAAGGGTAGAAAGGACTTAATTGAATTTTGGGCGATCTGGGGATCAGAACAGCATGAAGAGCTAAAGTACCAGGTCACCACGCATATCTAGCTAGCGGTGGGCTACTGTCATACACACCAAGCGTTGAACGTGTTGTTGGTTGAACAATTCGCGAAACCTTGCTTTTTCAGTCTGAACATTTTGGCGATTTGTCGATTACATAATGCTCGTGCAAGGAAAGATACCAGGGTCTCCATACTGCAAGCAATGAAAAGCTGGCTGGGGCCTGGGAACGAGGCTAGGAAGATTTTACTGTTTGCACATGCATAGATTTGGACCCAGTCAGCTGTGTTGCTATGGTATCTCGGTTGGTAGAGCATCAGCCTTGGATTGGGAGCTGTGTTTTGAATTCTGTGTACACAAAGTTTTCCAAATTGTTTAGCCTATATATCCTATCTGTTTGGCATCCAACAATTTAGGGATGTAGTGCGACTCCCACTGTATAGCGACAATTCCCCTTTGTGCCATATTTTCAAAAAAAAATCAGTTAGTGCAGGCCATCCGTATTTAGGGTAAAGAGATTGCTCTGTCTGTCAGTATATGTTTGTTTATGGGCACAAAGGAATGAGCGGTTTTAGCGAAATAGGGATGATGTGCACAGCGTTTTCATGCAATATATGTCACAAACGAGTAACTCATGTACCAACAAGAGCTGTGAAAGCAACCATTAGCTAATTACAGTGAACCTGCCTTAGTGGCCACCTGAATAAGGCGGTCACCTCCACATTGCGGTCAGCTTGGGAAAGTCCGAGCCCATAGTCTACTGTTCTTCTATAGCGGTCACCTGCGTAATGCGGTCACGTTGCTCCACCCCAAGTGCGCTATAGTACACTATAACGCACTGCCAATAACGGCCACCGAATGTGCGTGTGCGATAATTATGTACGTGCGCGCGTGCGTTTAACATTATTGAAAGTGCCAAAATGAACATACAAAAATGAAACAACCAAGTATTTTACAATACTTAAAAGTCCTTAGTTGTCTTTTTCATGTAACTTACTTGAATCAAAGTTGTTCAGTGTCGCAAGAACCTTTGTTATGAGGTCAATCACACTAAAACTTCCCTAGTCTAGCCGCTAGCCCCTCTCCGCCCGGCCGGTCAAGCGGGCGCGCGGCGAAGCCACGCGCGGAGGGCGGAGAGGGTCTAGCAAACATTGCACTTGATCACATTTCTCTGGAATGCCAATTACATGTACCTGTGAACCGGTGAAGTGCCAGCTGGAGTTGAGGACGACTTCTGTATGCTTGGAGGCATCCAGGTTGGACTAGTTTAGCTCGAGTGTAGGCTATTAGACGCTCTCCACCGGGCTGATCGCACGCGAACTGCTCGGTTTACAACCACGAGAGTCATGAATAAAATTGGAATGAATCGCTTCAGTGAGATCTGATTGGTCAGTTGAAACGCAATCAAGTGCAATGTTTGCTAGACCCTCTCCGCCCTCCGCACGCGGCTTCGCCGTGCGCACGCTTGACCAGCCGGGCGGAGAGGGGCTAGTGGCTAGACTGAAACTTCACATGACCGCTTTGGAGAGGTTTCCTGTAATGTAGTCACCTGTCTAATATTTTTGGCCCCCAGGTGACCGCATTAGACAGGTTCCACTGTAGCACTCTCTGTCCTAATTATCAGAACACCCTGATTTCAATATTTCTATTTTGCCAATGATGTCGGCACATTATTCTGCTGGGCACTTCAATAAAACCGGTTGTTGGACAAGTGTGAACTGTGCAGATCAAGATCGAATGTCAACCTAGCTAGAACTGTCCAATCATCAAAGCGAACCTGTACATGTCCATTCCTCCACTCCAGGTCTTATCCCGTGATTGACCAGTCCTCTCAGGAGGCTCTTACCATCGTGTCTCCCACACACCACCCTAACAAGAGAGTGAAGGTGGAGAGCTCACCTCGGTACGCTGACAGAAATGGAAGGTATGTAGTACTCTGGCTCTGCAAGTGTAGTATTGATGCCATGACTAGGTCCAATGTTTGGCTGTATGATGTATGTACAGCATCTGTTAGCATTCCCTAAATTGACCTTTGACCCCGCAATTGTTCTTGTGCAGTGAGGTGGCCTCCTCTCAGCCAGTCACCTCCCACCACGGGGATTCCACGGGCGAGTTGGTGGACGGGGTTGTGACCCTTGAGAGCTTTACGCAGCCCTCCAGGTTTGATGAGCTCATCATTGGAACACAAGTCCCCTGCACCCCTGGAGCATCTCAGGTAATTCAGCAGTCAATTTTCGTTTCTTGCACGACAGTCTATTTTTTTACTAAGCAGATTGATTTATCCAAATATCTATTAATGCTCTCTCCAGACTCCATTCCAGAGGCTGACTCTACGTATGACACGGTTCTACACATCCCAGCCCAGTGTGAAGGTGTGGAACAGGCTCCAGTACGTCATGAGGAAGATGGGCTATGATGCCAGGACTAGTGCTGATAAGGTATGCTCTGACCTTACGCATACACTGGCACTGGCCTCTTACACTGGCCTCATACACTGGCCTCATACACTGGCCTCATACACTGGCCTCATACACTGGCCTCATACACCGGCCTCATACACCGGCCTCTTACACCGGCCTCATACACCGGCCTCATACACCGGCCTCATACACCGGCCTTGTACACTGGCCTCTTACACTGGCCTCTTACACTGGCCTCTTACACTGGCCTCATACACTGGCCTCATACACTGGCCTCATACACTGGCCTCATACACTGGCCTCATACACTGGCCTCATACACTGGCCTCATACACTGGCCTCATACACTGGCCTCATACACTGGCCTCATACACTGGCCTCATACAGGGGGGGAGGGGGGGAGGGGGGGGGGGGGGGGGGGGGGGGGGGGGGGGCGTAGTCATTTCAGCAGGTCCTGAAGGCTGTTCATCATCCATGGCTAGTCGAGACTCTCAGACAATCTACACAACTTCGTCGGCAGTTTTTAAACTTATCTGCAGTTCGGCCACACCCCCCTATGTCCACTTCACATAAAGCACGTAATACCAGGCCTTCCCCGTTTTTCACCGCCCTTCCACATCCGTGTATTATTGTCAACGCAAACCGAAGAACTGAAAAAATGGGGTAGGGCTGGGAAGGAGGCTATGTCTCATACACTTGTCTCATACACTGGCCTCATACACTGGCCTCGTACACTAGCACTAGCTTCCACAAAGTTTGTGCGGTTGCATTAGTTTGCAGTGCAGTTGTTGTGCTTATGGCACGCACAATAGTGCACATAACAATCACGGACCACTTTCTTTATGCTGCCGTTTCCGTTAAACATGTGAGTTCCATTTTGTGGACAACTGCTCGTGATAGCAGGTCCTCTCCCTCTTAACCGTACTGCAAGCGAAGGGGCTGGGCGGGGCCTGGGAATGAGGCTAGTTGCATTTACCAGTACATATATTTAAGATTACAAGTAGCTTCACTTGCTTCGCCCGCTCAACTACTTCCCCTCATTCTCCTATGTGAGTAGTCCATCACTGCAGCTCTCTGCACGAACTCTCACCTGTGCTCCCCAATCGCATCCACTGGAGCTGCTGCTTCCCGATTGCGTCCTCTTCAGCTGCTCTTCCCCGATCGCGTCCACTTCATCTGCTGCTCCCTGATCATGTCCACTTCAGCTGCTACTCCGCAAACGTGTCCACTTCATCTGCTGCTCCCCAATCGCGTTCACTTCAACTGTTGCTCCCCAATCACGTCGGCTTGAACTACTGCTCCACGATCACGTCCGCTTCAGCTGCTGTTCCCCGATTGCGCCACCAACTTGCAGCCTTATCCATTCTGCTCTGTCCAACGTTCTCGAGCATTTTCCTGACACAGAGTTCAAGGTTCAGAGGTGGTAGTGACGTATGAAGGTCGCGTGTACTAGTCTAATCCCCCCCCCCCCCCCCCCCCCCCCTTCCGTTATGCACACACAGGCAGTAACATCTTAATGTATTGATTTGCCATGCTTGTTTGAATTTTCTCATGCACAGGTAAGTTTGGTGGTGTTAACCACTGATTGCCGCAAGCAACCGCTTGTCTTCAAGGCCTCCATCTACGAGCTAAAGACTGACCTGCTTCTGGTGGAATTTAGGAGGTCAAAGGTGAATGTTGTGTAAAAGCTTACAGTTGTTTGTGTAGCTTCCTGTATCATGTTTCTCAACTACTTTGTACTACTAGTTTGTAGACTAGAGTTCATAGAACACTTACCCTGCACACCTATCTCTCAGTCTAAGATCCATACTGCATGCAGCATGGACAATACACTACATGTACTTACGTAGTGTATTGTCCATGCGACATGATATGGACTCGCGTCAGTATGAACACGTGCCAGAGCCCGTGTAAGCCCGTATTTTAGTTGATGACCGTATTAAAATGGTGGACCCTACCATCGTTTAATACGTAAGACAGAGCTAGAGAGGCATAAAATAGAAGTGCTTTTGTCGCTATCAGGTACACAGACGCAGATTTTATTTTGGATTGCAATGTTGTTGGGTTTAGCAATTGTTTAACCATGTAGATTGTGCGATTTCAATTTTTCACGGACGACAGATTGACTGACAGACGGACAAAACCGATTGCTTGCCTGCTTCGCCATGCGCGTGCAGGGGCTATGGGTGGTGGAACTGGGGGTCAGTGGAGGCACTTGCCCCCAAATGACAGACGATGGGGCCCGGGCACATACCATGTCCACTATAAAATGTCAGTTTTTTTAAACCAAATCCTGCAACATCATTGGGATTATCTATCAGACCTTCCATGGAGGGTACACTAAGGTTAACTTATTCAAGGGGAATCTTCTCTGATACACAGGGTGATGGCATTGAATTCAAGAAGATATTTCGTCAAGTGAAAGATCAGTGTTCAGACATTATTTGTAAACCTCCGCCCATCCAATAGTTTGTGATAATCTTCTCTGCATGTATTCTGCCAATCAGTATATTCATCGATCATGATCAGTTGTCCTGTACCATATCATGAGGTCATTTCTCTCGATGTGATTAATGCCAATGGTAGATCCAATCTAAAAACCAATTTCTGGATTAATCCATTCTTACTGTAGCCCAGTAATTATTCAGCATAGTGCATGTGCATTTCATTTACATTCAGCATGGTGCATTTCTATTCAAGAGCTGGCTCTTTGTCATCCCACTGATAGCTACTAGTATAGTACACGTAACATATTATCCATGATCATCCATCCATGCGCAGATGCTCGTGCTTCAACAGATAGCGTGAAAGAAGCCCATCATCCATCCATGCGCAGATGGGTTGACCTCGTGCTTCAACAGATAGCGTGAAGGAAGCCATCCTATTAGAGAATTGGTACTGTAGCTGGGAGAGAACTTATCTGTGCTGATAGTCAGAGAAAGTTACCTTATTAATCTCCCAATGTTCACTCCAGTGCCTTACAGGACCGCTATGCAGTACAGCAAGCCTTGCCTCCCATCAATCCTAGCCAGGACTAGTTCTTGGTCAGTTGGGAGAAAGCACTGCAAGCAGGTGTTGATCTTTATAAGTGTGCGAAGTGCACATGGGCATGGCCGATCAGGAGAATTTTACACCTACTGAGATATCGTTTCTGGTATAGCTAATCATGGGAAGAAATAGCAAGCATTCAGCAACTTACCATGATCTAGCCAGTGTGCCTCAAGCGCTGCATGAGTGTAATGAGTGCATGAGTGTAATGAGTGCATGAGTGTAATGAGTGCATGAGTGTAATGAGTGCATGCATGTAATGAGTGCATGAGTGTAATGAGTGCATGAGTGTAATGAGTGCATGCATGTAATGAGTGCATGAGTGTAATGAGTGCATGAGTGCATGAGTGTAATGAGTGCATGAGTGTAATGAGTGCATGAGTGTAATGAGTGCATGAGTGTAATGAGTGCAAGAGTGTAATGAGTGCATGAGTGTAATGAGTGCATGAGTGTAATGAGTGCATGAGTGTAATGAGTGCATGAGTGTAATGAGTGCATGAGTGTAATGAGTGTAATGAGTGCATGAGTGTAATGAGTGCATGAGTGTAATGAGTGTAATGAGTGCATGAGTGGGGTACCTGTGAAAGCCGGAACGCAGGAACGCGGAACGGAACGCGGAACGGAACGCGGAACGGAAGTAAAATGCGGGCCGTGCGCTATCGTCACGCGCAGGGCGTCTTTATTCACTGGACAGGACTGGACTCACCCAAAAATCTGTTTCCCAGTGCAGGACAGAAGCTAAGCATACTTATTTATTCACTAAAGTTGCTTGCACAGCCTGCTTTCGTGTCTTCCTCGAGTCGGTAGAGGTCAAAGGTCACGTGCATATTTAATGAGCTCCAGCAAAATGCTCTTCAGTCAGTCGTGGATGATAGAGGAATATTATCTTCTGTTTTCTATGCTTCAGCAAAAGGCTGGAGTTCGATGTCTGCGGTAAATAAGTGCTCTTCTAATCTTTTCATTGAAGCTCATTAAATATGCACGTGACCTTTGACCTCTACCGACTCGAGGAAAGACACGAAAGCAGGGCTATGCAAGCAACTTTAGTGAATAAATAAGTATGCTTAGCTTCTGTCCTACACTGAAAAACAGATTTTTGGGTGAGTCCAGTCCAGTCCAGTGAATAAAGACGCCCTGCGCGTACGTGCAAGTGATGATAGCGCGCGGCCCGCATTTTACTTCCGTTCCGCGTTCCGTTCCGCGTTCCGTTCCGCGTTCCTGCGTTCCGGCTTTCACAGTTACCCTGCAATTTGCAAGTATTGTTGCATCAGATTGCAAAGTCTTGTAACGGGGGAAAGCATGCAGATTGCCTAAAACCGCACTATTATTATCTCCTATGCAAGTAGCTAATCATTATATGCAAGACTTTGTGCATGTATAACATTGGGCTATTCCATTAATAAAGGATACACCCCCTATTGACGAGTTAGCTATTTGCGTACCCCAGGACAGAAAATGCGCCTTCTACACCATGCGACAGACGTTCGTATACGGAAATATGCGGAAAAATTACATAAAATTTACAGAGATTTACAACAGAATACGGAAACTTGGCGAATCCCAGTAGGACAAATTAGTTACTCGTCAATGGGGGGTGTAGCCTTATTTAATGGAATAGCCCATCGTGATTTTTGGCAATCCGCTGTACCACATGACTGTACAAGATTGTACATTGCAGATTACCGAATTTGGCGGGATATAAATTTGGCAGATTGGCTCTAAAAAGCTGTGAATAAATATGTTTGGCGGATTAAAATTTGGCAGATTTGGAAATTTGCAGCGAGATTGATGGCCACGCGGCCACGGAGTGCTTGGTAGTATACGTGTGAGAATCTTGTGTCATCGGTTGCAATGGAGTCGGAGTATGCAGTGGAGAGCTGTGTTCGAGGTCACCACACCAAACCGCCAGATTAAATTCCCTGCCGCATTTTCTAGCCATACGGTGTTTTATTGCTCTGATATTGTTACATAGACTCAAACATATTCAGTTCATATTTAGGTAACTAAAGGAGAATAATAGGCAGTTTGAAAGTCTATTGATATGGAAATTGATTGTGCACAGCTACATAATATGTATACCGGAGCCCATAAACTCCTGACTCCTGAGGTGTACGTAATATGGGTGGGTTTGTCACACTGTGGTCCGGACACTACGGGTGTTCTCTATTCACCAGTTGCACTCAATTTCCTAACTCATTCTGTGGTTCAGACACTTTGCAGGTGTCATTTTGTTCACCATTCGAAATCAGGAAACTCATAACTTCCTACCAGACACTGTGCAGTGTCTTCCTAGTCACAAGTTGCGTGGTTCCCAGGATTCATAAACTTTGTGCTGTAATTCTGTTAGGAAGTGGTAAATAGGGAACACCTGTAGTGCCTGAACAACAGAATCACATCAGACCATGAGATCATGGTTACTAGTGTAAATCACACTATAGACTTCATCATCACAAATCGGCAGACAGGAGCTGGTTCCAAACCCTGGACATGCCGTAGAGCTATTGTTTGGGTTACGATCCATTTCTTTAATTGTGGACTGCATAGTCAGTGAAAAAATCTGTGCATGGGGTTGTCACAATCAACCTCACCAACATCTTGCATGCCAACAGATTTTTTGCCTGCAACATGCAAACTGTTGATATTATGAACTGTAGAATGTTAGCTATAGCATATAAAATTTGTGGTTTGCTGAGAGCATTGTTTTGCTATTCTATCTGCTTTTAAGAATTTCCTGTGGCATGTGGACAACTGCAGGGGTGGAGATATAGGGGGGGGGGGGGGGGGGGGGGGGGCAGGGGGGGCTTGAGCCCCCCCACTTTCAACCCCAAAACAACAGACTGGATGGTACTATCCACGAAATTTAGCACTAACTTATAGCTATGTCACCTCGTTTCTTGGGGGCTGGTGTCTCTAACTTGCAGTGCAAAGCACGAAGGTGCCACGAGAGCCCATCCTGATAACTATAACTGAAAAATGAAGGCGAAAAATGCTATTAGCCCCCCCCCCCCCCCCCCCCCCCCCCCCCCCCCCACACACACACACACACACACACACACACACTTTTTGGTAGCTGTCTCCGCCCCTGAACTGATGTATACCTAGATGGGCCATGATGATGCCAGGACTAATAATATAGTGCATGCCGAGGCTACTATTGCCTCATGCATGCATGCACTGCACATGCACTGGTGTCATACACTGGCGTCATACACTGACTTCACTAGCCTTGTGCACTGGTCTCGTGCACTGGTCTCGTGCATACACTGGTGTCATACACTGACCTCACTAGCCTTGTGCACTGGTCTCGTGCATGCACTGGTGTCATACACTGACCTCACTAGCCTTGTGCACTGGTCTCGTGCATGCACTGGTGTCATACACTGACCTCACTAGCCTTGTGCACTGGTCTCGTGCATGCACTGGTGTCATACACTGACCTCACTAGCCTCGTGCACTGGTCTCGTGCATGCACTGGATTCATATGTTGGTCTAGTATAGCTACATGATATGGACCTCATTCTCCATAATTATGCACTTGCCTCCTATATGCACTGGCTTCATGCATTCACCATCCTTCGAAGTTCATGATTCACTGGCTTCATGCGCTGCATGGGTTCTTGCACCGCATCTGGCTTCATCATTCATGGCTTCATCATGCACTAGCTGGCTTCATGCGCTGGGTGCGCTGGGTTCATGGTGCAAGCACTGACTAGTTCAGTGGCTTCATGCACTTTACCTCAGTGGGCTTTTCTTCATGGCTGTGTGGGCAGCATGGAGAACCCTGCCGGACGCCGGTTACTGAGGTCACTCAGAAGTCAGGAAACATCGACATTTTGAACTGTAACATATAAGGTTCAACTTTTAACTGCGCGCATGCATATGCAGGTTAAATCTCAACGATGAAGTCGCTGCTGTGTTTGGTGACACTGCTGCCCCTAGTTCTGGGCAATCTCTCCGACAGATATCCCTTCAGTAGGACACTCTATGACATGGGTGGAGATACGTACGTGCTCCACTGGAACTTCAGCACTGCCGAACGCACCATCGCCTTTGCCGTGAATGTCAGCACGACAGGATGGGTGGGATTCGGAATCTCGCCCAACGGCGGGATGGTGAACTCCGATGTTGTGATGGGGTGGGTGAGCAACGCGTCCGGACGAGTATACTTTCATGTGAGTTTCCAGGTTCGGTGGGACCCAAGCGGCCGCGGGGGAGAATGTGTTCTCGCTCGCGCGGGGTACTTGACGTATGCGCGTACTTGACGTATCGTCGTGCGCGCATGTATTGGAAGTGCATGCTGAACTAGAGGTGCTCAGCAGAGCACGTACCCCGTGCGCAACTTTGACTTGACAGCCTATAGGCCTACCGCCGATAAATTAATTCATACAGCATGCACGATGAGCTAGTAGGCCACGATTGACAGCGCTATCAGCATGCAGAGATACCGTAAGTTGTGTCAGTAATGTTAGAAAGAGGGTGTGGTTAAGTTGTATAAATTAGAATTTTGGAGTTTCGCTCGCTTTTCTGTGCGTCTCGAGTGGATTCAGGTGTGTGAGTTATGTAGACGCTAGTGATTTCTGACGATTGTATTGTGAAGTAAAGTCTCAACAAGGCCTTCATTGCTGCAACTGTATGGAACCAGCGGACAGACTGACAGACACAAACCAATCACTCTACCCCCTGCTGCGCATGCGCACGGGGTAATTATATGGGGACTTCTGCATGTGGAAGTAAGTAGCTAGTTACGAAGTAACTAGCTAGTTACGAAGTAACTAGCTAGTTACGAAGTAACTAGCTAGCTAGCTAGCTAGCATCGAGAAAGATTCTGACTGTAATAACTATTCACTCGTGTAAAAATAATTTCGTGTATAAAATTTTCGTGGTTTATTATGGCAACCACGAAAATAGTTTTTATTTCCAGACGTCCGTCTACAACAGTAGATCAAAATACTATTATACTTGAGCCGATTCGTTCTGTTCATAGCTGTAGTTTGATGACGGATCGATAGATTAGTGGTCACGGCTGTAGCTAATATCTATGACAAACAGTAGAGACGACTATTGCTATGAAAGTAAATCAGTCCCGGTGATTAGATCGTCCACTTCAAATTTTAAGGAGTTTAGCAACTCGTGACCAACGCTATGTTGCATGGATAATTAATGCTTGGAGTTCCAGTGTCAGTACAATGAATGAATAATAACCCTAAGGACATCACTCATGTTGTTAATTAGATTCCGATTGATCCATTGAACTGAGAGTCACCATAGAGAATTCTAGCTGCCTTACCTACTCCCAGTTTAACAGCTATATAGCTGTTCTATACTTGCAGGACCGCTATGCAGTACGACAAGCCCGACCCCCAATTGATCCAAGCCAGGACTGGGTCTGTGTCAGTGGGGAAGAGGCAGGTGGATACACCATCCTGGAGTTTACCAGGAACTGGACCACATGTGATGACAGGGACCGAAACATTCCGGTAAGTTTTATCAATATGATCTGCATGCAATATTTAGCATGTGATGTAAAATTGAAATGACTGTGTAGCTACCATTTTGCGGTTAGTTCACATTTCTGTATATTAATAGCTATGTGCTTGAATTGATGAGTATACCGGTACACTCTATTATTATTCTGCTGTTCTGTTGCAGCCTGGCACAGCCCGGGTTGTATTCAGCTGGAATGACATTGACCCTACTGCACAAGATGGCAGTGATGCTATCCGACATGATACCAGGGGAGCAGCTAGTGTCAACCTTCTTGGAGGGCTTCAAAACACACCACCTGACCCCAATGACACACTTTCTTTCACTTTCAGAGTGAACGATGTACGTCCATCATGTGATATCAGTAGCTACTGTCTTAATTGTCAGCTACTTGTAATGACTCTGGTCCAGATTGACTAGCCCACCAACAACACTCATGCATGCATAGCTGTTTGGGACAAAGTTATTGCCTACCCTATAGAAAACTACAATGTAGCTGAGATGCCTACCCTATAAAAAAACCACAATGTAGCTGAAATGCCTACCCTATAGAAAACTAGAGGTTTTCATAGAACACATACCCCGCGCGGAACGTCTACAGGATACAGTGCAGCTACAATCGACGTGACATCTCTGCCGATCGCATCGAACAAGTGCTATCGCGTATACTGTGTTCGTGTATGGCCATATCCAAGGTGTGGGAGTGACCGCTTACCGTATATACAACAACATGCATATTGTGAAGTTGAAGAGGTGGGGCCAAACGTTACGAATAATAGGAAATAGCTGGAAAAACAGCCTAAACGAAGCGCCTTCACTTCAGTCAGGTACACATAGAGCAGTTTTTTGCTATTTGCTATTGTTTGACTACCTTTCGATGGTTTATGAGGGTCTATGTGGCAAAAGTTCAATTTTATTCGCCTGACAGACGACTGACAGATCAGACGACTGACTGACTGACGGACAAAACCTATTGCTTAACCCCGCTTCGCGCATGCGCGCGCGGGGTAACTACTGAGATGCCTACCCTATAGAAAACTACAATGTAGCTGAGATGCCTACCCTATAGAAAACTACAATGTAGCTGAGACTGATTCTGGTGGGTTTGTCAGCTGTCTGAAACTTATATATAGCTTAGAAGCTGCTTGTGGTGCATCGCCCATGCATGGGTACTCTATGGCAAGCTGGAAGTACTTTGCATTCATAACTGCTGTATGACTTACTAAAGTTTGTTTGTTGTCTACTTATATAGGTTGAGATTCCAAATAGAAACACAACCTACTGGTGTGCTGTTACAGAGCTACCTCAGGAGGTCCAACAAAGTCGGAAATATGTTATTCGAGTAAGCAGCAGGAATCAATAATAAGGCAGTAACATCACACAGCTACAACTGGTATATAGCTAGCTATAGACTTTCTCCACCCTACTTAGGCCTGAGATAATTATGCCTCAAGTTTTATTCTCATGTTATTCTCAACAAATAACTTCCTAGTCAACACTTGTTATACTGCAACATTAGTAAACATTCAACATAGTCTTGAGTGAGCAAAAATTGCACCCAAGGTACTGGCAAATCAGAGTCCTCGGACTACACTGTCAACAAATCAACTACAATATCTGTGCTAGTGCTGTAAATGTCAGCCATTGTTACCATGTGCAGCAAACTGGAAGTCAATTTGCAGCACACCCCTTACTTCCACATGCAAATGCTTGCTATTATTCTTGAATTATTCTCAATTCTTTACCTTTGCTACTATTCTCAAAATTATTCTGGCATAATTATCTCAGGCCTAACCCTATATACTATAATATAATACAATTTCTGATCTGAAGTAACAATTTGAGGTACAAGTGAAGGGCATAGCTACACAAACTTATGGAATGTGAAACAAAATGAAATGGAAAGAAACGGGGTGACGGGAAAATAGAGAGGCAAGCTGCGGTGCATGGCTAGCCTCGTTCCCAGGCCAGGCCTGGGAACGAAGCTAGTGAATGGTATTCGAATATTAATTCAATCAAGGCAATTGCCTCCGTGTGCTGCTAGTTGGCTATTGCATACAGTGGTCCCAGCAAAGTGAGTGCATTTTGAGTAAGTTGTTCAAACAGACATTCATGTTTAAAATAGATCTAGCTAGAATTGGAACTACTTAGCTTGTGCGACCAGCAAATTGCATGCAACCGTTTGCCAGGAGTGCGGTTCCCCCTCGATAAATAATCAATGCAAATAATGCTTAGAGTCATGGGAAAGATTCTGACTACACCGTCCTGATCGCTATCATGCACAGCATGTCCCAACCGTACAATAGGTGCCAAACTCACCTTGGTGGTTGAGATACAAGTGCTTTTGTCATACTGTAGGCCGCCAATTATTATTGTTCGACTTTCGTTGCCAGTACAACTCTCACAAAAGCCCCACAATGATTCTGACCACACGGTTGATCGCTGTCCTTCACTGACACTTACATGCCGAAACTCACCGTGCTGGCAAGCTTGACTGTGTGAGTGCTGTAATATTTTCATCTCTTCCCTTTGGCCACCATTGCTGACTTGATCGACTGAGCATGGTCCTCATGTGACATGTTAATTGGAATGAGCTGCAATACTTATAGTTTGCGCTACCACCGGTTGCAATGGCTACCAGGAGTACCCCTGATGCGAAGATGCGAATAGATTTATTTAGAGTATGGGAGTTCACTTTTTCCCCTGGAAAATGGGGGTGTATGAATTAATAGAGTGAACAAAACATTATGGTATGTAATTTTGTTTCAGTTCTCACCTTTGGTTGACACCGAGTACCCGCACCACATGCTGGTCTATTTGTGTGATGGACTGAATGGAGTTGCAGCGAATTCCAGTGCCCAATGCTCTGGAGAGAGTGCACGTGTGCAGGAATGTCTGGCTGCAGACCCGATTGCAGGATGGAGTGTGGGAGGAGATGTAAGTAACACCAGACTGTGAATTTGTGCATACGAACATGGACCAGGCCAGATGTAGGTGTGTACTTCCGTGGCTACATGTCCCACTTGCACAGTTTGCATGAGTCTATTTAGCAGTTTCACCAATCAAAAGGCACACGTTCCTGGACCTAGCACACCATAATAATTACCCTGCGCGTGCATACATGAAGCAGGGTTAAGCAATTGGTATTGTCCATCTGTCTGTCGCCTGTCGTCTGTGGGGGGAAAGAAAAAAAAGAAATCTCTCCACATAGACCCTCAAAAACCTATACAACAGCAAATAGCAAAAAATGCTTGAAGACAATTCTTATATAGGAATGTGCATGCTGTGGGTAGGTGCCATCTCACCTACTCCCATTTCGTCTACTAATCATGGATTAGTGCAATTTCACCTACCGTAATTCCGCAATCAAACGCCACACTTGATTAGTGGCCGCCCTCGAATAATAGCCGCACCTCCAAAAGGCATAAACGCCGCCCTTGTTTAGTAGCTGCGGCTAGTGTTCGAACGGTCGGCGATCGATCGAAGCGCTTTGTTTAACCCTCGAGGACTGCGACTGTTTCGTTGTCAGCATGAAGAGAGAACTGATTGTTGGTCATATTCCCCGAGAGCGGTCTAAGTTTTTGGCGTTTTCTGAAGTCGAGGCACGGGGAGCGAGTGACGTGCTTTGAGGTTTCTGAGCTTATAACACTAATTTTGGCAACTTATATCGGCTAGCATTCATGATCAGATTCCTCTCGATAAAACTCTGTCTAAAGAAATGTTGGCCACGGCCTGTTGTGCCTCATCAAAATTCACAGCTTTGTGTCATTACATGTATTTGCTACTGACTGTTGCAGGATTTTGTCTATCCTGAGAACGTGGCCTATCCCATTGGTGGTCCTGGAAGTGCTAGGTTTCTTGTTATGCAGATGCATTACAACAACCCAGATTTACGAAGTGGTATGTAATTTACTGTATGTGTAAACTATTTGCCAAATATGGTCTCATGTTGCTCAATTGCATGCAGTGGCCACTAGCTAGGATGTCAACGTCAGTGCACCATGTCGAATAAATCTTCACATGCAGGTGTGTTCGACAACTCTGGTATTGAGCTTTTCTACATCAACACACCACGCCAGCATGATGCTGGCATTTTGTCACTTGGGCACATTGTTAACAGGTTCATGATTATTCCTCCAAACACCGCAAGCTACTCAATTGTTGGAGAGTGCTCTGCAGATTGCACCAGCCAGGTATGGAAGTCAAAGACACTTTTGTATCATACTAGCTATCTAGTAAATATTTATTCATAGCTAGGCCTAGGGTGTAATGGCGAATAGCTACTTCCGAGACAGATTTTGTATTATAGTGCAAAGTGTAAGTAGACTAACATGTTCTACATCTGCTCTTTCCACACTGTAGTATTTCCCTCCAAGTGGCATCAATGTCTTTGCTAATCTGCTACACACTCATGATGTCGGTAAGATGCAACATGGCATGTAGAGCGAACATATTCAAGACTGTATAGTACCAACCCATTTCAGCATTGATTCAGCTGTATGCATATTCTGATCCACAAGTAGCCTATTACAAGTGTAGTTACGTGTATTTGTCACAACAAGTTTAGTTACCTACTGTTACCAGCTACCTGCATGTAGTTAGCTAGTACTTTGAGTTAACTACCTGTAGCTACCACAAGTTACCTCCAGTTACCTGTTGTTACCTTGAGTTACCTCATGTTACATTCTGTTACCTGTAGTTACCAGTAGCTACCTCAGTTACCTCTGGTTATAAATATTATCCTTTGGCTTCAGCCTTCACTTACTCTATGATAAGTACAGGTAAATTATGGCAGGAGCTTATGGGCTTGCCACATTTCACTGAAATGATGTACCACTATTGGTCAGCTTAGTCCTGGAGCTGTGGATTGTTGTCTGTACTGTACATACTTTGGCCCAGTGTCTCGGTCACTATCCCTGTAATTTGGATTGTTATGCCACCTCTTTGGTGAGTGGCTCCTGCTTAATTATCACATACACTAACCAATCTTGAACCAATAGGGCGCAGTGTCACTCTGCAGTTGATTCGCAGGAACCAGCAGTGTAATGTATCGGAAGAATTGGCTCCCATTGATATCAGTCTTCAGTTTGACTTTGATTACCAGCAGTTCATTCACCTCACCAATGAAGTCAGAGTGATGCCAGTAAGTAGCTAATCACATTTAAAAAGTACCAGCCTCATTCCCAGGCCTAGCCCATTTTTTCTCTGTTCTTCGGTTTGCGTTGGTCGACAGATGCAGAAGAAGAGCGGCGTGGCGAAAAACAGGGAAGGCCTGGTTTATCCATCATGTGATAGCTAACTAGATGTCAGGTGGACGTAAGGGTGTGTGACCCAACCGCAAATAAGTTTAAAAACTGGCCGACAAAGTTGTGTAGATTATCTGGGAGTCTCGACTAGCTGTGGAGCGTTCGAACCGAGTTGACTGGATGATGAACTGCTTCAGGACTAGTCTATCGAGCTAGACCAATATTCTCTCGCTTTCCGGAAGTTGGGGGCGGGGCGGAGAGAAAAGCGAGAGAGGGTCTAGCAGATGTCATTAGTATGCATGAGGTGCTGACGTAGAACTACTTAGCGGTCACGTTAATTGAACCGCAGTATCTCCACGTGATAGAACTTGATCGTAGTGCAGTGCAGTGAGGCTCAAGGATAGGCGTATAGTGAGATGGCTGTTGTTTGTGCGCTATGTAAAGCTGGTAATCTGCCCAAAGAGCGCTATCGATTACGGGAGGGGATGCAGAAAGGAGGTGGGCCGACGGAGTTGTATCGCCAACTGAAACCAGTTGTTGATGATTTAGCTACCTGCAAGACTGTGTTCCGAGGTCGCGTGTGTCTTGCCGAGGTAGCATACTCAAAGCCGCGAAACAGAAAGAGCGCTTTGAATGTTCCAGGAAAGAGCTTGTTCAGAAGCTAAACAGAAGTTCCTCTGTGCCCGCTTGCAACACGAAACGAGCCGAAGCCACAGTGAGAACTCCGCGTAGCTCGGGCTTTTAATATTCTTTCATAGCCCATGTGACCGTAGTCCTTCCTCCACAGCACGGGTAACAAGCGATGGGTTAGTTGATATTTCAGCTATCCAAGTCTTGAACAACGCCATTGTCCGATCAGCAAAACTCACTACTGTTCACAACTACTTAGCGAACGCATAATTTGCACGTGTTACTACTGGCTGAAAATCGCTCAGTAGAATCTGATTGGTCGGTACCTCATGCATACTAATAACATCTGCTAGACCCTCTCTCGCTCTTCCCTACGCCCCGCCCCCAACTTCCGGAGCGAGAGAAATTTGTCGATAGGACCTGCTGAAATGACTATACAGGCCCCACCCTCCCTATGTCCACGTGACGTCACTAACGTGATGAATGATACCAGGCCTTCCCTGTTCTTCGCCGCTCTTCCACATCCTTGTCACCAAAGAACAGAAAACGGGTAGGCTTGGTAAAGAAGCTATAGAAGTACACATCTGCAAAGTACGTAGCCTCGTTCCCAGGTCATCGCCCAGCTTTTCGTCACTTGCGGTGCAAGAGCCTGGGAACCAGGCTACAAGTATGCCTCATGCAGTAACATAATTATATGTATTCTGTACATGCATAATGTTTAAGCAAGAATGGGGTACATAGAGTAGCTCATCAATTTTCGGACACCATCAACCGGACAATGCGATATCTCTCGGACGCAGTAAGATAACGAACCGTACTTTGTGCGTTTATTTTCACGAGGCAGTGAATAAGAAGCGAAATGAATTTCAAGTTCACCGGCTTGCAGGTTATGCCACAAATGGCTGCAATAGCCAATGCATCCGGACCATAAACGCTCGGAGGGTGACCTCTACCTTCGGACTCCACTGGACTGTATACTTCAATCGGCAGACATCATTCCAACCAGACTGGATCGTTCTATGACCAGGCTTGATAAAATACTGCCACACTGTCTTCGGAGTTGAAATAAAGTTGTACAAGACAACAAGTAAATTAGAGGTCGAAACTATGCATATCCACAGCGTGATTTAGCTACATTTTTATAGGAAATCGCCCAGAAAAATATAGAGCGTATGGGATTAACTCCCACATGGAACGTAGAAAGCATTAGCGTTTCTAGGACGATTGTTGCGAATAGTTCGGTTATGTCCGATTTTATATGGTGTCCGGTGATTTACGACGTACTCTACATATATATTCAGTGCACAAAGCCTGAATACTAGTCATTGTGAAAATACTTGCAGTGAGATGCGTTCTCTGTTTGGCTGTTACGTATTGGCTGGCACATGCATGCTAGATTATGATTATTCTTGGCTGTGTTGCAATAATTAGTGCCTTTGTTGTAGGGAGATATACTGCTCTTGAACTGCACCTATGCTACTCAAGGAGTGCGAACAGGAGTTACGTTGGTAAGCCCAGACACTTGATATTTAAATTCGTCATTTCACTGAAACTTAGCTACAGTGTGAACAACAGGTGCTATAGTTTGTATCATAATTAATTCCACTGAGCCGAGCCCATACTACCAACCTATTTTGTTCAGGTCTCACTGGAGGCAAATGACAACAACTAGCAGCAAGCTGGATGAACTTCAAATACCTAGCAAGCATTCTTGTTTCCTAGCAACATGTAGCCTTGTCCAACATCCATACTGAGGTGCCTCATATACACCGGCAGATCTGAATAAACTCCGTTCATACCATAGTGGATAGTTCCTTGCAGTGATGTGGGATTGTTCTTGACAGGGTGGGCGAGCAACAACTGATGAGATGTGCCTGGCATTCTCTGTGTACTACCCACGAACACGTCTGTCCACCTGTCTTAGTACAGTCGACCCAGCAGCTTTTTCCCCTTTCCTGACTGGTGGACAATTTTCATTGTGAGTTTTAATATCCTCTGTGTGTCAACTTATAGTTTGTATTCAAAGCACTTCACAGACATCATTGGGACTATTGCTTTGGCTGTTTTTTCTCTGCTATTTTCTATCCTTTGGCCCCATCTCTTCACGATCATACAGTCATTGTCCCTCACCTTGGATATGGGCATACACGAACACAGTATACTCAATTAGTGTTCCACCGATACCAAATTTTACCAATACTCGTGATTCCGATATTGAAATGTGTGAAATAGGCCGATACAATACCGATACGACTGTGTGTCAATACGTATGCCCTTGAAAGGCTTTCTTCACAAGCTTTGCAACAAGCATTCCCACAGAAATGCTCCCAAAACCCTCATTTAACTTGCCTGGACATCATTGATTGCTTGAGCAAGCGCTCAGTTAGACTCATGTCATAGGGCAATTGAATCATCAGTACCACAGAATTCCAATAGCAATACCTCACCACTGGCTGGTATCGGGACCAATACTGATACCAGTATTGGGACCAATACCGATACCAGTATTGGTGCATGTTGAAAAAAACAAACAAAAGAAAAACAATATGCACTGACAGAGAGATGCCGCGCCCGGCGATTGTAGCAGCTGAACCTTATGTAAAACTTCAGCATGAGTTGCTGATTTGCAGGAGGGCAAAATGTTCTCACCTTCATTTGTTTGAGTATGATATCGTGAACACATTTGAACACTGGCAAAGGTTTGACGGGCTCAAGGATGCATTGTGGGGGCTGACAGTTGTGTTGCTAGATACTACATGTATCCATGGTAACCGGGGTCCTGCTAGCATTATGAGGTTTCGTAGTCCTTTCAAACCATCTGGATATGAAGCTATGAATCTACAAGGATGACTGTACTGTGCTATAGAGTTGACTATATAGCGAACTAGCCTCAGTGCCTGGGTTCGAGGCTAATAGCGAACCTAGCTGAACCAATTGATGATTCAGAACATTCATGTATTTCTTTAATTACAGGCAACAACAAGCTCAAATTGCAGGTGCCGTGCAGGGAACGACCCAACAGTTTCAGGAAGCCCTTGATCAAGTTAGCTGGACTTCTGAGAGAATACAGGGTCTGCAACAGGCAGTGCTAAGTGGACCACAGCTCACTTTTTGTACCACTAATGACTCCGTAAGTGACGGCTAAGTCAGGTTTTTGGAGTAGTAATTAGGAAGTGACATCACAAGCTGAAAATCTGATACCAGGATATTGTGTGTGCTTAAGAATGCAACATACTGAGGGCCAATTAAGTGAATGCCGTTAGAGAGCTTAAAATGATTATAGTCCAGTCTAGTAGCTACATGTACAGTGACTGTGCCCAGGTCATGACCAACATTATACTGAGCTGCAAATGGTGCCTTCAGGTAGCTATAGAAATATGCATCAATTGGCCATGACAGGCAGAATGGTAGAATTTTGTTCCACACATGAACGAGAACTGTACAAGTTGAACACTATGCTAATTGTTGTCCCTACACAACGTGACAGTTTTGGCGTTGGTACTAGCATGATACAATAACATGAGCTGCCAATAATAAGCTCCTGGTAATGGGGTAATATAGTACTTTTAAACTTCTGTCACTGTCATTCCACTGCAGTCAGTCCCCTCCAGACAAAGGGAGGAGCTCCCAAATGTAGTTTGTGGCTATAGAGCACCTGACATCTGCAATCCCGGTAGTTCTCCCTTACCGTGCTGTGAACGTCCTGAGGTTGTTGGCACCGTAACTCCTACCACAGAAACTCCTACCACTGAAACTCCTACTGCTGCAACTCCAGGCAGTGGAGTGATGGTTGTGAGTTCTCTGCTTCTGATGACAACGATCAGCATTGCCACTCTGCTGCTGTGAACGTTATGACTCCTTAGCAATAGTTAACTGCAGATGAAAACAGCCTGTACAGGGTTGGCTTATAGACCAATATTCAAGCCTAATGTGTTGTACATTTTGGTTATTCCGTTTTGACATTGTATATTATATTTTGTTAACTACTACAACCATTGTAAAAGTTTCTGTTATTCTATTAGCTACAGTTTCTTGTCAAAGGACTGGTTAGTCTGCATATAGGCTTCTGCACATGCAACTGACACAAGAAATGCATTGGCCGTTCTGTGGACCAACTACGATTCCAGTATATATGACAAGATGTGGTACTGACTTGCAGACTTTGCAGTTGTCATAGTGCATGCTAGCCTAATATTTACTCCAGCTACAACTTTATTAAGCCATGCAGGGGCTGCGGAGTGAGTCTGGCAGACTCGGTGACTGCTGCTTGAATGTTAACGTTTGCTGTATGGCAACTGAAAACCCACAGATGCGAACTCAGAGGTCCAAAATATGCTTTGCACACCAGCATATAGTACTACCTTTAAACAAGAATGAAAGTATTTATGGAGTATAATATTATCGGGATGGCGTTGAGGTAGGGATGATAGCATAAACCTTTTCAGCATAAATCTTTTCAGCATACAAACCCCATGCTACAGTAATGAATACCATTCATGCATAATGAAGGGGGGGGGGGGGGGGGGGGGTGTATAGTGCACTGTTTTATGCTATCTTCCCTTCTACTTTTTTCCTTGCCTTTAGGGCGTTCTGCTATATGATGTTTATTACTTGTTTATTAGCAGCAGGTATGCCTGAGTCTATCATGTTATTCAGCAGCTGCCCCCCCCCCCCCCCCCCCCCCCCCCCCCCCCCCCCCCCCAAGTACTGACTAGGCAGTGGCCATATGGCTTTCAAACTCCTAACATTACACATGACCAGTCAGCTGCATGTCATGTGCATGCATGTGCTAGGCTGTAAACATCCGGGAACCAATGGAGATGGCTTCCAGTTCCAGTAGCTCAATAAGGTAATGGTAATAATGAGCCTCTAATTCCCAAGAAGCTCTGTCAGTTCTCAAGGGGACTGAATACATTCCCAGGCAGCAGAATGTGAGAGTGCACCTTAGAATGCCTAAAATCATCACTGCATGAAGCATGCCCATGCAGACCCCCCAATAGAGTTAAGGGGCCACTGGTCATCTTTGCCAGCCATGTTCTCTACATCAGCTAACAAGTTTGCATGCCCAGATAAATATATAGTTATGTGTATATACAGCCTGCATGCACTGACCTCCTTCACAAGAAAACTAAAGGGTGTAGGCAGAATACTATGATCCGACTAGGACATCAATAATTTGAAAAAAAAATGTGCGAGTGAATATTCATCTTTCCATCTGCAGAAAGAAATTTTATATTCTCTGCCTGATGTTCGGAATAACAAGCGACTAGCAGATGAGTAAGTAATTTAAAAGTGTATTATTATGTGTTCGTTGTTTTTGACTACTGTAACAGTGAATTTCTATATAGAGAGCTGCATGATTGCTGTTCACAGTATATATAAGGAGTTACACGCTTTTAACAGATCTAATCTTGAAAGTCTATAGCTGCAATGGCTAAGGCTATAATTATTTATATCTGCACTACAACACAGTTACCACATGAGGGTATATATACACTTGATGTACCAAGCTAGCCCATAATATATATTATACTCTCCCCATGCACAATATGCTTTGCATTCCTGGCCAAGACACATGCAATGCACCCCTTCACAGTATATCCACACACTTCGTTCCTCATACTGCACTGGCATGCACAGAGTGCCACACACACGCATGCTACTGATTGAATTTGGATCCCCATGCATGAATGTGCTAGTACAGGGTGGGCAACTTTGAATTTACATGCCATGCACTGAGACTTTCAGATCAGACCCCATGCTATAGGACCAACACTTGGATTTAACATTGCGAAGGTAAACAATAATCCAAGGAAAAGCATTCACTTCAGCTTAAACATACATGCAGCGTTTTATGTTCACCGTGTCCAATTCAGTCATGCGTGCAGCACACACGCAGTCCTTTTACTCCGTATAGTTTTGGATGGAAACCAGGTACCTCTGGGTACCAACGAAGAGGTTGCCAAGTCGATCGAAGTAAATCCCTCCATAGTCGTGGCAGTAGGTGTTTCCTTGCCCAAGCGGGATGCGCCAGATCTCGCCACCATCCCAGGCATCGATTGCAGATACGTTAACTACACGGCCCCTTTCGTTGACGACTCCGGAACGCTCCAATCGCCGGTATGTGCGAATATTATCCCGCTAGATCTGGCCAGCATACCAAAGCAACAGACATGGTCGTTCCTCCAAAGTCAGTGAGACCCCACTTTTTCCCAAGATGAGGAGTTGCGACGAAGCATCTCTAATTGCTGTTCATGGACGAGTGATCGCCGAGAACAACTTTGGACACACGAATCCAGACTTCCAGAATCCTCAACTGGTGTCTAATGAGCCTGGGTTGGCCTTGGTCGAAGTCAAATCAGCGCCTGGGCAGACGTCTGAAGTCGTATATCTCACTGACTTCGGTTCCATCGGATCGTTTGTAAACGACGACGTGCATCCTAGGATAGGCGTTGTCCCCAATTGCCACATACCCAACACCGTTCTCGCCATCGAAGAGGCTTGGAGCCGTTCCAGAACCGATGTTCTTCATCCCGGGAAGGAAGTATCCGCTGTTTTGATAGGGGCTGGACCAATTTTTCTGAATGCTCTGCCATGGGTTCGAGCGTCAAAGCTGAGAGAAATCATGAAACCAGAAACGCAAGCCCCCGCAGCATTGCAGGCATTTGTGAGGACAAACACCGCATCCTCGCTGACTGCAGGAGGGTTGTTGCACCACTGATTCTGCAGCTCAAGGGAATTGATCAGTGTGGTGCGGCAGCCGTTTGTGGCGCTAGTATCCGGAATGATCTCCAATACGCGGCAACAAATGAGTTGGAGTTTAAGCTTCCCGGCGGAGAAAAATCGTAAGCGCCATTCAGCACTGCCCAGTAAAGATGGGCCTAGATTTCCAAATCGGCATGGCCATGAAGAAGCTGTTGCCGGTGGATGAGCCAGTGATCAAGTTCACCAAATCGACAGTCTTCCAGATGAAATCAAGGCTGTAGACCGATCCCGCCGGCGTCATGCACGTCTGATGTCGGATAGCAAGCGAGCGTATTGCCTGCACCACTAACCACCACCGCATTGTCGTCGCTGTTGAGGAAGAAGTAGCCCCCGGCTAGGGTACCCGGACTGCCTTGGCCGGTATTGGTAGATGATATGATTTTGCACTCGGTGTCGAAAACGACAAGGTAGAATTGGGTGCCAAGAACGGACAAAGCTATCATTTGGTTGTTTGCGTTGCAGGTCATGTTGGGTGCGGAGCCATATGGATTGTTCTGAATGATTAGTCGTAGATCACCCGAATTGGGACCGCTTACCCCGACTGTCTCGGATTGCCAGCTGTCCTGATGCGCATTGCTGTAGCTGTTAGTCGCAAGCTTCGGGTTTTGCGGAATGATTGCATCACTGTAAACGTTGTTGAGACTGGTCGCTGGAAGCACCTTGTGCAGCGTTTCCGTCCGTAACTTAGTGACCGTTGAAGACATGGTATATCGACTCGCAGGTAATCTGCACTCTGGCTTTTGCGAAAGTAGCCAACTGCTTAATTCGTTCACGGCCGCAGTTCGGTTACTAGACTGGGCTCGATAGGTCGATAGAAGGAATTGAGGGATATTTATACTGTACCCGAGTATAGGAATGGAGTGCCATACCGTATACCGGGTTATTTTCGTGGGGTGCCAATTTTCGTGACTCATCGACAAATCACGAAATTTTCCACCCACGAAATTTACAACCCATAATCGCACTGTGCAACACGTACTAGCTAGGTGGCGTCGTTTATAAGTACACTGTACGGCTCTTCGTAGCTGTACCTGCGTGACTGCATCCTGTTGACAGTGTCCTCGATTAACTCTTTACCAACCAATGACTGCAAAAGCCGTCATGAGCTCCCATAAGCCCATAAGAATTTATATGGGGGCTTTAATACTAGGCGTTATACTTTAATACAGGGTTTTTGCTTCCTTAAGCTGTTTCTTCTTGATAACATAATTGTGGCTTTTAGGGGACACTTTGCTGACAACACTTTGGTGTCACTTGTAACAAGCATGTGTGAGCGATCAAGTAAAATGGAACCTTAGAAATTAGTGCACTATTAGAAATGTGGGGGATTTTCCAAATTGCTTAAAAATGGATTAAAACTTGTGCACCCCCTTGGAAGAAATGCCTGAAACTTGGAGAAACTCAATTCTTGGAAATCTTCTGAAACACATTTAAAACCAATTTTCCCATTTCGAGGGGTTGCAAAGTGGGATGTGTGACTAAGGTTCCATTTTTACTTGATGCATTCACATGACTTGTGCAGGTGCAAATTGTATGCTTTTATGGGATACATTGTAACAAGCAGGCACATTGTATGCTATTAAGGGACACTTGTAACAAGCAGGCACATTGTATGCTATTAAGGGACACTTGTAACAAGCATGTGCAGGTATATTTTATGGGATACTTTGGCAACAATTAAGCAGGCACATTGTATGCTATTAAGGGACACTTGTAACAAGCATGTCCAGGCACATTGTATGCTTTTAGGGGATACTTGGGAACAAGCATGCACAATCATTGTATGCTTTTATGGGATACTTTGGTAACAAGCAGTTAATTAGCCTCATTTCCAGGCCTCGCCGTATCGGGCCTGGGAACGAGTCTAGTACATTGTATGATTTTATGGGATACTTTGGTAAGAAGCAGGCATATCATATGAACATTGTAAGCTTTTAGTGGACAATTTGGTAACAACTGAGCAGGCAGATTGTATGCACATTGTGCGCCAGTTTTAGGATCACACTTTCACAGTTAAAACTGTGGTGTGAAGTTCACACCAAAATTGGAGTGAAATGCCTGCCACAACTATCACTCCTTTTCTGGGAATGACATTCACTCTCACGTATTCACTCCATTTGTTGGTGTAAAGGACACTCTTTTGTAAGTGTAAGGTTCACTCATATTTAGGAGTGAAAAAAATGTTTATTAATTGGAAAAACGATCGAATGCAACTGTTACAGCAATTACAAAACTTATATGCAGCAATAATAGTTCTCTAACCTAGCTAGCATGCTAGATAGTCTTGTTTTTTTTGGCTGGGGTCTTCTTCCCCATAAAGTAGCACTCAAAAAAACTATAAAAATTAGTACAGCCTTGAGTGTAGTGCATATTTAAACTATAAAACGCAGTTATAAGGGCCATGCAAGGGGATTTCTAGCATAGGTATCTTTGTCAGTACCTTTTTTCTACTACAAGGAACGCATCTTTTGGGTCACGTAAACTGCCTCGCACCAACACACACATGCAGACACATGCGTAATTGCTAACTAGCAAGTGGGCACAATGTATGCACATTGATAGCGACACGTTGGCAGAGTACCGTCGACCTCCATCGTTAGCTATCACTCTTGAGCTGTACAGGATAGCATTTTAGGATGCATGCTTTCTGATTGCAAAAAACTCAGTTGAATCATTTTGCTGTGCAACCAAGAGGATAGATATGTTATGTCACTGAACATGCATCAATACATATGAATGACCCTTAAATATCTTCACTTGTAGATATAGCCCCCCCCCCCCCCTTGAAATTTTTCCTGGATCAGCCCAATGTTGTTTTAGTTAACTAAAACTAAAACTATAATGCAGTTTAGTATGGCATATTTCACTTTAGTAATTAAAACTAAAACTAAACTGAGGACTGTCTCAGCCTGTTAATTAAAACTACAACTAAACTAATATGAAAATCACCCAAAAATGGTGGTTACTAAAACTAAAAGAGCCTTTACTAACCCTTTTGAGATTTAGTAATTAAAACTAAACAATGCGACTCTACCTAATTAAAACCAAAAACTAAACTATTTCAGTTTTAGATAACTAAAACAACATTGGATCAGCCCCTGGAGAGGATCTGGCCCATGTGAGTGAATCAACCATGTTGACCATTGCTAGGCAGCTGCATGTGGTGTTCTTTTCAAAACTGTGAAAACATAATTGACACTATGGTACAAGTCAGCTGTATACCACTGCTTTGCTAGGGTGTACAAGATTTGTACCACTCGTGCAGTTTTGTTTATAAAACTGCACTCATGCAGGCTACAAATCCCATACACCCCAGTCTAGCCACTAGCCCCTCTCTGCCAGGCTGGTTACACGCACATGTGGCGCATGGCTTCACCGTGCGCCCACTTGACTGGCCGGGCTAGCAGCTAGACTGCATACACCCTAGCAAACTATGCTATTACTTATTCCTTTATACTACGTAGGCACCCATTTAATTATCTGAGCTGCTTTATAAGACCATGCATTCTTATATGAACAACAACAGAGGCTCAAGATCTTGATGCCCATGGCTATATACCTGCAGATTGTTCACAACTTCACATGCACCTTTACCTGTATAAACATTCTAGATGGGATACACAATACTTGTTCTAGGATACAATCATAGTATATGCTCAAGGACATGCTCTTCAAATCTAACCAACTTGATCATGAAGGACAAATCTAGCGTGTACATGTGTACATGATTGCATGTGCACATGCGTGGCACGAACAATTTTAGAAACCCTGCAATCATAAAATACTCATGCATAATAATCCAAATTTAATGTATGGGCACTACTTTGCTGTCACAGGGGCTTCTACTAATACTATAGCTAGATATAGCTTGGTCACACATTGGCATGCTTTGTACTATTAGTAAGTTGGAAGTCACAATTTCACAGCTAGCAATAGAGGCTTGTTATTGCCATCCAAAGCAGAGAGCTCACAACCATCTGATTCACTCCACCCAACCCAATGCAGGACACTTAGGGGAACAGTGGGATCAAGGATCAGTGCAGTTGTTTGGAGCCTCTGATGGGAGAGGGGAGGAAATAAATTATGGTCCAAATGTATATGGAAGGCGTGCTTTGTAACTGTATACCAAGCATTTCGCGATTGGCATACCCCATTCTGTGTCAAGCAGAATGTGAATGTGTTCCATTGACCACGGAATTTGAAAAGGTGATGACCTGCTGTTGTGTCCATTCAACTTCATTGAAAGCATGAAAATCCACTTCTGCAGAGGATAAATCATTTCTGCCCCACCTTGCTAGAACATCACCAACAGCGTTCTGTGCTGCTCCATTATTGTACAATGCATTAATTAAATTACAACATTGGTCATTCTCGCAATTAGTGCTAGTCTTGACTGTATATGGCAAGATTGAACTGCTACTTCCTACGGATTGCATGGTCAGTGGTGACAGGAGACAAAGGGAAGGTTCCAATGTGCACGTGTCTACATTTTCACTCAAGTGAAACAAATCACCTTGATAGGCTGATATATATGTTGCTGAGTTAGCTAAAAGGTCAAGCTATAGCTAATCAACCAGATTTTCAAACAGCCACTTGTCACAGCCACAAACTAACAAAAGGTTGACTGACTAATGTACACGTACATGTAGAAGACACTCTCCACAGGGTGAGAATTTGCGGTTAAAGAGGGGGGAGGGTAATAAATTATTACATGAAGTGAACGTATTAGCAACAGAGATTATTATAATAATTGCACGTGCATTATATAATTACCTTCCTCACGAGTATCCTGCATGTGTATATCTAGGTTAGTCTACAGGAAATAGTGGGTGTGGCCAACAGCAATGTGAAGTACAGTACATTGTCACAGAGCAGCATAACAAATGTCAATGCGATGAAAGCAACTGCACCATCATGAATATTATACCCTTCTTTTTAGGACCCATGAGTAAACTTGCTTGAAACAACGCCAAGTCTTTTGCCTACATAGGGGACTGTATTGAAATCAAAGTTGGCCAACTGCCGCATTCCTGTAGCTCTACTATGCAGGACTATCACTCCTGACTCATTAGCAGATCGGAACTATATTTGTGCGATCAGAAGCCGCACCTTGCAAGCTGCTAATTATTTCCTATATATAATTATTATATGTATAATTATATATACAGTGACTACGCTGCACGCTCGGCAATAATAGCTTGCTATAGCTACGCCACGTAAGCATCTCCAACTTCAAAATTGAATTAGCTGCTGGCTAGGTCATCGATCACATGCACGTTAGTCTGCATGCACTTCTACGTTTCTGCATACGGCGCAACTAGATCGAATGTCCTTTCAGAGATCTAGGCAATTAATATGATGCTAATATAGGATCGACGTATAGGCTGCACTGACACATTCTTTCATGCGGGCACTGAGATGCAATTGAGATGGTCCAGCCTGTCATGGCTAAAACAGCCCATCTCATTTTTAATTTTACAGTGTAATGGAGAACTAGTATTAGTTACGTATTAACCGGAGCCTCTTGGCGGGTGAGCATGCAGGAGGCGAGCATGCATACAGGAGGTGAGCATGCAGGAGGTGAGCATACAGGAGGTGAGCATGCAGGAGGTGAGCATGCAGGAGGTGAGCATGCAGGAGGAGATGAGCATACAGGAGGTGAGCATACAGGAGGTGAGCATGCAGGAGGTGAGCATACAGGAGGTGAGAGGTGAGCATGCAGGAGGAGATGAGCATACAGGAGGTGAGCATACAGGAGGTGAGCATACAGGAGGTGAGCATACAGGAGGTGAGCATACAGGAGGTGAGCAGACAGGAGGTGAGCATGCAGGAGGTGAGCATACAGGAGGGTGAGCATGCAGGAGGTGAGCATGCAGGAGGTGAGCATGCAGGAGGGTGAGCATGCAGGAGGTGAGCATGCAGGAGGTGAGCATACAGGAGGGTGAGCATACAGGAGGTGAGCATGCATACGGAGGCGAGCATACAGGAGGTGAGCATGCAGGAGGTGAGCATGCAGGAGGTGAGCATGCAGGAGGTGAGCATGCAGGAGGTGAGCATGCAGGAGGTGAGCATGCAGGAGGTGAGCATGCAGGAGGTGAGCATGCAGGAGGTGAGCATACAGGAGGTGAGCATACAGGAGGTGAGCATGCAGGAGGTGAGCATGTAGCTGAGGCGAGCATACAGAAGTGAGTGGGGGCCTGGTTGGACGTTTCAATTACTTGACGCTGCCAAAATGGCGGGGTGCTGCTATTAGTATCTGATAAGCAGGTTGCCACTAGCCACTTACCCGAGAGGTAACATCACCTCACATTTCATTCACATGAAATTCATCCTATCTAGGGTGCAGCCTCACACTGTAGTTGATTCGCAGGGACCAGCAGTGTAATGTATTGGAAGCAATGGTGCCTGTTGATATCAATCTTCAGTATGACTTCGACTACCAACAGTTCACTTACCTTCCCGATGAAGTCAGAGTGATGCCTGTAAGTAATCACATAAGTTACACATTCAGCTACACTTAAAGTACATATCTGGCATTATCTGCAAAGAATGTGTCATATAGTATACACGTTCTAAAGGCTTTTCTGTGATGCGCACCATTTGATTACATTTTTGCTGGTAACTTAGCTGCTTTATATCTCAGGAACTTTAACAGATATTGATCTGAAACAAGTTGCTATTCCAACACCACATGATAGAAGTATGAACTCCTGGAACAGGAATGTAAAAGGTGTTTGGACTTAGGCAATTAGACTCACTGCTCAAGTGCTTTTGCGTCAAATTACTGAGAGGCAGACGGGAGCCCAACCCTCAAAATTCTCTGGCACTGCTATGCTGCAGTATTTGCTAGGTTGTGAGTGTTTTGTGTGTGTTTGACTGTGAGTTTGGAGGTAGGGGATGGGGGTGGGGTAATTCAAGCAACATACGGATCCAGAATCACTGCAAGATGAGCCGAGTATAACCGTGACATGACATATTCCTCAACTTCCGGTGAATCCGGTCTCCATAGCACCACGTCCATCCCATCATGCTGTGATGGAGGTATCCATTACACCAAAGCAATAATAAATAAGGGCTAGCTCATTTGTCTTTGGTTACATAGTACTGCTTTAATAATACTCATTGTTTATATATGTACGTAAACAACCTGGAAGCTGCTTCCAACTTGTCTATATACCATAACCGTAGACAAGAATGAGGTACTTGCAGTAAGATGCATGCTTATTGTGACTGGTTCATGCACATGAGTGCAGTGTACTAAATTTGTGCATAATGGCTTTACTGCAGGGAGATATACTGCTCCTAAATTGTACCTATGCTACTCAAGGAGTGCGAACTGGAGAGATGTGCCTGTCATTCCCGGTATACTACCCGCGAACACGTATGGCAAACTGTGTTAGTTCAGTCATCGCTGATGCTTTTTTCCCTTTCTTGACTGATGGATGATTGACAATGTAAGTTTTATATTTGCCTGCCTGTGTCAGCATGATCATTGTATCCCTGACTTAAAGGAGTGCTAATGTCTTCCACCACAGTTCCAATTGAAATTCAAAGCCCATCGTAGTAAAATTCAAAGTGAACAGAAACACGCTTTTCCATCTGTCCCTGCCTTCCCTCTGCAGTCTTTCCTCTTCACAGGAAGTGCGAACCTCCCTAATGTGGTATGTGACTACAGAGCAACTGACACCTGCAATCGTGGGGATTCCCCTCTCCCATGCTGCCAGCGTCCTCCTACCACTGTTGTAACTCCATGCAGGCAGTGGAATGATGATTGTGAGCTCTCTCCTCCTTATAGCAGCAATGAGCATTGCCACTCTGCTGCTGTGAACAGTACAACTCCTTAATAACTATGCAGTGTGTAGACAACCTATAAGGTCAGCTCGAACCTATTCAAGCCATAATTGTACATTTAGTAGGCTTTTGTAGTGGCTGTTTTGACATAATATTATAGCTACTCTCTTTGTTACTGTAGGCTTGCTATACTATACTTCTTTTGTAAATGGATTAGTGGTAATATGTGCATAGTCTGTGTACTGTTTAGAAGGCATGTCACATGGTCCGTGCACACGTACGTTCAGAAGACATGTTTCACTCACCCAACTGTTCACAACACTTGCTAGCAGAAATCGAACGTTGGACTTCAATACGTCATTATAATTTCACTACCTGGAACCAACCTACGTAGCTATAACACAGCATAAAACTCAGCAGGCAAAGATGGCAAAATTAATAGTTCCAGCAATGCAGTGTATAGATCTATTCACCGGAAAAGTTTTTGCACAACTAATAAACCTCACTCTTCCACAGGCTCATAGGGTTCATGCACTGGCCTCACTGTATACACACTGTCCTCCGGCTAGTGGGAAGCGCGTGCAGCATCCACATTGTATTGATATTGGCAACTAATAATGCATGACTGCAATTATTGATTATAATGATTATGTGATCAGTAGCTAACCATAAGCTGTACAGGCTATATTTGCTCTTCTCCCTTTCTGTTTCTAAGAACAGAAATAAATGTTATCCCAATAATAATTACTGGATTTTTTCTCTCAACCACTCTTGTTTGGCAACTATCCCACAACACTGTCATTTGTTCTTTTCTCCATATATCATATACCGTATACCGGGAAATTTTGGCGGCCATTAAATTCCAAATCGCCAAATCGCCAAAATTAAAACGGTCGCCAAAGTTTCCCGGTATACAGTAATCTAGTTTATGTCTGCATAGCTAGTAATTGGCTGGGTGGATGCTTTACGTGTAGGCTTTGGCGAATTATGTTCAAAAATTGTCCAATCATGCTAATTGTTTATTATGCTCACATTATGCTCGTTGATAATGTCATTCATGAGCACACACAGTCTATTAGGCACACTCTGAACTAAGCTGCCAGTGTCACTAAGCCTGTACCTGAAATAGACATAGACAGTCAAGTTAGAGCTCAGACCTTGGCAACGTTACAACATGCAATTACTATGCTCCAACAGCTCTTTATTATGCCAGCATATATGCCCTTATGCCTCCACTGTACTATTATGCTCGAGCATAATTCGCCAAGGCCTAGCTATTTACGTGGCACATCATTATGTTTCTCTCAACAGACTAGTTAGCTAGCCTCATTGCCAGGCCATTCCCACCACCAGTATTCGATCGCTGCCATACTTCATACTGGAAATGAACAAATAGTGGCGGTGGGAAGCTCCTGGGAACAAGGCTACTAGTTAGTTCTACTGTATGCATGGTGACTTAAAGTCCCCAAAAGTTTAACAAGTGGGGTAAATGACTTATATATACATCCCCCATGTGTTAGCCACACATGTACATCGAAAGGTGCATGACCTATAATGCATTCATGGGGAGATGGAACCTAATCGTTTTAGTGGACTCACGGATATAGCAATACAATAACCGGAAACTCCCCCTTGCATACCAGCTGCTGCATGGGAGCTCCTTATGTTCTGGTCCTGGGATACGTGATCATGAATATCGATCTCATGCCGATGCATTAGCCAGAAACCACATGACTCTCTGAGATCATCCCACTCATTGCTGCAGCCTCTTCGTTGCATGGTTGGCTGCATCTTTTGAAGTAACATCGCACAGATTAAATCGCAACGATGAAGTCGCTGCTGTATCTGCTGGCTCTGTTGCCCATCGTTCTGGGACACCACTCGGGTACTCATGTCACCTCCAGCAGGTATCCTTTCAGTACGACACTCTACGACCGGAACGGAGATACGTACATACTCCACTGGAACTTCAACACTACCGAGCGCACGATCGCTTTTGCAGTGAACGTCAGCACGACGGGATGGGTGGGGTTCGGCATTTCACCCAATGGCGGGATGACGAACTCCGACGTTGTGATTGGGTGGGTGAGCAACGGACAAACATATTTTCATGTGAGTTATGTGCATGATTATTCGGCATGTCACTATTTCAAGCAAAGTGTCATGGTGTGCGTGTGTAGCCAACACTTCATAGCTATCTTCACCATGCATACTCAGCACTTTTTCATTCCCTTTGAGGCAGTCGATACCTTTGGTAGCTATAGTAGCTACCTGTTGACCTCGAACTACAACATTAATAGATGTTCTACTTTTAACAGCTATAGCCTGGAAATGTTAATTTGTCAGTTGATGAGTAGGCAAATAGCTAGAACCTGGAGATCGATGTTGCAGTACTCTAGTCAGCAGGATTTCAGTTGCTTGAAGCAAGATCTGTTTGTTTGTAAAATCATCATGACTTGCACAGCCCAGAGGGTAATAGCTAGCTAGTTAATAAACAAAGAGAAGCAACTTGATCATGAAGTGCATCATGATCACCCAGCTAGTTTTGAGCCAATATAGCAAGCGTGGCTCTTTGCTCCATTCCAATCCCTTGCTCAAGGCAACAGCAGATCTGGAAAATACGTAGACCGTGATGTGAAACATTTTTTTCCCAACTGCATGTACCGTTGCATTTACGCACAGCCTTGCCAGCTGCTCTCTGCTTTCGTATAGTGTCGTGTACTGTGGTGATGGTGCAATAATCATACACACAACTATATAGTGGTAGTCCATTGGCAGTGACAGTATAGAGTGCGTGGGGCTAGCTACAGCCCCCTATTTGCCAAACCATGCACTACGGTGATGATAATATTGGTTGAGGGGCTACTTGCTAGCATGTGCACAGTATTGGGAGCTGTGGACTGTACCACAGTGGCTAGAGATAGGCAGTAGCTACTGAGTCCTATTAAGCTACAGTCTGTTTTATGGAGCTAGGTATAGGGACAGGCCCATTATTCCAAACCAAATCCCTATTATTCTATTCCTTAATTCCCTTGTTTTTATCCTATTATTCCTGAATTTACCCCTATTATTCCTACAAATATTCCACTTCAAATAAGAATTTACAACCATTCATTGTGTTCCCAGCGCTGGTGCCGGCCCCCGCGATCGCTTCTTCCGCTTTCAGGCTAAATCCGAGGGTCTTGGTGATCGCAACGTATCTAACAAACTCAGACAACTTTCAGACTCTCCAGTTAGATCACTCATCACACAGGTCTCACCACTAGACTCTGGCTCAAGCTTGATACTACTGCTGGCTACTATTTTAGTACGGATGATCTTGCGTACGCGGTTAATCATGTCAACGCAATGACGTCATTGCAATGCAATTCGTGCCTATTATTCTCGCATTATTCCCGTTCCAAATTTTCCTTATTATTCCTAAAGAAATTCCCGCATAATGTGCGTGTCCCTAGCTAGGTAGCCTAGAAGTTTAGCTATTCAGGTTGTAGCGGGCTTGCGTTCCTGTTCAGAAATTCATAGCGTGCACCTTGCAGGCATATTCATTACACAAATAATGTCAAAGATGATATGTGGGTGGTGTGTATACCATCCCATTGATGTCTCATAGGCGGTGTTACCATATATAGCTAGCTACCGTCAGCTGTTTTATATATGGAGGTGGGTAGCCTTGAGGGGTTTGGACAAGTGCCTGCATGTCATGAGTTCCTGTTCAGAATTCATAGCACATGGTATGCATATTCATTACACAAATAATGATATACATGTGGGTGGTACCCCATCCCATAGATGCTCCAGGCATTGTTACCATACCAGGTAGCCACAATGGTCCATGCATACTAGCTGCATGCATTGCCTTACCTGGGTAAAATACGTAGTGACAGCTCTATACAGCTACAGTAATGTTGGGTCTGTACACTTCACTTGACAAGTGACTGGATTAGCTATAGAGCTGTAGTTACCTGCAATGGATGACGAACACCAAACTCATTAATCGTTAGTCATGACCCCTTTGAGAGAACTTTTATGAACGGAACCTGAGAGTGGCATCGTATTACACGTTTACATTCCTGATTCTAAGTATAAATAATGATAAACTTGTATACCAGCACCGGTGGCAGCTATTTTGTTGTGGTACGACCACTGCCATGGTCTAAGGCAGTGTGTAGAGGCGTCTAGTGCCAATCCAATCCGCGCAAAAGCAGTGGAAGCCCAGACCGAACTCAAGGATAATTAGTTGTGACCTCTTTGAGAGATAATTTCTTACCACTTATTATATAAACTCAAGCCGTGTAAGACATGTGCAGTTGGAATGCTATAAACAATGCAGGTTCCTAGTAAAGTTTATGTTGGATATAGAGGGAGTAATGTTCTGTGTATATAGCTAGCACGTTCAACCACAGCTGCTGGAGATGGCTTAACTCAATCATGATATGCAACTGCAGTAACCACCAAGCTGTTGAAATAACTACTTTGGGTACATGATCGGCTAGTCACAGGCCAGAGTGATCACGACCAGAGATGTCCTGTAAAGAGCATGCAGATGACAGAGCACCTATAAAGCACCTTGCTTGTTAACAGTAAACACCCAATTATATACTTGCAGGACCGCTATGCAGAACGACAAGCCCTGCCTCCCATTGATCCTAGCCAGGACTGGTTCCTGGTTGCTGGAGAAGAGACAGGCGGATACACCATCCTGGAGTTCACCAGGAACTGGACAACTTGTGATGACAGAGACCGAGACATTCGGGTATAGTTTATCTGATCTTAATGGCACTTACCTGCTCAGATTGTTCGCTCTAATTTTTTGCACGTTGAAATTTTCTCACCAAATCATCTAATGCGTTTGAATTGAGGTATCTATCCCGCTCTCAGGAGCGTATCCAGGATTTTAGACTGCTGCCGAAGACAGAGCACAGAGGCTTTCACGTGGAAATTTTTTCGCCTTTATTTTTCACTTATCAGATGGGCTGTTGTGGCACCTTCGTGCTTTGCACTGCATATCAAGAAGTTTGCTGCTAAAACGGACATTCAGGGTAATAAAGTGTGAATGACACTTGCGCTTTGTACTTCGCTGCGTATTGCGTAATTTTGGTTACGTCACCGTCCCACTGACGGCTGACCTCCGTACTGTACATGTCAGTAGCTGTCAAGAGCTTGAAGATGATGCTAATAAAGGCTGATTTCCTGACAGTCGCTGTCATTCTACACCGAAGAAACCAGCGAAACCTGAACAATGGCGTGTAACCTACGAAAGTGTGAACCAAAGGACTACAAAGCTGACATCAAGTTCCACATGCAAAAGGATTGCAGGACCTGGGCCGCCATGTGTTCCATTTCTTGCTCAGATTTTGCTCATGCAACGTAATACGTACGTACAGGTAAAATTACTAGATCGTGGTCTCGTTCCCAAGCAGGAGTTGCAATGTAACGGCAGCTAGTTAGTAACTGTGCACTCGATGTTGCCCTCGATGCTCGTCACCACTGCAAGCAAGCGCTTGAAATTATAGGTTGAAAGTAAGGGAAGCTCTTTATTAAATTCAACTGTAAGAAGGGGGGGGGGGGGGGGGGGGGGGGGGGGGGGGTTCGACCGAACCCAATGAACTACCCCTGGATCTGCCACTGCGCTCTACATGTGCGTTACTATTATGAGTAATCTTTTTGCAGCCTGACACAGCCCGTGTGGTATTCAGCTGGAATGACATTGACCCTACTGAAACAGATGGCAGTGATGCTATCCGACATCAGATCCGGGGGTCCGCAAGTATCAACCTTCTGGGAGGACTTCGCAACACACCACCTGACCCCAGTGACACACGTTCCTTCACTGTCAGAGTGAACAATGTACGTACCTCAACTGTATCAAGTACGGCTTTGTTTATCGAATTATTTTCCCCAACTATGACTGTACTGGCTGTATAGGTAGCAATACCACTGATCTGCTGGCATGGATTATGGTATGGGTCAATGAATGTGTGCGGAATGGAGAGTATACAGACATTTCAATAATAGTGTCACTGATTAAAGTTGTGATAATGATGTTGAGTTAGCTCTCAGTGTTTGGAAGGGAGCTGCAGACTGTAGCGCAGTGTTTACACTGTACCACATGTCAGGTAGGTAGTGCCAAGAGCTCATAACTATTAGCTACGGTGGAATGTTATCATTTGACAGACCTGAGAAGTCTAGATCGAAGCTTATAAGCATTTGAAGGGCTGAGAACCAGCTAGAGCTAGTGGCCTAACCCGAAATCAAGTACTGGAAATTGCATGAGTAAAAAATATGCAATGGGTATATGACCAAAATTTGAAATTTCAGCACCTCCTGAAACACATTTTGATAGTATTCTCAAGTTTAGGGGGGCTAGTTCAATGTTTGTGGGTTAGGCCACTCTGGTTCTCAGTCCTTCATTTGATCTGGCAGCTGAAGGCTTTCCTAGGTTAGCTTTAGTTCATCGTGTTCAACTCCACTTTGATCTTAATGAAGTTTCTATTGGGGGGAGATTCAATAAACTTGGACCCTAAAGAGTTTTAAATGTGAGGAGGTTAAATACCTGCTGCATGGCATTCACTTGTTATTTCTATGTAGGTTGAGATTCCTAGTGTAGACACTACCTACTGGTGTGCTGCTACTGAGATACCTCAGGAGGTCCAACAACGTCAGCAGTATGTCATTCGAGTAAGAATCAATAAGCTATCCACTAGCTTGCTTGTGAATAGCATTACCTGGATTAGTAGTAAGCCTGCTTACGCTATTACTCATGGTTCTGGCAACCGTTATTGTTGGAATGGAATCACTAACAATCAGTCATCACTCTCACTTAGTACACACGAGAACACTTTGCAGTCTATAGTCTGTGAATTAGTAGTGGTCCATGATCCACCAATTCACACTCAATTACGATGTTGTGGTCATTCCACAACTGTTCACTTCATTATCATATACCACATATAACTTTTACTGATAATACTCTGATTCTTCAAAACTTAAGGTTACCCACTATGTGTTTGTTTCAGTACTCGCCGTTGATTGGTGGTGGAAACTTTGACTATGTGCACCACATGCTGGTCTACTTGTGTGGCGGACTGAATGAAACTGCAGTGAATGACAGTGCTCCGTGCTTTGGGACTGCTGGAGCCACTCTGTCTGAATGTCTGAATGGAGAACTAATTGCAGGATGGGCTGTTGGAGGAGTAGTAAGTAGACCTGGCCGTTGGCATAGTTACACCATGGCCGCATGTGCCCAGGCCTTGGCAATTTCCTGAGCTCCATTGTAAATTTCTGGCTAACACACACTGAATTGACCCTCCAGATGTATGAAGAGTTTCATCATAATATATTCGCTGCAGGATTTTGTCTATCCCGAGAATGTGGCCTATCCGATGGGGGGTCCTGGAAGTGCTAGGTTTCTTGTCATAGAGATACATTACAACAACCCAGATTTACAAAGAGGTAATGGTAGTAGCTAGCTATATATGATTCCTATATACCTAGTTCACTTATGATTCCTATATTGCCGCTAGTTCAGCTTGTTTTGTTTGAAGTGGCCACTAAGAAGACAGCATACCAGGTTTGAATCTTTAACTCTTCACAGGTGTGATTGACAACTCTGGTGTTGAGTTTTTCTACACCAGCACACCACGCCAGCATGATGCTGGAATTCTGACACTTGGACATGTCGTGAACAGGCTCATGATTGTTCCTCCGAATGCCGGAAGCTACTCAATTTTGGGAGAGTGCCCTACAGACTGTACTACCCGGGTATGGTTGACAATTTTTGCTATGTGCATCTTTCATTGTGAAGGAATCCAATTCACTGCTTTAACTAGCTAGCCATGGACCCTACTGCTCATCTAGGTTTGAAGGAGTTTTAAATGCATGGACAGAAGAAGCTACAAGACAGAATGAAACCTTTGCAGTTTTCTGTGTGCATAGAATGCATTCTGTATAGCTACTATATCCATGCATGAGAGGATAGCATGAGTTGAGGGTAATAATGCATGGAGCCAGGATTCATACTGTGATCCAATTAAGTCTTTGCTGATCCATTGCTACGATAATGACACTCTTCATCACCATAATTCAACCCCAATAGTACTGGAGCTTCGAAACAAAGATTCATCAAGGCACGGCCCATAAGATTCCGATATTGCACTTTAGTAATATTTGTTCGGGAGTTTGGAGTGAGTCAGAGTAGTCCATCTTAGGCAACAATTGCATGTTATACTGCAGAACACTTTCTAAGCTAACAGTAAGTCCCAGTACATAGAATTAATAATTTTGTATCTGATGATCTTTCCACACTGTAGTATTTCCCTCCAAGTGGTGTCAACATCTTTGCTAATCTGCTGCACACTCACACTGTCGGTAAGATACAGCAGTCCTGATAATGTATTTGGGTAGAAGTCTCAACCAAAATCATGTACAGTTGCATGTACCAGTTGCAGCATCAATGTTTCCTAGGTAATCAGCTTGTGTAGGTATTATGTGTGTAATCAGTGTATAGCTACAGGTACAGCTACTCACATATGCAATGTTTACTGTACCACTTTTGCTATAATCAAGAGCACCTGTCCCACACATTTGGCTCAGATTCCTCCAGTATAGGGTCAAAGGTTACTCAAATGAGTGCCCACCACCTTTGTGTGAGATGTGCATGTGTTTCTTAGAGTGCACTAAAACCATTGGAAACCAGAGGATGATCTGGCAAAGCAGTGTTTCAGGGCCTTCAGGGTGAAACTTCCCCCTTGAATTTGAAATTTCCCCCCAAGTCGGCAAGGTTGATTTAAATGTACTCATCAGACTCCCCCCAAACTAAAATCTATAGAAAAAACACTGGAAGAGGTCGATCGTGATGTTTGTCTAGTATACATAAAGGACATTTAATACCCTGTTTACACGACACAAAACAACCTCACTGGCACGGTTTAGTTCAGTTTGGTATGGTTATCAAATTGCTGTGTAAACGCTAACAGAACAGTACTGAACCATGCTAGAATAACCGTGCTTGGACCACCTAACTTTGCCGTGTGAGCACGGTAAGTACCGTTGCGGTTATGGTTACCAGAACTTAACAAAGATGGTATGACCACAGTGAGCACTTACTGTGTGTACAATATACCTGGGATGAACTCATTGGTGCTTTCAGTGGAGCCAGAAATACTAGCTGAGAAAGAAGTATGACAAGTAGCTACAGTGTGTTGTCTTGCTCTGTGTTGTCTGGACAATGTTGTACCCAGCCTGGCATGCCTTCTACTCCAACGGCGTTCTGTAAACACATTGTATCAGCAGACTTTCCGCAAACGGAGGTAGCCATAGAGCTCAGGAGAAGCAGAAGCACTTATACTGATGCGCATGTTTTTGACTACTCCCTCAATAATTGTTCGTTCAGCACAATTATTTCTGATATCGTATAAAAACATGCCAACACGGTTTTGAGTGCGGTATGATTCGGTTATATATGGCACGGATCGGTTATTTTTGTGTCATGTAAAGACAGGCATTGCTGCTTGCTCAATCACATACACTTTTTGAATACTCTGTTACATTAACTCTACTGTACTTACCGGGAACTATAGGGCGCAGCCTCACTCTGCAGTTGATTCGCAGGAACCAGCAGTGTAATGTACTGGAAGCAATGGCTCCTGTTGATATGAACCTTCAGTATGACTTTGACTACCAGCAGTTCACTTACCTTCCCAATGAAGTCAGAGTGTTTCCGGTAAGCAGTCAAGCAATTAGGAGTTAGGAGTAGGTATCTGCAGAAGTATGCAGGCTTGTGTGTGACTCAGTTTGCAAGAGTGAATATGAATAGCTTCCACTGCCAGCCAACCAGGAACATATCCTCCAGAAGCTGAACAAACATGCATGCTAGTTTAATTAGCTTAGCTGCTATGTGCTAAATGTTCCACACTTGCCTAACGCGTACCTTGGTTGCAGGGAGATATACTGCTCCTGAACTGTACCTATGCTACTCAAGGAGTGCGAACTGGAGTTACTTTGGTAAGCCCAGACACTTGTTGGTGCTATTGTGACATTTCATTGCATAACTGTTGCATAACTGTGTGTTATTGACATTATAGTCTTAATTATCTTTCTGCTAGTAAACGTCTATAAACCAACAGCCACCATAATTTGCTGTGCTTTCATTATGACTGCATAATGGTTAGTACAGCACTGGAGTCAGATTATCAGCCAGCTCACGTATAGTAAGGCATGGCTGAATGAATTGGTCAAATCCGGAGAGATTACGGAAAAGTGTAATTGATACACGGAAGCTACCTCGCGGTTGCGATGTGAGTTAGCTTAGTCCAGCGTTTGTTTGTGTCATCCACATATGAAACTGCGAGGATGTGACCGCTTCTTTGTACGCATAGTAGATGGGTAGTTCGGGGCAAAACAAAGTAGCCTCCATCCGCTTTTGAATCTTGTGCTAGGACTGTGAAAATCGCGGAGCGAGGGTAGAGATGACGACGGTGAAGGCCGACACGGAGCTCTTGTAGCTGTTGCTGGAGTCTCTTTTGGTGTTCTGGAGGTAGGTACCTATGTGTATTCAACGATTTTATTTTGGGAAATCTGCTGTAGTCTACTGTAGCGTTTAAAGCAGCTGAAAAGCACCTTCACAACACCCTTGAAAAGGCTTCTTTTGTCAGTTCTGAAGAAATGTAACTTTGTTTCAAGTTTCCCAAAATAAAATCTTGAAGATGACATCGTGCTAAGCCTCGATGGAGAGTTTGAAGCTCCTAGGTGCCTTAAGTCATCTCCGTATTTGTGTGAGAAGTACCCGAGATAACCGCTTTGTCAGCGCGTATTGAGCACCACGTGATTAGTGGGCGTGGTCAACTATGAAGCCATATTATTTCACAAGGGTGGAGCTTCACTTCAGTACAGACTGAAAGTCTGTGCCACTTTCATGTGCTGAGATATCGTGTGATGAAGACGACCGAAATTTAATTCAAAATACAATGTAACCATGCCTTAACAGTGCAGAGAGCCTTCTCTCAAATACCAAGTTGCATGGTTCTCTCGATTGCATTGCTTCCAACCTTGAATATATCAAGACATTGAAAAGTCATTTTGGTCTTGCACTAGCCATGAGCTGTCTCGCTGTGTTTGAAAAAGCTCGATGCTCCACGTAGGAAATGATGGGTGGATGGAGAAAATTGACAGACAGGCTCCTCAAGCGTAGTGCAAAACAGAAATGTAGCTACTGTCAATACATTAAGATTTTAATGTGTGTGTGTTGTGTGTGTGTGTGTGTCTGTGTGTGTGTGTCTGCCTGTGCATGATGGAAGTGGGATGTTCGTGGGGCGGGACTAGACTAAAGTGGTGCGCGACCTTCGTACTTTAATTTATTTACTGAACCTTGAACTGCAAGCGGATGCATGCAATCGAAGCGGACGCGATCGGGAGCAGCAGCTGAAGTGGACGCAAGTGGCGAGTGTGCAGCAGCAGCTGAAGCGGGCGCAATCAGGGAGCACAGCTGGAAGCAGACGCAAACGGGGAGCAGCAGTTGAAGCGATGCAATCAGGCTCGGGAGCAGCGGCTGATTTGAAGCGGACGCAATCGGGGAGCAGCAGCTCTGCACAGAGAGCTGTTCGGCGCCGGATTACTCACGGTAGGCGAACGAGGGGGGGAGTAGCTGAGCGAGCGAAGCAAGCGAAGCTACTTGTAGTATATTATTTGAACTCCGCCCTTTTCCAACAAAAAATCTTTTGCAGCTATTCCATGAAGTTTTAACACCTATGTTTAAAATTAAAATTATATCAGAACAATCACACAATAGAAACAACAGATCCCATGATCGCGTACATGCCAACAAAGTGCATGTCAGAAAGCGTTCCGAAATTTTGGCATGAATTTTTAGATGCAGTCCACAGGCTGCACAACTATTGATGCAGGCACAGTGTAGGGCTGGTTGATTGAGGTCGAAGGCCGCGTTAGACGATTGCTGGATAGCTGATGCGCGTAGAGCGACATCCTGCAAGGATCTTTAAGCCTTTACTTGAAGTTTCCATTCAAGGGCTGCATAGACTGGAGGTTTTGTGGAGTGTTAGCAAACCAGCATTTGAAAGATACCACTCATTGTTGCCCGAGGTGAGAGCAAAATGCATTTTTGCAGTCGTACCGTTTAAGTGTGCATTTTCCAATGGCAGATTACCATCCAATGAGTGCTCGTGCATTTCTACCAACCCAGAACCTTAATTGTCTTCCACTGCTGCTCGCAGGAAACCCACTGGTTGTCCAGCATCATCGCTTGCCATGTGCAACAATGATCCCATGACATGTTCTCCATATTGGTGCCAGCCCATAATTGGCAACTTAAGCTACATACCAGGTGGCTATATGTGTAGGTTGTATCTCTCACAAGTAGCCCCCTAGCTTGCAGCATGCACACAATCTGAATAAGTGATATACTGTAGAATGTTGTTCTTATGCTGACAGGGTGGGCAATCAACACGTGAAGAGATGTGCCTGACATTCCCTGTGTACTACCCACGGTCACGTATGTCATCCTGTATCAGCTCAGTCCGTCCAGAGGCTTTTCTCCCTTTCTTGGCTAGTGAACACGTTACATCGTAAGTTTCATTTTGTTGCCCGTGTCAGTATGATCATATCACTCATGTTTGGTACACTATGCCCATTTCTTGGAAGGGGTTAAGTTAACCCTTTGAGCTCGAACTGCATATTCATACGCCTGACAAAACTTCCACTCATTCCAAATGGATTATTTTTATGCCACAATTTCTCAAGCTTACGGAAGTGGGGCAGACCCTGCTAATTCAATTGCAATCACAGTAACCAGACAGTATTCCACATGACCTATTCATTGAAAAGCTTACGCAAAGACTTTGGGACCAATATCAACAACAATGGTTAAGTGATCTGGCAACATCCAGAAAATTGAGAACATACCGTTTGTTTCAAAACAAGGCTTGAATTTGAACCATACCTCAACCTCCCATGACATATTTGTATCCAACTGGCTAGACTACTGTATAGTTCCCACTCAACTTGCCGGTTGTGGCGAGGTTATTACAGAGACAAACTATTTAACTGCTGCAGATCCCTCAACAGTTCCTTTCCCCACATGAGTTCTATCGACAAGCTAATATTTATTTTGCACTCAAAGAATGTTCATATCATCTGGCTCACAGGTGTCATAGTTTCATGGGAAAACGTAAACTTTCACTTTAACAATTGTGTATTTGTATATGTATTCATCTGTACTCTTGACATATGGGTCCCCCGGCCTTTCATTGTCATTAAAATTTATATATATATATGTATATATAATATATATAATTATAGTAATGAAGATGTGGACCCTACATGTACAGTTATCAGCAATCAATAATAAGCTCCTCCTACCAATCAAACGCTTACTGTCTTTGTCACTGTTTTGTATACTGGCAGCATAGGCAAGCACTTTCATGCACGAAACACCATTGTTAGCACTCAAAGTGTCTAGTATAGTCTTGAGGCATCAATCCAGTGCATAGTAGCTAACATACCCGCTGGAGGGGCAGACGTCAACGGTACATGAACAGGGAGAGTACAAAGCTGAGTATTTGAGTCTAACTCGGCATAACAGCCATATGATGACAGTCGGGGCTCAGTGTCGCCCTTAGCAGACATAATTTGTTAATTACAGTTTGACAGTTCCTTGCCTCCGAAATTGAAGCGATTAGAAGTTAAAATGGCAAAAAGTCTTAGAGATTTGAAACCTAGGCAATAATTGCTATCAGGAATCGCATGACTGGAAGTTCATGAATAGAGTATTATTGAGCACATTCAAAGGGTTAAATGTACACCTATTCCTTGAAGTACACTTCACTGTATGACTTCCTTGAATATCCAGGGAGCAGCGAGATCAAATAGGACTTGCATCCCAGGGTTCAACCCAACAGTTTCAGGAAGCCCTTGATCAAGTTAGCTGGACTCCTGAGGCAATACAGGGTATGCAACAGGCAGTGCTGAGTGGATCGCAGTTCATCAGTTGTGCTGCCAATGACTCGGTAAGGAACACTTAGGGTCTAAGGGAATCACTGAAATTCATTCATCTACGTTACACAACTTTAAAATTGAAGGCTGTTTGCAGAAATATTTCCATCACTGCACCGGGTATATGTTACAAACGAAGCTCCAGAAGACCTCAACCATGCAAGCCCCAAAGCAAACACAGGAGAAACTAGCTCTACATTCAAGACTGGATGGGCACCACCATTGTCAACGCTGCTGCGTGATTGCACTGTTCAAGTCCGTCGTGGAACCACTTCAACCGCTGAGTATTACATTACTTCCTGCTTAGACCACACATACGCGTATAGGCACTCCTCTACGCAGGAGAATCGCTGAAAAAGCTGAACACGAAACTTCAAATGGTCCCACCACGGACTCAACAGGCTGCGGACGGTGTGGATACGGAGAAGCTCTGATGGTTGTGGTGCCTGTCCTGTCCGTGTCTTCAGGTGGTTTCTCCCGGGAAAGCTCTGCTGCTTTTGTGAAACATGTATATATCATAGGCGGCGGAACCGGGGGGGCACTGGGGTCCCGTGCCCCCACAAACGCAAAATACCTTCCTGGTTCCCCCACGAAAGTTTGCGCCACGTCTCGTTCCCAGTCTGCGAAACGCTGCTGGGAACGTGACACGGCCAGCTAGGCGAGACAGCGAGCGATTTCGAGCAGACCCCACCAGCGAAAAGAACCGACAGTGAGTGTGATTCCCCCCCCGTCCATTCAACAGCCTCCCCCTAAAAAAAAAAATCAGGATAAGCCAGTGCCCCCCCTAGTTGAAGCAGCTTCCACCGCCTATGTATATGTAGCTACGTACATAATATTATAATCCCAGACAAGTAGCCTCTGCTTCTTTGAAAGACACTTTCCAAGATATCTTCCCGATTTTCGGAAGAAGCTTTCAGATTTGTGGTGACGCTGTACCTCAAACACACCTCAGAAAAATTTACCAAAGGTCAGCATCATTTTTGAGATGCCTAGCTAGTGGAGCATGCCGAATTGGTATTGATTAGTTTTTCACTGAGTAGTATGATGCATAACCTGGAAGGCTCCTTCCAAAACCGGAAGGCTTCTAGGGAAGGTTTCTCCAAAGAGTGCTGGCTTTGTAGGTACCTATGTTCCCAACAAATGAAGAAGAAACCCCCATTGGAGTTGCAATAAAACATACAGAATTATTCAGCACCGGCGCAAGCTATTTTGGAGTGGTACGGCTACTGCCAAAGGTAGTGAATAGATGCGTGAAGCGCTGATCTGCCCGCGCGAAGCGCAGAAAATTTTTTTCACCTTCATTTTTCAGTTGTCTGGATGGGCTCTCCTGGCACCTTCGTGCTTTGCACTGCACTGTACAACTGCTTTCTGCTTTCCGTGTCATCCGTGACCGTCGATGTGGAATGGAGATGTCACGATAATGCGCGCTTTGCGCGCATAACTTCTAGGACGCGGAAGATACCGGTAGCCCACGCCTACTAATTTGGGAGAGCGTGAGCGACATACATAATATAGTACATTAGCGAGCTGCTGCGAATTTTAGAAGACACGAACTATGAACAGCCTACTTCATCCAGGCCATAGCGACTTGGATTTGAAGACTGTCTATTATTTATTATCTGCCTCTCAATCTCACTACCAGTGATCTGCCTCCTGTCTTGAACTGCCACTCACTAATTATATTCTCTCAGTTCACAAGCTATGAACAGTCCACCGGAGCCGTTACCCATACCTAGGCGACTAAAAAGTGGTACGGCCAAAACCGTACCGGCCGTACCGGTCGCGCCGGCTCTGGAATTATTTGATTAAGTAAGTAACCTGCAGGAAACAAGTCAGTAGGCATATGATGTGCATGATTGTTGAATGTTCTGGTATGTAGATTGTAGAGTAGCAGTCTTCATTAATTTTACCATAGCCTCCAGCTTCCCAATGCCCATTTATTCAAAGCCGTGCCTGTTGTCGTGTCCAATAACTGTGCCCCCTGATCGTGACCAATATTATACTGAGTTGCAAATGGCAGCCTCAAGTAGAATTGTGTGACTGCATGGCATTACTGGGAAAGGAAAAGAAAAGCAGAATTCTTCTGAAGTTTAAAACTGATGGCATGTATTAATACCAACACACTGGTTTCATTCCTCTCAGCGATTCGCCACACAAAGACAAGTCGAGGACAACCCTAATGTAGTGTGTGACTACCGAGCAACTGATAGTTGCAATCCGGGCAACATCCCCATTCCGTGCTGCCAGCGTCCTGAGGTTGTTGGCGGCAGTGGAGTGATGGTTGTGAGTTCTCTGTTCCTGATGGCTGTAATGAGTATCGCCACTCTGCTGCTGTGAACACTTCAATAACTCCCAGCTTGGTAACTAACAGTAGATGCTAGAACCTGTAGCTAGTTGTGCATTTTGTATATACTTTCTGTATAATATAGCTGTGTTTGACAAGATCTGGAAGCTTCTCTGAAATTTTCTTTAGTTAGTGTGTGCTTTTGTAAAGCAATAAACTTTATTGTTACAAGTGGCTTTTACAATACTATTGCTAACATCTTTGCACCAAGATTAGTCGTAATGGATATAGATCCGAACTAGACTTCTTCTTCTTCTTCTTGTTGATTTGTCACCTGTTAGTTGGTTTTCAACTCCACCTTTCTAACCAAAGTGCATAAATTTGAAGGATGGACCACGATGAGCCAGGATTTCATATTTCATACAACGTTTCGACCCAACTGGGTCTTCCTCAGATACAGAAAATGAAACAGGCTAGTTAAATGATGCACAACTATAGTAGCGTTCAGGCGTATGACGTCATCAGACGATGCAAGCATCATCAAAGCACTCTAGCCGTCTAGCCGTCTGGGTGGAATGCTAGGTGGGATCTTCAAGCATCTCGATGGTTATGCCTACCAAAGTGTCAGTATAAGATGTCTTGAAAAGAGAATAGTTAGGTAAAGGGATACCAATGATGAATGAGCTCCCATCTTAAGATACTTCTGCATATGGTGGGAAAAGTCCAAAGAATTTCGTGCTGTTAACTTCTCAAGGCACATACCATTTCAGTGTGGGCAATTGTGTTTGCATAGTTGCCACACTGCACATGCATAATCACACTACACATATTATACTTTGCAATCTCCTGGTGCCGCTTTCCATTCACGTGCATCGCAACATCATGTCACCCACTGTGAGAAACACTGAACTTGGACAATTAAGCACAGCAGTGACCGTGCACACACCGCTTACTCGTTGAATACCTGGATACCCCTCACCCCATGATGGATCAAAAGTGGCATTCCCTCATTGGCTTCGTTGCTGCAGGTACATGTAGTCCTATATAGGTCACCCAAGTCAACAATTTCCAGCAGTAGTACTTGTTTTTTGGTAGTTTCCAGTCCCAGACTGCAACAAGTCTGGGAACGAGAACGGACCTATTATAATTTGTCCAGGGCAGAGACAAAGAATTCCTGGACTATCCCAGACATTCAGGGACACTTGTCAACTATGCACTCCCCATCGGGTCATAAGGACCATTGCTGATTCATTGGACTCGGCATTCAGTGTAAGGTCATAATTATATGCTATACCAGATGGTGGTCAACATCAGACCCGAGGGTATACACTATAATCATAGTGCCAGCACCTTGCATGGTATCTGGGGGACTTCACAACACACCGCCTGATCCAAGTAACCTAGCCCCAGGCCTTCTCACCCCAGCGTTTGTCGCTTGTACTGCAAGCAACAATGAAACGCTGGGGTGAGAAGGCCTGGGAACGAGGCTACCAGTAGCCAATGCACGTTATAATTCCTTCACTGTCAGAGTGAACAATGTACGCATAGCTACATCAGTGGTAGCTATACCCAGCTTGTCTTCTCAGTCCGGGTATGTATGCATGGTTTGTGGATCAGAATTGGAACACAAAGTAGCAGTGAATGATGATCATGTTTCAGACAAAGTTACAAGCAAAACAAAACAGGCCATAGTTTAACCAATGGTTGTTATTATTAAGTGCCACCTCTACGATTTTGATACTGAAGAGGCAATTTCTTTTTTTTTTTTTGGAGGATTTCCATATACTGGTGGGAGGAGTAACAAATTTAGTGAAAAGCATACCATTGCTGCTAAGAAAGTGTGGTGCATGCCCCCACTAGTGTTCAAAATTTAGCTCCCCTAAGCTGGGGGGGGGGGGGGGGGGGGGGGGGGGGGGTAACGTAACTACTTCATATTCACTTATTGACACACCTGTTCCCTGTATATGGAGCCATTACTAATTTACTGGGCAGTATACCCCCCTGCCCATCCCAGACTAGTAACTGCCTATGGACCTGTGTTAAAGATTGATTCTGGTTGGTTCTGTCAGCTATGTATACGTACCTGCACGAAACGCATATGTGACAGAGACAGTGACTAGTGACAGTACCTCTGAGTCAAGATCTCCTCATGTGGCCTGCAACCAGGTTATGCCTGCATGGGCAGCCATGTTATGCCTGCATGTGTATGCCATTTAAGGGTTTGATGTACGCACTATAATCATTCTAGTTGTCTTACATTTCGGTGAATAGCAATGCAACGGCTGTAAATTTTGAAACCAAATTCTAATGTTGTGTACAAGATTGTGTATTAATCTTGTTGTATGTACATGACTGCTGCATGCATGATTGTATTTGTGCATATCAAAACTGTGTGACGACCAAGATCAAGGGTTAAATCACACTAATTGCAACTATGTTTATGCACAAGCACAAGGTGATGAAACATATATACGTCAGTGCTGCTGTGATCGGATCCAGTATAGTGACAATTATTAGTCAAAACCCAACTGACAATATGACAAAGATAATACAAATATACCATCTACTTTCCTTCTGCAAGCGATCCAGAACTGAAAATGTGGTAGGATTGACAAAGGGAAAGGGCTAAGTACGCACACTGTTAAGTATCAAAAAGGTAATCAGTCATCAGCCAAACACTAATAGCAGTACGTATATCACTGTTGTGACTCCAGTTTTCCCCATTCTCCATGGCCATCAGTTGAGTGGGCGGTCTTCTTTGCATCTGTGCAGAAATGATGAGACGTTCCAACAATATTAATGTTCACGTTATCCCACATTCTGTATACATAACATTAAAAAAAATGCGTGGGATATGTTTCAATTCGTGGATCAGCAGCAATAGGCCATAAAGTGATAGCTGATTATATTATCTGACCTCAAACTAATGTTCAAAATCAATTTGCTCAACACAGATTAAATATATCATCTGCCCTGCATGGATGCTCACATTTAGGGTAGATACCGAGCCAGATCACAGCAGCTGAGGTGAAGATGAGGGCAGCAGTGGAGATACTAAATGCCTGGATAACTGCCCTATCACGAGAGTTTTGCCACTTTGGGTTACAGAAGTCTAGGGGGAAAGGACAATACATAATTATGTTATGATGCGATTAACAAACATTCATGACCTATTAGTAACATATTGAGCTGCTGAGGATGGTGAGAACACTATACAGTATGTACCTCTAAAGCCCATTATAATTATTTCAGACATTATCATATTTACCAAGGGTCCCCTTCCCCCCTCCCCCGCCAAGGTTTTGCTGCATACCACACACAAAAGCTGGGGAGGAGCCTGATTCAGCTGGGCAAAGTAGTGGTAAACTTGATTTCACCAGCCAGTTTCGCTGCATATAAAGTGATGTGCATGGAGGGCTTTGAAACGAGTTTAGTCATCATGCCCACTGTATTGTAGTAAGGTATCTAATCCAGTTGCCATATACCGTATCTATGCTAATAAAATGGTACATCCATTATTCAATTCTTTGTAGCTAAGCATACATACTGCACTAGCCTCGTTCCCAGGCCCGTGTGCCGCTTTCGGTTGCATGGACGAAAGAACCATGGACTATATATTGGTTGACTGCGAAAAATGTGACTGAGATTAGCAACAAAAAGTTGGGTGGGGCCTAGGAACGAGCGGCTAGTACTGAACTATACATGGAACAGTTGATCGTACCGCCATTTGGAGGGTTAGATGCAACGACACCAAACACAATCCACCAAGCTAGTCCATTCAGGGTGAGAATACAAGTCCCCACAGTCAGTCCAATATAGAGTCTGTGTAAGCACCTGCTGACTGCATATATGGGATAAGTCAATAAGACATACAGTTAACTTGTACAATGCCATGGCACTGGTTCTTATAGCTATCTCAAGAACTGTGGTAGTTATAGGAATCCACATGCTGTAAATGAGGCAGAAAATGCAGATAACTCACCAGGCTTCCTACGACAGGAAACCACCATTCCAGTGATGGTGATCACTATGGCAACCAACAGAGCAATAGCACCAAAAGTAGTCAGTGCAAGATGCCACACATGCAGACGGGGTAACACACAGACTGCAGAAAGATATATATATATCACAATTCGTAACCATGGGCTGACATTTGATATTATGACTGTGCAGTAGCCTCGTTCCCAGGCCTCATTCGTCGCTCTCAATTTTTGTTCGTGTGTGGGAGAGCCCGGGAATGAAGGTAATTGTGCAGCTACATATATAGCTAATAATATTAATTACCCCGCGCGCGCATGCGCGAAGCGGGGTTAAGCAATCGGTTTTGTCCGTCTGTCTGTCATCTTTCAGGTGAAAAAAATTGAAATCTACTCTCATAAACCATCGAAATGGAGTCAAACAATAGCAAATAGCAAAAAACTGCTCTATGTGTACCTGACTGAAGTCAAGGCGCTCCGTATTTCGGCTATTTCCTACTTTTCATAACTATTCATAACATTGGCTCCACCTCTTCGTGACTTGAAGAACAGGACACGCAGTGCATTTGGAAACTTCATGCTTCGAGATAACCACTTGGAAACTGCTTTCTCACGATCTATGTACTTCACAGACATCATGGCTATTGTTTCGGCTGTTTTTTCCAGCTATTTCCTATTTTTCGTAACATTTAGCCCCACCTCTCCAGCTTCACAATATAGTATATACGGTAAGCGGTCACTCCCACACCTTGGATATGGCCATACACGAACACAGTATATGCGATAGCAGCCCTGTTCGATGCGCATCGGCAGAGATGTCACGTCGATTGTAGCTGCACTGCATGCATCCTGGCCTGACATTCAGCGCAGGGTATGTGTTCTATGAACACCTCTAGTTATTTTGTGTTTTGGAGAGGCTAAGTATAGTGTTTAAAGTCAACAGTCTGGTGAAGCCCTACTACGACTAGCCTCATTCCCAGGCAAGAATGAGAGCCTGGGAACGAGGCTATACTAAGCTTAAGACTGAAACCATCTGGCTCTTGAATACATACCTCACGACTGGCCACATGATTGTGGTCATTGTACACACTAGCTTTGACTACAGCCCAGACACTCCCCTTTTGGTTGGGTCTGAATAGTAACTACATGTACTTCACACGGCTTACTGGCATCTGTGAGAGTTGCATTGGTTGCCATTTGTACAGCGATAATCCTATATTCGTTGGCACTTGAATGCACGGTTAGCTAATACCTCACTCGAATTTTGGTGCTTTGCTGCTCTGCGACTTAAATATTAATCGCAGGTCAGCTGAACGAAGTGCATTGCGCAATCCACTTCCTCGATTACATCAAAAGTTCATGCAATCAATATGACGTCACCACTGTAACTATTAATAGCACAAGTACATGTAATTATCCTTGGTACATGTACAGTACATCTGAAGGCCTACTTACTGCTGGTATGTGGATGCGGGCTGAATGACCAATCCGTGCCGTGACTAGATTCCATCGTTCCTCAAGTTTGTACAGGTCAAACTAAGGTCATATTCAACTTGATTAGCTTCAACAAAGGTGGCTCTCAGGTGAGCTGAGCATGAGACAGCTCTGAGCAGCATCTAACAAGCTTTGAGCATCCATGTCCATGAGCTGTTGTCCACGGGTGCCTGCATCTGGTTAGCAAGAGAGCATTTACTAGTCTCGCGTGGCCCAGCCGTCCTGCGCACGATTAGTGGGGCGGGGCGAAAGTCTTGCGTGGCCAAGACCTTCCGGTTCCGGCGACGAAAGCCCCGCCCCACTAATCGGCGAAGGAAGGCAAGCATTTATCTGCGGCTAACTGAATGAAATTCTGACTTCTTGTTGAAGCATAGAGGAATATTGCCATCTCATCTACGACATGACTAATGGCTGAAGCTCATTGTGTGTGTCATTTCAATGCATGTGACCTTTGACCTGTTTTAACTTGAGGAGAGGTATGCCATGTAGCAAGTTTAGTGAAAAGTAACCATTATCGTTAACTGAAGAACACGACTAGGCTGAGGTTTAGGGCCAGATCAGGCTGTAGATAGCTAAACGATCCTGTTCTTCACTTGATCTATTCTTTGTCCTACACTGGACAAGGCATTTTAAGGGCCAGTTCCCACGGTTGTAATCCTTGTAGAGACACACTGCCCTGGAGAAGTGTTAGGACTAATTACAACTGTATTTGTGTGGACTGACAAGTAGCTACAAGGTGTAAGTAGCTACAAGGTGTAAGTAGCTACAAGGTGTAAGTAGCTACAAGGTGTGAGGTGTGAATATCAGTAAATAGGTATTGAGAAGTAACCACATTCTAACACCCACCATTACCTGCATGTGGAAACAAGTTTGATGTTCAGTCTGATTGGTCTGTGGAGGTAGCTACCAGCCTTTAGCCTCGTTCCCAGGCCCCACCTATCTTGCGGCGCACTGGCCTGGGAACGAGGCTAACCGACCTTTGCTTCCACTTGTGACTGGCGCTTGCACAGTTTGCCCTGGATATACATGTCACATACCTAAATTAAGACAGTGTCATGCATGTAATAACTGTGAGCAGGGGAGTTCCACTTTCATGAGTTTGTAATGATATCTAGCAAGAGTTCATAACAATAAGAGTGTGCAACTGCCATATGGTACCACTACCACGTCATATCAGGCAGTATATGAGTGGCAAACAGTGTGGTCAACACGTACATTAGTCTCGTTCCCAGACCGTTTATCCAGCGCGTGTATCGCTTACAGTATAACGCGCGGAAATACGGTCTGGTAGGTATAGCCAACATTCCTTAAACTCCGCCGGAATCCGGGCGGATCCAATCAGATCTTTAGAACAAGTAATTTCATGACGTATACTAATATTGATGCCGGTGTCACAGCGGATCGCGTCCGGCCGCGGATAGTGTCCGCCCGATATGCTAGCAGATTGTGTCCGCTTTCGCGGATAGTGTCCGGGGGGCGGACGCTAACTGCTAGCGGATGGAGTCCGCCCGGACTCGGTCCGCCAGCGGATTATGTCCGCCTGGACACTAGCTATCTGTTTAATAGCAGATACTGTCCAGGCAGACACTATCCCACCCCGCTGACACTATCCAGGCGGACACTATCTGCTAGCAGATACTGTCCAGGCGGACACTATATATTATTATGCTAGCAGATATAATATTATACTGTCCAGGCGGACACTATCTGCTAGCAGATACTGTCCAGGCGGACACAATCTGCTAGCGGATAGTGTCCGGGGACACAACCAGGATAAGAATAATTGTAGCATTGTAAGTAGTAAATGTTGCATAATAATTTATAATAAGATGAATGTTGCACAATAAAGATGAATAATAACAATGTTGAATAGTACAATTGTTGCATAATAATAAGAACTTCAAACTCTTGCGCTTCACTCAACTTCTCCTTCGCCATTTCGATTTCGCCCACTGGACTATGTGAATTCAACTCTCCAAGACGCGGCCTTTTATACTGCAGTGCTCTTCAAAACATGTCAAGGTCATGGCCTTCGCGCGGGACGGTTGTACGGACAAAATCAAAACCATGGCCTTCGCGGGACGGTTGTACGATCGGCCGAACAGAATCCGCGAAGCCGGACCGTTTCCGCTAGTCCGGGTGGACGCAATCCGCTAGCGTATTGCGTCCGACCGGACACAATCAGCTAGCGGATCACGTCCACCAGACACAATCTAGGCCGGACGCAATCCGCGATGACACCGGAAGTACAGAATCGCCAGCATGCAATAACAAGGTGTTGTCAAAACTTCTGGATTTCAGCATGTTTAAAATACTGCCAGCGCCACTCTCCAAGTTCAACAGCATCTCTATGCTCTGGAAGCACGCCTTGGACACGCGGTCAGAAGGTAGAATCTCTCCTTTGCTGCCTCCAACACTGACACAGTTCGCAGATCCCAGCATCCACAGATGGTGAAGTGCCCAGATGCCGATGATTGCGCGAGTCACTCGCAATGCTGCTGCAAAAAGGGCATTTCCAAACCACAGCGATCGTGTGTCTACACTACTTGCCGCCTCCAGCTCTAAGTCTTCAAAGGCGGCTTCACTCTTGATGACCACGTGTGAAATTTTGATGCGTCCTGATAATTTCAACAAGTCTCAATTAACGGTAATGAGACCTTAGGAATGTGCACTATATCTACCAGACCCTTCCTTCCCCGCGCGCGATACTAAAAGCGATCCGTGCTGGGGTTGGTTGGGTCTGGGACCGAGACTACACGTACATAGGCTGTGTAAACTCCACAATTTTACACATGCAGCTGCTACTACTTCACCACTGATTGATCTATGTACTGCAGAGATGGTGGTATTGGATACCATATCATATGGCAGTTGCACACTCTTATTGTTATGAACTCTTGTATCTAGCTAATACTGGTACTAAAATTACCATGTGGTTGCCAGTTGACTATATTATAATCTATGGCATAATGTACACACCCCTAATGAGCACCCTAATTTTAACAGTGTGGCTGCAGCAGTTTAGCTAGCTAGCTAGCTATCTCTGTAAGATAAACATCTGACCACTTGTTGTAGCTGCATCTTTTGCAATAATGACTAATAGTGCAGCTATTCTTGGTCTTTATGATTACTCAGTGCTGCATGGACTAGACCGATTCACTTCTCGAAAGACAAACTTCATAGACAGGTTAGCTTGGACACTTGGCCCCTCCCACATATTTGTTCAACAAAGGGTGCAGGTTCAGCCTACCCTGCCTCCCAAGCGTAGCTCAAGCAGTGATCTAACTGGATAATTTGGGCGTGGATATCGATAAGCAAGGATGCACAAGTTGAATTGCACAATAATGTGCATAGCTACACCAGTGAACATTGAAGACTACATAGCCATCTCTTTCTGAAGTGTAAATTGTGGTACAGCTGCATGCAGTGACAATATTACCTGGAATTGTAGGTTAGGACTATTATAGCTAGTTAGCTATATAGCTATACACTGTAAACAGCTATACACTCGTTCCCAGGCTCCTCCCCAGCTTTTTGTCGCGACAAAAAGCTGGGTAGCGACAAAAAGCGACAAAAAAGCTGGGGAGGAGCCTGGGAACTGAAACCTGTACAGGAAGCAGATGAGCCCACAGGAAAGATGACTGTCACGTTCTAGGCCACATTATCGCCGGCGCGCCGTGACGTATGCATTGCTACAAATTAGCCTGCGAGAACGAGTGAGATCGTTGAAATTGTTGTTCATAGAATCGCAATCATGAAGTCGCTGCTGTGTCTTCTGACTCTGCTACCCCTCGTTCTGTGTATTCACGGCGAATATACTTTCAGTTCAACGCTCTACGACCGGGATGGAGACACATACGTAGTTCACTGGAACTTCGACGCTACCATGCGTACGATCTCTTTTGCAGTGAACGTCAGTACCACGGGATGGGTGGGATTCGGTATCTCGCCCAATGGTGGGATGGTCAACTCCGATGTTGTGATTGGGTGGGTGAGCAACGGACGAGCATACTTACATGTAAGTATTATATTCACACGACATCGCGCGCGCGGATTTGTCAACAAATGTATAATGCTAATGCATATTTGGTTCTGAAGATAATTAAGTGGGTGCTATTAATGATTGCATGAGCGTTGCGGCATGCTACGGCCATCGCTGAAGCCCCTTGTCGGCCACCCAGACCCTCGCACGCGCGCACGCACGGGATGGGTCGGGCTCATGCATAGCGCCTTCAGCCTCTGACTCACACAATGGACACTGCAATTGCCCTCTCGAGTTGGTTTACTAGTGCATGTATATACTAGCTGATATAGCTATTTTACATTCGTTACTGGATTTGGCCACATCCCACATAGGTTATCTTCGTTTTTGTGACCATCGATGGACATGCACTTCGAATCACTGAATGGAATTATCACTTCAAGTCAAGTTGCGTGTTTACCAACCCTTGTGCTCCCCGTTCTTCACTTTGACAATAGAATTAACACTCAAAGAACGGTGATGTGTGGGGTCCTAAGCTGCAAGTGCAAATATAGAGGGGGTTTCTAGGGACGCTAAACATCCACTAAAGGCCAAGGCACTTCAACTCTGGTGATTTTGTGAAGCCATAAATAACTCACACTTGGATATGCTTAGCTGTGCAATGCTGTCGTGGGAGTGCTATAAATCTGATATTGCTAGCCAAGTATGCTTTATCTGGCTTCTAGTGTACCTGTGAAAGCCGGAACGCCGAACGCGGAACGGAAAGCGGAATGGAAGTAAAATGAGGGCCGCGCGCTATCATCAACGTACGCGCTGGGCGTCTTTATTCACAGGACTGGTGGACTGGACTGGATTCACCCGAAAATCTGTAAAATGCCTTTTTCAGTGTAGGACAGAAGCTAAGCACACTAAGTACTTATTTACTAAAGTTGCTTGCATAGCCTGCTTTCGTGTCTTTCCTCGAGTCGGTGGAGGTCAAAGGTCACGTGCATATTTAATAAGCTTCAATGAAGAGCATTTATTTACATCAGACATCGAACTCCAGCCTTTTGCTGAAGCATAGAAAATAATATTCCTCTATCATCCACGAAGCGCATTTTGCTAAAGCTTATTAAATATGCACGTGACCTTTGACCTCTACCGATTCGAGGAAAGACACGAATGCAAGCAAATTTAGTGAACAAATAAGTATGCTTAGCTTCTGTCCTACACTGATTTTGCAGATTTTTGGGTGAGTCCAATCCAGTCCACCAGTCCAGTGAATAAAGACGCCCTGCGCGTACGGTGATGATAGCACACGGCCCGCATTTTACTTCCGTTCCGCGTTCCGCGTTCTGGCTTTCACAGGTACCCCCTGGAGACCTCATTTGTGATTATAGTCACAGTCTAATGTGGATTATAGCAATACTGCAATCTGATTGGTCAACTCGGAGGGTGTCACTATAATAGATTATATAATGCCGTTCCCAATTAGAGAAGTTGCAATTTATACGCTAGTTCGACCTCTCAAGGGGATTAGGTAAATGGTATCAAATATTCATGAGTCCTTAATTCAAATTCCACTGTGAAGTAAACCACTACCCACTTCAGACTAATGGCTGGATGGTCTCAGAATTGTAATATTAACATACTAGCTACCCGAAATAGATATGTATACCGCCTATGATGTATATAGCAACATGCAATGCAGAATTTCATTGGCACATAATTATAATATATAGCAATTAACTCTGAGGACATGACAAAGTTCATTTGCACAAGTAGAAACTATGCATGGGGATACTAACTTTTGTGACCGCTCCTCACTCATGCACTTCTATATATATGTAGCTAGCATAATTTAGATATGTAATTTTATTATCTTTGCAAACATCTGCCCAACCTCCACTCTCACTATCTTACACAAATGAAATGTCAAAAAGTCTGTGACAAAGGTATTAGCTGTGTACTAAAACTCTGAGAGTCCATCAGTTATAGAAACACACAGAGATATAGGGGTAGCAAAATGGCAAGGCAAACTGGGAAGGAATATGTCTGTCGGCAGAAAAATGCTTCAAGCAGGTTAGCTGGGATATAGGCATGCGTACAAACAATCTTGTTGGGACATTTCAGACATGACCTTACTTCCTGATACTGACACGACAGTACAAGAACGATTTGCTATTTGCCAGATGCCACCGCTCAACCAAAGACACACATAATCCATGAATAAACTCGATGATGTTATTTGCTCCTCTCCATGAATACTATAGCATTGAGTTGGGGCATACCAGTAATATAATCATAGTATGAATGTACGGAGGGAGTTTAACTATTGGATGTAAATTATTCAGAGTACTTAAGCACTGGCTCTGTTTTTCTCAAGGTGGTGGGTCTCCTTGCGAAGTGAGCACTGATATTCGACTTACTGCTTTCTTGTAGTTAGACTCTACCAGATTCCAAAGATCTTGAGATTGGAAACTGAGTCCAAAAATTGTGTGCGATTATAGCAACACTATTGGGCTAATTGAAATACAGCCAATGAATAAGGTAGTCACAAATGCAGAATTATCCCTTACCAAGGTAAATTTTGTTTGTGGAAACGGTCTATCAGTTTGGATACTAAACTTGGCATTAATGACTTGCACGCTACTTACTCTACTGTAGCTATAGCTACACTTTAGTATTCCTAACCTTACAGGACCGCTATGCTGAACGGCAAGCCCTGCCTACTATTGATCCTAGCCAGGACTGGTTCTTGGTCAGTGGGGAGGAAGCAGGTGGATACACCATTTTACAGTTCACTAGGAACTGGACCACTTGTGATGAAAGAGACCGAGACATTGTGGTAAGTTGCTACGATACAGATGATGTGATCAGGAAAATGTGTGAGTTTGTACTGATGTTGGCATAATAGCTAATATTGCAACTGATATATACTTAAGTAACTGAATCGTCTGTAGGCTCAAACCAACCGTGTGATATTCAGCTGGAACGATGTTGACCCTACTGCACCAGATGGCAGTGATGCTATTCAGCATGAGACCCGGGGATCCGCTAGTCTCAACCTTCTGGGAGGACTTCCCAATCCTCCACCTGAGCCCAGTGATTCTGAGGAATTCTTCATCGGTGTGAACAATGTGAGTGTTTTCTCTTCGCATGTGCATGCTGCGGTGATCTTTACGGACTTCAACAGGGTGTTGAAGATGCAGGGCGTCCTTTGGTGACCTGAATGAGGATTGGACAATTGAAATACACATGCCATGCACACGTTGCTAAACGTATTCACTGCTGATTGCTATTATAATACGTAGTAGCTAGGTAGCTATGGGTTTGGAATGTATCAATATCACTTCACCAACCAGACTACATTGGAGGTCAGTTTAGCTAGTTTTTTCATATTGCAAACATGCTTAAACAACAAGCCAACCCAGCTCCGAGATAATGTTAACATTTTGAAGCACAAATTTTCATAACTGGCTAAATGGTTAGGCTAATAGCCATATTAGGCATCAAGAATTACCATTGTGATGCCGTAATCCTATCTTAATCGTGTGCATTCCTTGCCAGCAAATGTGATAGGATATGTGGAAATGACTACGAATAAAGGAATGACTTGTACTGGAGTATCTATTTCAGGAGGAAGCCAATCCAAATCCGGGTAGTGTCAAGTGTGCTTCACTTCAATTCCTGCATGAATTGGTCCCTTTTCCCAGATATCCCATTCAATGTGGATAATTCATTTATCCTGTCTTGATAAAATGATGGATCATTGATCATCAGTATAATGTGTAGCCAACGAGAATGAGTCACCACACAATTTTCAGGTGGAGATTCCAGGAGATCAAGATACTACCTACTGGTGCGTTGCTGTTAGAATCCCTGAGGATGTGCGATCACAGCAACACTACATTTACAAGGTATACTGTCACGTCAGCATAGCTTTCATGTTGGGATGCCTTCAAACTAATCTGCTGGACTAATACAGCCAGTAGCTACCCTTCTCACAGAATTGTTTTAGTCTGGAAATGGATAATGATGGGTGTCCATTTTGGACCAGCTATTCTAGCAAATGTAATTGCGTCCACGTTTCAGATAGTGTCTGTGGTTGGATGCTGCCCATAGCAACAAAGACATGATTGTGGGTTTGTTGGTACTAGCTTATAGGACTGGTTTTCAAGCAGACAGTAAGCCCCAGCCACTGACATCATAATGGCACCATGCAGATGAGATAAAATGCAATTAAAATATCTGTAGTGTTGGGAAAGCCACTATATCCTGCCACAATATTACATTCATCTGCCTCTACCTGTGTTCCCACAGAACTGGAACTATGTATAGATCCTATACCATAGTAATTGCAAATCTATTAGCTATGCAAACTTTAATATGGCCATATATAGCCATCTGTGATAAGCCATATATAGGTAGCAAAGGGTGTTGGGTGAGTGGTTGCATTTCTCTTGACAAAATTGCAATATTTTGCTGTGAGATACTTGGAAATGGATCTTGACTTGGATGCCTTGGATCGTCATAGTAATGTTATTAGCTGACTTCCTATGGTGAGGTTAGCCTCGTTCCCAGGCGCTCTTGGTAATTGGGGAGAAGAGCGCCTGGTATCCACTGTTCGCGCATGCGCGGCTCCCCAGGTTTTTGTGGGGAACTTGGAAACTACTGTTATACTAGTCCATGTTGCACGACCGTACATTACTGAAACACGGGAGTCTTTTACATCTACAAGACGCAGCTCTGTTCAACCAAGCCGTGCCGTACGCCCTCAGTAAGGTCGGAAAGCCAGGAATGGTGCTGAGGACGAACATCTGGCAGCGATACAGCACGTACATAAAAGGTTAGCTACATACTGCCAGGTTGAATTTATCTGGCTATGGGGTCTTACTGTTTGTACCGTGCTTCGCGTCCACTTCCGAAAGGCAGAAGCGGCGTATTGACGTCCACAGACTTCGAAACCATGGCATCGCATGATGTAGGAGCCGTATATTTTACCGAATATTTGTCCGTGTTATTTCAGCTTACATATCTCGATAAATTATACGGAGAATGTAACGGAACTGCTCGCGCATGGGTGAACAGTGGATACCAGGCGCTCTTCTCCCCAATTACCAAGAGCGCCTGGGAACGAGGCTAATGGTGAGGTGCACCAGGTATCAGGCATATTATTCACACACCAGGCCAGTAGGCAGGACTAGGACGGGGGTTCAGTATGGATACTGCCGAAGGCACTCGGGTGGCTGTGACAGGTGCGCACGCTGCAGAAACTCTGCTTTGTTCTGACGACGGTGATTTTTCTACGGCTAGTTGACTACTTGCAAAGGAGTGGTAGAGTTTGTGAAGCTAGATGCTGTGTAACTTTATTTTGGCCAGCCCAGAAGGGGGGTTTGTGCGAACCCCCCTCCCTACTGGCCTGCATAGTGCTATCATCTGCTAAATTTTACACCTACATAATTATGTACAGCGAGTTCACTTTTTATCTGCAGTACGGGCCAAGAATCACCCCCAACAACACTGCATTTGTGCACCACATCATTGTATATCTCTGTGATGGCCTGGTGAATGTGACAGAAGGTACAAGTTCTGAGTGTCCTGGACGGGTGACTGCAGGGCCTATCAATGAGTGCAGACGGGGGGAGGGGCTTGGTGGATGGGCTGTTGGAGGAGGGGTACGTACACAGCAATAGCATGATGACTGCAACTACCTGGCATATGTACCACTTGTAAGCGTGCTCAAATGCGTGTGTTTATATAGCTACAAGATCCCATTCTCTAACTAGAGGTGTTCATAGAACACAAACCCCGTGCTGAACGTCTACAGGCCAGGATGCATGCAGTGCAGCTACATCTCTGCCAATGCGCATCGAACAGGGCGGCTATCGCGTATACTGTGTTCGTGTATGGCCATATCCAAGGTGTGGGAGTGACCGCTTACCGTATATACTATTGTGAAGCTTGAGAGGTGGGGCCAAACGTTACGAATAATAGAAAATAGCTGGAAAAAACAGCCGAAACAATAGCCATGATGTCTGTGAAGTACATAGATCGTGAGAAAACACTGTTTCCTATAGTGGTTACCTCGAAGCATGAAATTTCCAAGTGCACTGTGTGTCCTGTTCTTGATGGGACTCTGAGGTCACGAAGAGGTGGAGCCAATGTTAAGAATAGTTATGAAAAGTAGGAAATAGCCAAAATGCAAGCGCCTTGACTTTAGTCTCGTTCCCAGACCCAAACAACCCCAGCGAAGATCGCTTGCAGTATGTCGCGGGGAAGGAGGGTCTGGTCATTTGACCGCGGGCAACGCGGATCTACGGAATGTTGACAATTTCATTTACACATGACGTCATTTCCGTAATATAAAATTTTGCCCCATACTGTACATGCAGTTAAGCGTTTGTTCAGCTTGTTCACAAGCGCTCGAGCGTTGTCGCTGCCTGGTGACTCTATGGCCTTACAGTACTGCCTGATGACATACCTGACTGTCGGATCGTCGGATTTTGCGCAGTGACTACCCCGAAGCACTTGCTGCCAGTACTAGCCACCATTTTATCTTGTCGCTTTGAATGGTAACAAGTCCATGAGCTACTTGCCGTACGCCGTATTGGCATCAATCGTTTCACTAGACTGGACTGCCATCTACATCTAAGTCATTTTGAGAGCGCTTCTAAATCAGCGGAAAAATATTTACGGTAGAATTTGATAATTAACCAATAATTCAGTACGAGGCGTAGATCCGCGTTCCCCGCGGTCAAATGACCAGACCCTCCTTCCCCGCGAGATACTACAAGCGATCTTCGCTGGGGTTGTTTGGGTCTGGGAACGAGACTACCTTGACTTCAGTCAGGTACACATAGAGCAGTTTTTGCTATTTGCTATTGTTTGAAACCCTCTTTCGATGGTTTATGATGGTCTATGTGGCGAGATATTTCAAAAAAATTTTCGCCGACAGACTGACAGACTGACAGACTGACTGACAGACAAAACCGATTGCTTAACTCCACTTCGCACATTCGCGTGCGGGGTAATTGCACTCATACATATAACTGCATGGCTAAGTAAGCAGACATCATTACACGGACATACTAATTTTGTAGTGACATAATATTATGATACCGTATACCGGGAAATTTTTGGCGGCCATTTTGGCGGCCATTAAATTTGGCGAAATCGGCCGAAATGGCTCAGTAAAAAAATTTGGCGAATTTAAAATTTGGCGATTGACAGGAAAAGTATGACGTAACTATGAGCGAGCGAGCGAGCACAACGCGACGCGGACGACGAGATCGAGAAACCCCGGCCCAAGGACGAAGACGCACGAAATGGAGAGCAGTGTTGTTGCCATCGTTCTCAGTGGCATCTGGAGGCCCACAATCGGCGAACAGCTATCCGGGAGGTCATCAGGTCAGCACTGTCCAGGATGCCGCGGTACGCTGTGGCAGTAATGCACGACACAGGTACACAGTAGGCCAATTTTCAGCAGCCTGTACGCTTTAATTCGGTGCACCTCTGTGAAGTAGTAGGCGCTTCTCTGTAGACCTTGCTCAGCAGGTAGTATGTTGGGTCTTGCTGTCTCGCCGCGCGTGCCGACAGTCGATCTGGCCGGTCATTTAATTTGGCGATTTTTAATTTGGCGATTGACTTCCGAATCGCCATATCGCCAAATTAAAGCGGTCGCCAAAATTTCCCGGTATACGGTATTATAATAAACTAGTACACCAAACATGAGCATGCCATTGCAAGCGCATACAGTGGTTGGTTACTTACTCATGGTCGTCAACAAGTTATTTGCAAAGGCTTCTAGTACAGATCGCTTGATGTTTGTAAGGTATGAACAAGCCACCTCCGTCATAAGTTGCTCTGTCTCTCTCTTGTTCTGCCATGCAGGCTAGGCTATATACATGTGGCGTGGCAGTCATATAATTAACATTTGGGCAGATGCTTGTATTCGGCATGACTGGACAAACAGCTTCCATAGACCACACAAATTGCTTACCTTAGTACTTCATATCCTCGCACAGGACTTCATCTACCCTCCCAATGTTGGCTATCCCATTGGAGGAGCTGGAGGGAGCCAGTTTGCAGTGATTGAGATGCATTATGACAACCCACGCCTGATGAGAGGTGACTCCACAGCCTGTGAATGGCACAAATGGACTACTCTGGCTACTGCTGTATCAGTAAACATATTTATCATCTTACAGGAGTGTATGACAGCTCTGGGCTTGTGTATTCCTACACTGCTACAAGACCGCAATTTGAGGCAGGAGTACTGACCATTGGAACAACTGTTGACCACAATCTTCTCATCCCTCCAAGAGCTACTAACTTCACGACCATTGCACTGTGTCCAGCGGAATGCACTCAAAGGGTATGTTGTGTACATCCTTACATAATAGTATGTTAATCTAAGTCAGGGAACAAATAATTATGACATCCAATAATTATTGCCGTACGGTGATTTTATTTTTTTACAGTTTGTTCCAGCTAGTGGTTTAAGGCTCTTTGGCAACTTTTTCCACACTCATCTTGCTGGTAAGATAAAGAGTCCTAAAACTCCTGATCATTAATGAGTGTGACCAGTATAGCAGTATTGTTGTGTATGTGCACTGGCGTGTTTAGCAGTGGTGGATTTAGGGGAGGGGGTAAGGGTGGTGCTTTACGTCTATTGTTCAGCAGTTTTAGATTTGTTCCGATCATCATTTTTACTCTCCAGCACTAGACAAATCACCTTGAACTGGTTTCAAATGCATTGTCTGTCAAGTTTGTCGTAGACACCCATCTGAACAGCATGGAATCAAAGAGGGTGGTGCCTTTTCAGCTGTTTTATCTTGTCTTCCCATGGGTAGAACAATAGAAGCACTTTTAAAAAAAAGGAGATTTAGTTGTTTTCACTACTGCCTTTCGCAAGTTTTGTCCTCAAGGATGAACACCTGTGAGGCAAAATGACTTGAGCATCCACGAGAGATAATTCATCAACCTCATACACTGAAATCTATGTAAGTGGAAACAGCCAAGGCTTTTCACAATGGGATTGATAAAATTAGCATGGATACAATCCTGACTTAGACTAAAGTATGCAATGATCGCAACACTTGTTCCCCTTGTGATAGGAAATGGGCTCACTCTTCAGCATTACAGGCCGAACCCTGTGTGTGGAGTTTTGGAGGAACTGGAACCAATTGAACAGAACCTGCAGTACGACTTCGACTACCAGCAGACCGTTCACCTACCAGCAGAAGTGACGCTGTTGCCTGTAAGGAAATTTTCATGGTATATAATATATCGTTCAACAAGCAGTGCAAGCACTGGTAAATAAAATCCGGAGATCAGCTTTTATAGGGCACAACAGAAAACCCAGCAAAACAGTTAATGGTAATCCCAAGCTGCTTGTAGATGGCAAGCTTATGGCTCACCCAAATGAAAATGCACATGGCAGATGGAATGGGGAAGGGAATATTCCTATCCTAAGCGAGCCAACTGGAAAGACAAAGACACTCCTAACTCAGCATCTAGAAAACCCTCCTCCCTTCAACCCACCCACTGCCTATTGATATATAGATAGTGATGTAACGAATGGACAATGAGGTAAAGACGATCAGTTATGTACAACTGACTCCAGGCTGTGTCTCCATTGCAGTCATCTGTAATCACCATTAGCTACCTGCTTTGCTGGTTTCTCAGTTGTGCCGTATATAAAGCTGATCTCCGGACTCTACCATTGCTGGATTTGAGTTAGAACTATTTGGCACAAGGAACTATTGAAGTGACCAGCTAGCTAGGGCACACTACACTTACTTTCTCTCCATGTCTGGCCTCCACTGGGTGTGGTCTACAACCTTGAAAGAAGCTGCACTAGACAATTAGCTACTGGAAGGATTCTCAAATCGGCAAATTGTTCGAGTTCAAGCTCGTGCAATCATCACACATTAATTCAATCGTGCGTGAGATGGCAATACTTCACCCCTAGCAAGGTGTCTATGCCTGTGAGAGATTGAGAAAAGTTTGACCTTGTCGAAATAATGATGACATCATTTTCACGTGCAATGAGTTAATCAACCACGTTTTTTGCATGAGTAGCTAGTGGAGTTATACAGGAAACACTACCTGCAAATGTGGGACTGGATGGGCACGATCATCGTCGAAGTTCTTCCGTGATTGCACCATCCGCTCGTCCATTTGTGGAAACACCTCACTTTTGAATTTATGTTGTTTCCTACATGGACGAACTCCTCTAAGCAGCAGAATCACCAAAATAATCAACTACATAACTTTAAGTTTTCCCACCACTGACTCGAACAGACAAGCGGTAAGTATTGACGCTCTGCCAGTTACTGGGCCCACCCAGTCCCTTATCTACAGGTAGTCTTGCCTGTGTTTAGTTTACATACCTTTTCTGACACAGGGTGATGTCATGTCACTGAAGTGCTTCTACAATACTGCTCGTATCTCTCCTCCAAGGACTGGAGTTACAGTTGTAAGTAATTTTGTGTATGAAACTTGTTCGCAAATCTTTATAGATAGTGAACACTATAATAACAGTGGTTACATTTGGCCGACCATTGTCAGTCCTCAGTAAATTTTGTGGAGCAGCTAGGACCTGCAACCCTCACTTTAAGAGGATGAGATGATTTTGAAACCATGCAACTGGTGCTGTGTCTTCCACACATGCAGGGTGGTGAGGGTACACGTGAGGAGATGTGTTTTGCCTTCGTTAATTACTACCCCAGAATGATATCGGATCTTGCTGTCTGTGGGAGTTTTCCAGACCCGGTAGGATATGTCCCCTTCATCCAAAATGATGTTCCGTGAGTCCATAGGAATACCTGACTTTTAGTGTTTTAAGAGGTAATGGTTCAGCAGCAACACTGTTAAAGAACTAAAGGCGGTTAGTTTGCATGCACTTTACATTTAACGCCGGCATGGCAATGATTACTATAACAACCAATCTCCAACAGAGTAAGTGTGTTAAACCGAAAGTGCCGTTTTTAACAGTGAACTTAAGAAAGATCCTTTTGTCAATGGTGTAACTTCCGTATACTGGCAAACCTACTCATGAATATTCTGCAATACCCTCCATGATTTTTAGTCCTGCTCTTTACCTATGCAGGCCTGGAGCAGCACAGACTAATCTTTATAGCATCCTTGGAAGGTGGGGCATGAGGAACTTAACCACTGCACAAGTGGAAAGTGCTTTCAACCAAGTTGACTGGTCGCAGGCGCAGGTTAACAGCTTTTCCAACTCCATTGTCAATGGAAATGCATACACCTTCTGTACTTCAGGGGATGGGGTAAGCCATTCAACATAAACATGATTTTGTAGTTAAACCTCCACACCTTTTTTTACTAGCTACATTGTACTATTCACATTCAGTACAGCTGTACTGAATGCGGGCTGCAGCCCACATTAAAATTTCCTTCTCTCTCTCTTAGGGTTTCATATTGAGTAATCGCAGTGTTCCTGCTCAGCCAAACGTCCAATGTGCCTATGAGACTCCAAACAACTGCAGTAATCCTCCCACTGTTCCCCTCCCCTGCTGCCAGCGTCCTGGGGTTGGCAGTGGAGCGATGGTTGTGAGCTCTCTGCTTCTGATGGCAGTGACAAGCCTCACTACTCTGCTGCTTTGAAACTTGCGTGACCTCCAGTTTAGTGTAATGTGTGACCAAGGTGGTAGCTAATTTTGCACACTTTTGTCTGAAATTAGATGAAGGCTGCAGCTGCACAGTAGTTAGTGCCCGTATACATTTGATAGTTATGCATGAGTATATACTCCTTTTGTACATTTGTATGCATGCATGCAGGCTTTCGTAATTTCTTGCTGCACAATCATGGTTTATAAATAATGCCGACTGCATTTGATTTTGAAGAATTTCAGAAAGCATATTCTGGAACCGTCATGCATGCATTATTATACATGTGCATGTGCACAAGCTGGATTTGTCCTTTACATTCATCTCAGTGCATGCATGTCTGATACATGCATGATTATCCGATCTTTATTTCAGAATCTGTCGTTGCCGAAAGAGAGTGGTATTCTCAGCTCAGATAATGTGTTACATGTAATTTAAAATCACATGTAACTTCAATGTATCACCCACAGTTGAGTACTGCAAACAGGAGCACACCAGGTTCACCCCCAATAACTAATAGAGATGTGGAGAGTTCTATTGTATTTACGTAGTAGCTAGCACAGCAAAAAGACACTGGCCAAGATTCTAGGCCTTGTGAAGTGAGTAGAGCACCTACTGCAGAGTGCAGCTATCTATTCTTTGTCTCCTACACCAAGCCTCTTCTGTCCTGTACCTCATCCAAGCCTGAGGCCCTCATACATACATTGCTGTCTGGTTTGATGATGGAAATGTCGGATAGCTATTGGTATGGACTTCAATTTTGTTTGTTCCTTACCTTTTGCTTTACCCCTACTGTTCTACATTGTTCAAGACGGCTGGCCCATGACACTACGTAGTCAAGGTTCAGTTGTTTCCATGGATGTATACTTGCATTGCTGTCTAATAATTATTGTTGTGTGTTTTTACCGTGTTGCTTTGAGCTCAAGTTGTATAGCACCATTGCTATAATTAGTGTTGGTTGACATGGAATTTTATATCATGCCATTAATGGTAACTCAAGCGAGTTCAGTTATTCCTGGGTATCAAATCACAATGAACTGCATGAGCTGAGCTGATGACAATGCGTGCATTTAGTGGATACCGTCATATCTACCTATATATCAATACCATTCGTCTTATAAATAATTAACGCAAGAAACAAAATTTTGAAAGAAATGGCACCCCATAGTAGTATCGTGCTACTGCACTATTTATTGATAGAGATATATATCTATCAATAAAATTATTAGAATCGAATTGTAGTATTGTCCTAGCTAACGTATATATGCTTCCAGCCAAATAGTGGTTAGCTACCCTGATTGCTAACAGTCCAAGGCAGCTGTGGTTACATATGAAAGGCTCGTTTCGGTACTAGGGATTGATTGCATAAGGCAACCTCTGAGAGGAACTTCAAGCCCAGATAATCTTACAACCATATCCTGCAGATTCCAACATAATACCCTCCACAACTTTGATGTGCACTTGTAGTGAGCTCATGCAATTAGTCTCAAATACCACAACGACATGCAACAGCTGTCTACCAGAAACCAGGGTAGCCATGTGCTCCATGTGCTTGGAACAAAAACTAGCTGCACTACGTAGCGTTCACTGATGACTTTAGTTTCAGCTAGGCTGTGTTGTGCACGTGTGCTCGGTCACACTCTGAATACATGTACAGCCTACATGTTCCGTTCCGCGAGTTGTGCATGTGTATTAGACCCGGCCGAGTCGTGACACTAGGTAATATTTAGATGCCACTTTCAAATTGCAGTGCATTACGGGTTTTAGTGCACGAGGGCAATCTAGTTAACGGTCGAGGGCGAGATAATGCACGAGCCGAAGGCGAGTACATTATCCGCCCGAGACCGTTAACTAGATTGCCCGAGTGCACTAAAGCCCGTAATGCACTGCAAACTGGTATCTAAAAGCTACTTAGTGCAACTCACAGACCCGAGACAGCCTTTGATCTTTGAAAAGTGTGCATTAGCTATCTAGATAATGCACACTAAAGTGTGCAATAAGCGATTTAATACTCCGTCATGTGATCGATATCGATTCCTAGGCGTGAGACTGAGATCCTCCCCCTCATCGCTGCAGTCGCTCTTTATTGATTTTTGTTGCTGGAGCTACCGTACCTGTGTGCAGGTTAAATCGCAACGATGAAGTCGCTGCTGTGTGTATTGACTCTGCTGCCCCTCGTTCTGGGTGTTCACGACCTCTCAAGCAGGTATCCCTTCAATATGGCACTCTACGACCGGAATGGAGATACGTACGTGCTCCACTGGAACTTCAGCACTGCAGAGCGCACGATCGCCTTTGCAGTGAACGTCAGCACGACGGGATGGGTGGGATTCGGTATCTCGCCCAACGGTGGGATGGTGAACTCCGATATTGTGATGGGGTGGGTGAGCAACGGACGAGCATACTTTCATGTGAGTCTTTGTTACTCTGAACTGTAATTTTCATGTACTAGCAACTTTTAAATTGCTAGTATAACTAGCTTATTATCACTGCAAAAATGATAACAACCTGATGGTATTACTAATACTACCAAGATAACGGAGCGCTGCAGCTGGTGTGGTGCGTGAGATTAGATATGTTAGCTACTTTGACCTAGCCTCGTACCCAGTCCTACGCTCAGCTTTTCGTCGCTTACCGTACTGCAAGCGATGAAAAGCTGGGCGTGGGACGGGAACGAGGCTAACTTTGACCCACAATTGTCACCAGAATGATAATGACTGGGCAGTGGGGTGTAGAGCAATGAATTTGCTAGTAAACCGTTGGACTGAGAGGACATGCAGATGCAACCTTGTCCATGTATGTGGGTATATGGTCGCAAGCTAGATAATAAATTGTGAGGCAATGATTACATCTCAACGACACAGTGCATGGTTATATAGTCTGCATGGTTGCGGACAAGTGAATCATGTCTGTCAGGACTATTGGTCCCCGGCAGTAAGTATATACTCTAGGTATAGGTACCGGATATGCACATGCATCTAGAACCGCCCTGGCCCTAATATACCCTAAGCCGCCTGCCGGACCAATAGCCACTTCGGATGTGAATATAGTACTCGCACACAAAGGAATTGCAGTCATGAATATATTTATACACCCAGCAAAACATTACAGGCCTGTATACACAAACGGTATTTGGCTACCACAGTACGTTGTGTGACTATCCTTCCCATGTGAATTCAAGGAATGCAGTGGTTATTAGTGGGCATACACATGCAGCTATCATGCTTCTTCCACTGAATTCTTTAAATTTCTTAGGAATACATTCACGGTAAAGGAACACTTTGTTTGTGGTGTAGTGATTGCTTATTGCGTAATCTGATTACACTGGACTCATGCATATGGCTGTAGTGGCATGATCCTGCATGCATGTGTGCATGTAAGGGTCTGGCTTGCTAGTCGGTGCCTTTGATCCACCAATGCACTATATATTTTGTGCATCTTTTATTTACTATGGGAACTGTAGGGCATCACATCACTATACTGCCTGCTGATTGGTCAGTATGATCTCTTTGCCCTCCAGTTTATAGTGAAAAATGGTAGATACAAAGTACACGGCATTAAATGTTGTTGATCAAAAACACGTAAGCAGTTCTATCTCTGTTAAAGGAAGATACTACCAATAACTTTGAAATAAACAATTCATTTTGAGACTGACTTCACTACCAACTCACACCATTGTGTGTCCTAGTGGTTTCTCTTTTTAAATTGTTTTAACATAAGCCTGCAGAACACTTACGGAATTTGTGTGGTAAAGGGGTAAAAGGGTGTAACTTCAGTATACTTTTACGCACATCTGCCAACTGTAACCATTCACCATTCAAGCTCACCAAAACCATTCTTTTGGTGTATAGCTATTATAGATACTGAAGATTGGTGATGGCTAGTAGACCTCTACCAGCACTACGTACTTTACAGTTTTGAACGTCTGGATATCGACAAAGATCCATGCATTTTGTGTGCTCATGAGCAGAGTCATCATCTTGCTTTTGAACAGTGTGTTGTGCTAATTCATCAATGTGCTCATACCACTCTCACGATAATCAGAAATCGAAACCTACTACAATAGCTTGCCACAGGACGGAGTGTCAAATTCCCGTCTGAAGCCCTTGATGGGGTCTCTGAATCTCAAAACGCCACGGGGCTGTGCCCCCTTCCTGCCCCTAATAAGCTTGTTATGTCCTTGCAAGTTGGGCGTTGCTATATTCCCCAAGTCTAAGCAATTCAGTGCTAGCAAAATTAATCTGGTGTTTGAAACTAATAAAACAGCAGTATTAATGCCCATTTATTACCATCAGGCACATAATATGTAACTCTAACTTCATTGTCCACAGTCTAGTGCAGTGTGTAATTTGCTGACTAGTGGGAGTATATATTCTGGCTGAATTATGATTTGACTTGCTTGGCCTAGCAGGTTGAGATTTCGAAAATGCTGCTGGCATCTTTATCTGTTAACTTTCTACTTGATTCCAACTAAATTCACATACACTGTTTCATGTAGTCATATGTGACCATGCTTTACTTTTGGTAATGGATAGGTGTTGCGATTTTGTAAGTCTAGAAAGTACCCCATCTGGTTTCAAGTTTCTCTGATAATTGCATTCTTAGCACAATCAATTACACCTTTGCTGGACACTCCAGCTGGCAGCCATGCAGTGGGAGTGCATGTCTGGACATGTGAGACTACCAGGCTATCCACAAGCCTTTGAAGTTGCCTTGGATCACCTGGAGGACTCCTTCAAGTTCAGAATAAACTCAGACTAAGTGTATTCTGAACTTGAAGGTGTTCTCAAATACTAGATTACAAAAGTACTAGCTTGACCTTTGACCTTTGTCTCTCGACTGATCCAAGCCAACGTACTGCAAGACTGCAGCAGAATGGCAAAAAACAAGGTTGGGATGATAGTAACAGTTCAGTATGATGATGGTAACGAATAGCTACAAAAGAAGCCATAATTCTGTCACCATAAACAGTCATCATTACAATACCTTGCCTGCCTCAATTTGTCCTGAGGTTTATGCATGGAAATTGATGTGATTCTCTACCTGCAGGACCGCTATGCAGTACAGCAAGCACTGCCTCCCATTGATCCCAGCCAAGACTGGTTCTTGGTCAGTGGGGAGGAAGAAGGTGGATACACCATCCTGGAGTTTACCAGGAACTGGACCACCTGTGATGACAGAGACCGAAACATTCTGGTATTGTTATGGTTCTAAATGTAACTTACCTACTCAGATTGCTAACTCACTAGTGTCCACAGCATTTTAGTTTTGCTAATACGATGGAGTCAGGGGTGCATTACATTCCAGTAATATATGCTGCTATTCTGTGTATTTGTTGCAGCCTGACACAGCCCGTGTAGTATTCAGCTGGAATGACATCGACCCTACTGCAACAGATGGCAGTGATGCTAGCCGACATCAGACCCGTGGGGCCGCTAGTATTAACCTTCTGGGAGGACTTCGCAATACACCACCTGACCCCAGTGACACACGTTCCTTCACTATCAGAGTGAACAATGTATGTACCTCGGCTTTATCAAACACATGCAGTCTTGCCATAATCATAATGAGAGTGTGGTAATGACGCGAGAAACAGAACTGAAATGTGGAACAGAGATAGGCAAGCTAATGCTGAAGTCAGCACTGACCCTCTGTCCAACCATACCCTGACCATGGCTCTGACAAGGACCATAATCAGTCTCAGTTAAACCTCTGGGTTTGTCACGTAAGATTGTGACGTGCGTAAATGTGGAGGTGGGAAGGATGTATTAATTCATTTATAATTGCTGCATGACAAATCTCTTATATTATGTATCCAGGTTGAGATTCCAAATGTAGACACCACCTACTGGTGTGCTGCTGCAGAGCTACCTCAGGAGGTCCAACAACGTCAGCAGTATGTCGTTCGAGTAAGAAGCAAGCTAGAATCATACATAACAAAATTTTATGAATATAGGGTTACAGTTCCAGGTCTGTCAAGGTCAGCAGTCTTACTTGAGTGAGACTCTACTTCAAAGTTAGTAAAGTAGCTGACAGAAAAGAAAAATTGCACTTAACCCTTTCACTGGTATAGATACAGAGTATAGATGGCCCTTCTGTTACGTTGTTGTATGGAGTTTTCAGTTTATGGCAAGTCAATTCGTCCATCAGATTCCATGTCAGTGTCTATAATTGACTTGCTGCTTGCTAATTCTTATGAATGTATGTTGACAGTAAATTACTTACCCTCATACATTGTTTAGTACTCGCCGTTGATTGGCAACGAGAACTTTGCCTATGTGCACCACATGCTGATCTACTTGTGTACGGGACTGAATGAAACCGAAGTGAACGACAGTGCTCCATGTAACAACGTTGGAGACAGTGTGTCTGAATGTCGGGGTGGAGAACTTATTGCCGGATGGGCTGTTGGAGGAGTGGTAAGTAACACTGGAATTACGAATTGCTCAATGGATATCTAGACAGAGGTATATCTGTGTATTGTATTACCAATGGTTTATACATTGCATATTACTACTGATTGTCACAGGATTTTGCCTATCCTGAGAATGTGGCCTATCCCATTGGTGGTCCTGGAACTGCTAGATATGTTGTTGTGGAGATGCATTATGACAACCCGGATTCACAAAGTGGTATGTGTTAGTCAATAACTAATAATTGACGGTGATAGCTAATCAGTTCAGCAAAGTCCCAGTTTGTTTAAATTTGTCTGCTGTGCTTTTCTAAACTCTTCACAGGTGTGATCGACAACTCCGGTATTGAGTTTTTCTACACCAGCACACGACGCCAGCATGAAGCTGGAATTTTGCAAGTTGGGCACTCTGTGAACAGGATAATGATTGTTCCCCCAAATACAGAAAGCTACTCTATTTTGGGAGAGTGCTCTGCAGATTGTACCACACAGGTATGCAATTGGGTAATACATATGTTGTTGTATTCAACTGAAGTACGCTACATTTAATGGTCATAATCTAAGGGCAAAACTATGTACCTTCGAAAAGCAAGGAGGCAGTGTCTCTGCGTGCTAAAGCTCTTAGCTACCTTCAATTCCTTCCCTTAAAGTTGATACAGTCTTTCCATAATTACTATGTATGTCTGTCTGATTCCCATTTTCTGGGATAATGGAATGAGACCAGGCTTGGCAGTAAGTTGGTATTTTGTCCCAAGATTGCATCTGAAACAATCCCAGAACACCTACAACATTCAAACTTTTGTCTATGAGTTGTACTGATTGTCAAAAAAGCTAAAAAGTTTCAAAATCCTAGTTATGCCCCTGTAATTATGTAGTTGTGATACTTCACAGATAAACAGTGAGAGTAAGACTTCACTATCATGTTCTGCATTTCTTCCTTTCACACACTAGTATTTTCCTCCAAATGGCATCACCATCTTTGCTAATCTGCTTCACACTCACATTGTCGGTAAGATACAGCAATTGACACAGAGCAGACCATTTTATTATCAGTTTCATTGACAACTCATTTTTTCCATTTGAGTATGGAGTTGAAGGAGGCTTTTACATTTGGTTATATGCCCCCAGTTCCACACGATCAAAATATTAATGACTTTGCTGTGAAGTACTGTCTAAACCAGTGGAAATTTCTTGGCCATAAGAACAGCTGTTTCCTTATCAGAAGCCAACCACTGTATGTTGCGTGGCTGACTACTCTTTATCTCCAAGCTTAGGAAGTTGACTGCACACTTAGCTACGGTTGTTATACGCAAAGTGTTTGTCAGACTAGAGGTGCTCAGGAGAGCATGTGCTACTTTGACATGATATAGTCTAGTCTGTGAGCTATGTAGATTCTGAATTCTGACACATCTATGCCTTCATCACTGCTCAAACTATAAACCGCTCATTTTGTGTGGTCCACAGACAGATGGCCGATCACCCCCGCTGCATGCAGGCGCACGGGGTAACAAACTGATCACTTAACCCCTGCTGTGTGCATGTGCACGGGGTAACAAACTGATCACTTAACCCCTGCTGTGTGCATGTGCACGGGGTAACAAACTGATCACTTAAACCCTGCTGTGTGCATGTGCACGGGGTAACAAACCGATCACTTAACCCCTGCTGTGTGCATGTGTACGGGGTAACAAACCGATCACTTAACCCCTGCTGTGTACATGTGCACGGGGTAATTATCTGCATTGGGATGTCACTTCTGTGAGTGGCTACCTGCTGATCGATACTAATGATGCACGATCTTCAACTTCTACCACACTCACCTTTAGGGCGTGCAATTTCACTGCAGTTGATTCGCAGGAACCAGCAGTGTAATGTATCGGAAGCAATGGCGCCTGTTGATATCAACCTTCAGTACGACTTTGATTTCCAGCAGTTCACTTTCCTCCCCAATGAAGTCAGAGTGTTGCCTGTAAGCAATCACATTAAGTTACACGTAGTCAGGAGTATGTCTCTGCAAGGAACGCCCAATACAGACACACATTCTGTGCAGGCAGCTGCTATTCAGCAACAATGAAATGCGTGATCACTCAAGCTTTGACGCATGTAGCTACATTAGCACTGATAGCTGAGTACATTAGCAAGAATCTGTAAATGAGGATCTATAGCGACTACGTAAGTATTGCTCAAGAATTAATGTTGATGACCCTTCAGAATGCTGCAGGTTTAATTTCTGACCAGCTGCTTAAGTTTAGTAAACTACAAGGACATCACAAGACTTTCAACCTATCGAGCACATGGGGCCTTCAAGGCGTAATTACAGAGCTACGTAGCTAGAGCAGCTACTTGTGGGGTTCAATAGTGAGCATAGTCGACATCTTTATATCTCAGCTCATCACTAAAACTCAGACTACGCATGCAAGTGGCCAGGCCACACATACACATGAGGCATAAGGCACACTGCGGTTACATAGATATTTCTATAACTAACTTCCCGCTGCTGGTATATTGGGCAATTCCAATTCATTAGTTATTTGCTGACTGGTTATCTGTATGAGAAAATATACTAAAACACTGCCTTTAGCTACCTGTGTATGGAAGTCAAACTTCAAAGACTCTTTAGCCGAGGGATGTGGAGATGCGAGACTCTGACAATGCAAGGCTATCCCAGAACTGCTGCCTGAGCATTGGGGCATTCATTCAGTGGTCTCAAAGTCTCTCGCTTGCCCCGCCCATTCCACCCGCAACTGAAGGGTCTCGGAACCAGGCTGCCAGCAGCGGGAAGTTCACGTGTTGCAGATAATGCTGTTCAGAGACAAATATTGCCTGAAAATATTGCTATAATGTAGACAGGGTGCCTGATAGCGTCAGCTGCGGCCGTTTCCGTTTCAACCCTGGAAACGTTCCTAGCTGGCGGGAATTGTTTATACTATAGCATCTGTAGTAATTCGGAAGAGAATGCGGAATGCTACACACATGGAAGATTTATGCTGACCTAGCTACCAACCGCAAGTACCATTCAAGAAATCTACTAAACAACTGAAGGGCTCAGTGGAAAAATGGGATAAGCACTTTTGACCAACCCTAAAGGTCAAAGGTCAACTTTGTGTTTTTGCAGTGTAACAAGACATTAAGGCTGAATTTCAATAGTTGAAAGGATGGACTGAAAGGATGGGCTGTTAAGATCCAGCCTTGATTCAGAAAACACATGGTTGACCTTTCACCTTTAGAGTTGGTAAAAAAAACACATGTCCCCCTTTTTCACTGAGTCCTTCATTAATTATTATTTTAATTTAATTTATTATTGTTGTGGCTTAGTTGTTAAAATACTGATCTTAGCTAGTGTGGCTGTTACATGGCTACACATGCATGCTGGATAAGGATTAGCTGTGACCCAGTAAACGTTTTGCACATGTGCAACACCTTGCAGGGAGATATACTGCTCCTGAACTGCACCTATGCTACTCAAGGTGTGCGATCAACAGCTACTTTGGTAAGCCCAGATACTCTTGTTGGTACTGCTTTCCATTATTCTGACCATCATTTATCTTCTCTGATGGATAGAAAATATGTCTTCTAGTAAGCCATCAATTATTGTGTAGTGTATACGTTGCCAATTATCGGCTGGCACCAATTATCGGCACGGTACGCTTGACGATCATTTTACTGACCTCTATGGAGAACGTGTCGTGGGATTGTTGCTGCACATGGCAAGTGAGGATGATGGACAGCCAGAATATCTATAGGCAAAGCTGCTCCGCTTTCGAAACCTGGGTATGCTCTTCGGAAGAAGCCTTCCACATCTTTGGTAGAAGCCTTCCATTCTGTGGCAAAGCTGCACCACACACGCATGTCGGAGAAGTAATCCGAATCTCAGCATCAATTGCATACCTAACGTGAGCAGGTCTCATGCATGTAGACTATACGCAGTGTCATATATAATTGTGTGATTGTTCTTGTATACTGACAGGGTGGGCTGTCAACACGTGAAGAGATGTGCCTGTCGTTCCCTGTGTACTACCCACGAACCCGAATGTCAAACTGTGTTAGTTCAGTCAACCCTCTTGCGTTTGTTCCTTACTTCAATGAACACTTTACACCGTAAGTTATATTTTGTGTCAGCATGATCAAAGGACTGCTGTGTATGTGGAATTCAATGGGCGTGTGGACGGTGCAAGCACATTGATGATGATGGTGCAGTTTAGTCCCATACCTGCATGAAGTTTTTTCCTGTGTACGATATTCTCGACCAGCAGGGAGATCTCCCTCCCACTCAACCAAGGGCATTACTTCAGCCTATGTAGTACATGTAGTACAAAACACTATCCCCCATTTCCATAATATAATGCAGTATGTATACACAAATATACGCACGTGTACACACACACACACACATATATAATATATATATATATATAATTATATATATATATATACACCCTATAGCTGAGATCACATCCTACATGGACAGACTTGTTGCTTGGCAATAAGCGCTGGGTGGATGAATAACCAACTCTTTATATATATACAGGCAAGAAGCTGCTCAAGTTGGACGTGCCTTCCAGGGAACAACCCGACAGTTTCAGGAAGCCCTCGATCAAATTAACTGGACTCCTGAGAGGATACAGGGTCTCCAACAGGCTGCACAGACTGGACCACAGATCACTTTCTGTAGTGCCAATGACTCGGTAAGTGATTAGGTTGCTATAGCGTACACTGCATTTTATCAACCACTAAGTGTGCCTGAAATCATAACTTGGTCGAGGAATGGTTCCCGGACCAGGCCCTTGCAAACTAACAATCCCTGTTCCATCTCAAATTAGTTCTGAAATGATCTTGTGTTTAAGCTCCGAACGCTGAAGTTAGCATCGCAGAGTATCACAGTACCAGTTATCGAACCCAGGTACCAAGTATTGACTTCCCATACTAACGTCAATTGTGAATTATCGACCAGCGGGGAAACCCCCTTCCCACTCAACCATGCAAGGACGTTACTTCAGTACGTCAAGTACAAAACACTATATATAGCCCCTCATTGATATGCAAATATTTATTTCAGTTTTTTTTGTTGCATGAAAACTCATAGATAATGTACGACATAAAAAAACACAACAGAAACACATGGTATTAACCAATGCATTTGCATGTTCTCACTCGTTTTTCCATCACACAGTCCTCAGCACAGTCCTAATGTAACCATTGGCTACAGGCACACGTATAACCCATTCCTTGCCAGATCGGTCCTGAATGTCTTCCTCATATGTTGTAAAGCACATACGACATTCACTGTCATCGATGTCATCCAGCGTTACCTGCATTCGTGCTACCTTCTGTTTTGGTGGCTGCACTTCACCCCTAGTAGGGAATTGGCTGTCTCCATGGCTTTTTGTTTCACATAAGATTTCGTCTTGTTAGTGTTTTCTACTGCCTTTCGAGACTTCTCTTCTGCTTTGTGTGCTTTTCTCCGTCTGGCCCGCACAAGCAGCTACGTTCCCTAACAGACAATGCAAAACACAGGACTCAACAAACACCAACCTCAGCTAGACTTATGCATGCTAACAAGTTTCTATTCCAAATCTTGAGGCTTACCTAATTCTTGACACTAGCGCTCTCATGAATAGTTTCAATCGCCATGAGGAAGAAACTGCGTATACCTCTGATTCTTCTGTGCATGCAATGTAATTAGGCGGTACATTTTCGCACATGCCGCTGTTCGATAACATTGGTACCAGTCAATTATTGGCACTGTATGCTACCTAGCGAGAGCTACCTTCTAGCACCAATTGTTAGAGAGTGATTTAGTAGTATAGTCGTGTACTGCATGTTCCTCATCATGACCAATTGCAGCTTAAAGTATGATAATAGAATCATGCAATGACTGGCCATGAGTGGCAGATGAACTGAGTCACTGTCATTCCTCTGCAGACTTTCCGGTACACAGAAAGGGTGGACCTCCCTAATGTGGTATGTGACTACCGAGCAACTGACACCTGCAATCCGGGCAATCTTCCCCTCCCGTGCTGCCAGCGTCCTGAGGTTGTTGGTGGCAGTGGAGTGATGACTGTGAGCTCTCTGTTGCTGATGGTAGCAATGAGCGTTGCTCCTCTGCTGCTACTGTGAGTGCCAGCGTTTGGGGGTAATTAGCAGTAGATGTTATGTGTGAACAGCCTACATAAGGTCAGCTTGAACCTACTTGAACCTATACATAGTTGTGCTTTTTGTAGTGTATTTACTCTTTGGACTTTAGCTGTATACATTTTGCTAGCTACTGCGGACTTACTGAAATTTTTACCTAGCTGTACTGTGGAATTTCTTTGGTCCATATTAAATTTGTGCAACTAGCTACTACTAGGTAGCTATCAAGCCCCAACCACAGGAGAAACTAGTGTCGTCAAAATTGCTGTCTGATCACACTGTCTGTTGAGTCCGTCGTGGGACCACTTCACTTTTGATTATTTCCTGCGTAGACTACACCTACGTACGGGTTCTAGAATCGCCATGGATGGTGCGATCACGTAGCAACTTTGATGATGAAAGTGCCTGTCCAGTCCCGTATCTAGCTACACCAAGTTCTCCCGTGAACTGGACACCACCAATATTGTACTCCGTGTGCAGGGTGAATGCATATATCTCTAATGCGCATCGATAACTGGCGGCCAACTCCAATTACTTGCAGGGGCATTCAGCACAACTGCAATGGCAGCCATGCACTGCAAATTACTTGGGTAACTACATGAATATGGTCTTCAGACACGCATGCAGAGAAGTGTTGTCTACCTGGGTCAGTGATTCTTCAGCAAATGCATGCTGTCTAAAGTTTATAGTTGACTTGTTGACTGCCACCAGCAGTGACCAACTACGTACCTGGAGTATAATGTAAAGCAGCAAGCAATGTTTTGGCCAGTGTGTGTGGCTTAAGAAAGAAGACACTTTATAGGACTCTTTGCAAAACTATTATGGAATTAGTATAGATAGTAGTATATTATTGCGTATACATGAACGACGATGACCAAAGGGCCGCACAACAGAAGAGCAAAAGGAGAATGTCAGTCCTGGCGGCAGCACCAGCCCCTTGAAACTTGCATGGAAGGAAGCAGGATTATCAATCTTGAACCACTTGCATCCTTCGTCACTAACATAGGGTCTCATTTAAAGTCATGGGAATGTATTATCTTCGATTGGTAGCTAAGATGTACCCACAATGGTATCTGTTCTCAGTGCAAAATATACGTAGCAGCTGTCGAATGGAGATCGCATTTCAACATCACATAAGGTTGAGGGAGTGGGTAGTGGGAAGCGTTGGGAGAGTAGTGCGGCAGCGGTGTGGGGGCAGATGTCTACATGGTACATGGTGGTGGCCATGCACACCTGAAGGATACCATGTCAGTCCTGGGTGTTCCTACAATGACAGAGAAGGCCTTTGTAGCAACTGAGACTGCCATTGACAAATGCTAGTGGCAGGCTCTTGAAGAGTCAATCATTGGAGAGAGGCTGCAGAGGAAGAGAAGAGAATAGCTATAGAGAGAGGGTCCTATCATGAGGGGGTTCCAGCTATTAGTTATTTTGGATGCACGTTGAAGCAAGTGCTCACATAACTATAGTTATGTGGAAACTACATTGTTGAAGTAACAATACTGACAGTTGTGAGTTGTGAGTATTGCACACGTAATGGTTATGATCAGCAGATGCATCCCATTACTATACGTCGACTATGCAACTGAGGTGACCAAAACCAGCCATGATGTTTTGCATGCATGCAGTGGCACATTCCACAGATGCTGGTTAAAATAACCATTCCCTGTTTATAGTACAATCATGTACATGCATGCAAAAGGGAAGGGTTGTTTTATCCAGGCTCTGGGTCACAACCATATTGCATCTCAGTGCCCCCTCCACTGTGGAATATGCCACTGCAAAGCATCATGGTTGGTTTGGTCACGATCAGTTGCAGCTCATAATTATAGTCATGGGATGCATCTGCTGATCATGTGACAGTGTTATTGCTACTCACAACTCACAACTGCAAGCAAGTCATGGGATGACAACTGTATTGTTGCTTCAACAATGTAGTTTCCACAGTGACAACGCTAAGTCAGGAGTATAGGAAATATTGTGGGAATGGAAACCAAGAAGTTATTGTATGTTGGTGTCAGGAACAAATACTGCAGTGTGTGTGCAAGGGCGGACACAAAGGGAGAAGAACCACCACAGCATGAATGCCACAAAAATTGGGATGGGTCATCTTCCCCTAAGGAAACACACATAAATGAACAAAGTTTCAAGGAGGCTGAAACAAAGTAGCTATGGGCTGCGGTACGCAAAGTTTGTGTTGGAGATGGGGACAGTTCTGTGTAGCTAACTGGGGTACCCCAATGGGCCCTGGCCGGGGTCACATTTTCTGCAAAATTGAGTGCACCAACCACGCAATAAAGTGCTACAGAGGGGCACTTGAGAAGCTGGCACAACTGACTACAGAGGCAAAGGCAGACTTCCAGTAACATGCTGACTAAGATCCAAAGATGATGTGGGATATTCAGCACACTCGGGTTTTAAGGCATCTTTATGAAACCACGTCATAAAGATCGATCCACATTTACCATAGATAATAGCGCATACTAAACATCAATTGACATCCAAGATGAAAAAACCGATTGATGTTTAGCACACACCGATGTTTAGCTAGCTAGAGCTAGCACAGACTGATAGTAGCTAGTTTACCAAATGTTGATCGATGTTTAGTAAATGTCGATCAATGTTTAGCAAACATCATGTCATAGATAGCTAATGGACTAGCTATACATGTCAGTGCAGATCACGTGGTTTCATAAAAATCCGAGTTTTGACACAAAGCACGCCATATTTAAGGGCTGAAAAAGGCGTTTCACGTAATGTTGGGTGAGTCCAGTACATTGAATATAGTCCAGTCCAGTACGTGAGTCGGTCCAGTCCAAGAGTCCTGTCCAGCGATAATTTGTAGAAAGCCGCCTGTAGACTGTTACCCTTGCGCCTTGCGGCTGGCCGGCTGCAGATTCGTAGGTGTGGTTAGGGTTGGGTTACGGTTTTGGGGGTGTGTCGTACTTAAATGCGCACGCGTAGTGGATCATGGATTGAAGTATGCCGAGACGTGAGACGTGACTCGCATAAATTGTTGTAATTGTCTGAGATCCTCGTGCAGGTTAAATCGCAACGATGAAGTCGCTGCTGTGTGTATTGACTCTGCTGCCCCTCGTTCTGGGTGTTCACGACCTCTCAAGTAGCTATCCCTTCAATACGACACTCTACAACCTGAATGGCGATACGTACGTGCTCTACTGGAACTTCAGCACTGCCGAGCGCACTATCGCCTTTGCAGTGAACGTCAGCACGACGGGATGGGTAGGCTTCGGCGTCTCGCCCAACGGTGGGATGGTGAATTCCGATATTGTGATGGGGTGGGTGAGCAACGGACGAGCATACTTTCATGTGAGTCTACTGCACATCGTGGATCAGAGTTTATCTCAAGGGAAGTACGCGTGTTTACAGTTTTAATACAGTAGCTCTACAATAATTATTCCTTTAGAGTAGTATGGCCTTGAGGGGGTAATGGCAAAATAGCTGTATATGTAGCAGACAGCAAGCTAGAGTGGGGTTTCTCATAACCTAGGAAAGGGCATTGTCTAACTGACGTACTGGCTTGTACTGAATTAGAGAGCTCTGTATGCTCCAACTGCTTGAAAATTGACCATAGTCTAAATTACAGCAAGTCGTGGTCTAATTGTTAATCCACAGCTGTAGTCATTCCACGGCGAGCGTTGACAAGGGAAAGTCACATGTTAACTAGTAGGTGAATAGCATTTCATACCTGTATAAATACCATAAGATTTTAATGTGTGTCCGTGTGACGGAAGTGGGTGACGCATGACCTTCTTACTCAATTTACTGAACCTCGAACTCTGCAAAGAACATTGAGCCTTGGTTAGCCTACCAGAACAAGCTGAGACACAATCGGGGAGCAGCAGCTGAAGTGGACACAATTGGGGAGCAGCAGCTGAAGCGGACACAATCGGGGAGCAGCAGCTGAAGCGGACACAAAGGGGGAGCAGCAGCTGAAGCCTGAAGTGGATGCAAGCGGGGTGTAGCAGCTGAAGTGGACACAAGCAATTCAAGAGTATAGCAGCAGCTGAAGCGGACGCAAGTGGGGAGCAGCTGCTGAGGTGGATGTAATTGGGCAACAGAAGCTAATGCAGATGGGACTGCCTGGCACCGGATTGCTCACGGATTGCTCACGAATAGCTGAATGAGCAAAGTGAGCCAAGTGAGCAACGCTACTTGTATAATTTTATTCATCACTAGTGCCTGTGTCTACTCACACACTCACACCAACTAATTATTCGCCCTGAATGAAATTCCTTGTAGTGCAATCTGATTAGACTGTTGACACAGGTATAATTTATAAGCTGACTCCAGAACCTCCTCTGCATGTGTGTGTCTGAGGCTGAGGGTCTGACTTTGCCAGAGTAGTCAGTGCCTTTGATCTGCCTGGTACGAAGTAGCGTTGTTAATTGAGCCACTCACATGATCCTGAACGAATTCAATCAGACACCTCAGAATCGATCACATAAATGTACTTGACATGACCCTTCCGCTTGCGCATTATCTTGCCCTAGACCGTTAACTGAACCCCTTAATACACTGCAAACTGGTAATTAAATTTTACTTAAACCATATATTGCACACTTTACAAGCTATTATGGGTAAGTGAATAACAGACCAGCATTACGGGGTTAGTTTGAGCACTGTAGTAACAGTTTTGGACAGGTAATGCACTTGCCTTCGGCTCATGCATTATCCCACCCTCAACAGTTACTACATTGTCCTTGGTGCACTAAAAGTTAAGTTTTAAAGTAATACCACAATAGTGCCTATAAATCCAGTAGGTAGCACATTAGCACAATACTACAGGTGTAACACTTCAACACCTCCTACCTCCAACTGTTACCATATACATACTATAGAGCACACCAGAGGAGGTTGGACACATTTTCTGCGCATGTTAGTATGCACTGCGAGAATAATTGCGTGTTTTACGTTCCTAACCTCGTCAGCCTCGTTCCCAAGTCAATATGGCCTGGGACCGAGGGAAAACGTAAATTGTGAACGAGCAGTGAAGCTACAGTTGGGGAGTTTGAAAGGTAGGAGTATGTTGAAGATGCTTCAGGTTGGGAAGGCTTCCAGTTGGAGTTCCGGGAGTGTGACTTTTCCGCCATCCTGCTCGGCCGATCCTTCAAGAGGCCGTACAGCCTAAGTGACCCAGGGGTTGAACGGGGTTGACGACATATTTGGAATCTCCTCACTGGAGCTTTCGAATGATGTCATCTTTGTCATTACTCTGTGGAATGCTTTACCTAATTCTGTTAAGCACGCATCATCTATCTCTGTGTTTAAAAGATTGTTACATTCTATGTAGGTAGGTATATAATGTTTGTTTTCACCTTAAGGCTCATGTATCATATTAGCATTACTGCTATATACTCATGTTGCCTTGTGTTTATAACACGAATTTCATAGAAAAAAAAATAGAAAAAAAGAGAAAAAAAAGATACTCGTAAAGACAACCAAAAACACAATTCGGTATAGTAAACAATTCACCTACGCACATAGGTCACATGACCATGTTCAACCGCACACCAACAGGTTGCATAGTCCATTGCACTCAGATAATGGTAAGTGTTAGAATGTGGTAAGTAGTACTTCTTGCTAATATTCACACCTCACACCTTGTACTTGTCAGCAAAAATGCAGTTGTAATCACTTCTTCTGGCTGGGGTTTGGCCACACTAGACCATTGCTGGACTGGATTTTCCACTGGAGCATGGGACTAGGCTTCCAACTGGAACGTGGGAACTAGCAAAAATTCCTCAGGACAACTGGGATGGATCAAGCTAAAAACACAATCATTTTTCCAATACTATAGCCTGATCTTATAGCTACTGAGGTTTTGGTTATGGCTGGTACCAGCACTACTTCACTGGAATCGACAAAGATCCATTTTGCTGTACTCGTGATCAAATCGTCGTCATCTTTTTGAACAGTTTGTTATAACAGTTCACATTTTGGTAGTAGTACACGGGCGACGTATTCTAGCAATGATCAGAAATCCACCGCCTATACAGTAAGCAAAGAATTGAGTACGTTGTTATGTCCTTGGTAAAATGGGTGCTGCGATAGAGGAATTTTCCCACGTCTAAGCAGCTTGGTGTTAAAAATGACACCATTTCTGGTTCTAATTTATTCTGTCTTTAGCTACTCTTGGTAATGGATACGTAGGTGTTGCAATAGATGAATTTATTTGTAAGTCGAGTAGTAAGGATATTCACTATCAGCCGCATAATGTACTCTCACTTGAGTGCAACACTAAGTGCGATGGAGATCTGCCACAATTATTGAATATGGCACTGCAGCTATGCATGAAACGTTAAAAGGAAGTCAACGTTGCATTCGTTTGTTATATCTTACTCGCTTCACTTGCTTCAGCTACTGCAGCACCAGGCAACTGTCTGGGCAGAGGTCAGACAAATTCTCACCTCAAGTCTTTAACAGTTCTATATAGATATGCTAGAGAGGTCCTCCTTCGAATTCACTGCATCTGTGAAAGTCTGGTTTAGTTCCTTTCTCTGCTGGCTGTTGGTGCATCTCTGCTGGCTACATTGTGCAATTATGTGCAGCCAGGAGATGCTTTGCGGCGCTCATAAGGCAAGCTCCGTGTGCAGCTATACTAACATTTGTTAACTCAGTGGTATACATACTTGGCTTTTTATCTCTTCAAAGTACCTCCGACGAATTAGGGTCGGCCTTTCTTTTCCTGACCTGGAATTTGTTCTCCACTCTTAACACATGCATGCATGAAAACGATAATCAAAGTTTCATTTTTGAGAAGGTATTTCACCCTGAACTGGGCTCGTAATTTGGTGTCCTTGAATAACACTTTCAAGAACAGGTATCATTACCATACCTTGCCAACCTCAATTCTCCGGGTGTTTATGGTAGACTCCAAACTTGGTATGATTCTATACTTGCAGGACCGCTATGCAGTACAACAAGCCCTGCCTCCCATTGATCCTAGCCAGGACTGGTTCCTGGTCAGTGGGGAAGAAGCAGGTGGATACACCATCCTGGAGTTTACCAGGAACTGGACCACTTGTGATGACAGAGACCGAAACATTCTGGTACAGTTTACTGTTCTGCATGCATTTCGGAATGTAACTTACCTACTCAGATTGCTAACTCACTCTAGTGTCCACAGCATTTTAGTTTTGCTAATACAATGTGTGCTTGGAGTCAGTGGTACATTACATTCCAGTAATATATGCTGCTATTCTGCGTATTTCTTACAGCCTGACACAGCCCGTGTGGTATTCAGCTGGAATGACATTGACCCTACTGCAACAGATGGCAGTGATGCTAGCCGACATCAGACCCGTGGGTCCGCAAGTATCAACCTCCTGGGAGGACTTCGCAACACACCACCTGAACCCAGTGACACACGTTCCTTCACTGTCAGAGTGAACAACGTATGTACCTCAGCTATATCAAGCACTGTCTTTGCCATATTTTGACCTACCTCAGGGGCGTAGCTAGGATTTTGAGACCGAGGAGGCATAGCGGCATGATTACTTCTGCAGTGCACGCAAACAGTTGCTCTCGAAATGCTACAGCAGTACGCCGGTGCCCTGACTGTCCCAGACTTGCAGCACTTTATCCGCCTCAACGCTAGCTACGCCCATGCCTACCTTTAATCATTTGTGCCTCAGAATTGGCCAGTCCCGGTATTATGCAAAGCACCAGTAGTTTTCAGGAAATTGCATAAGTTTCCAGAAGCAAAGATTAGTGGGCACTGGAGCCTGTAGTCACTAATCCATGTCGGAAAAGCGTTCTGAAAGTTGGCGTCAATTTTAGAGATGCATACCATCGAAAGTAGGGCTGGTTGTGGCCAAAAATGCAACTGAGTTGGTGTGGCAGAAGTGATGTCACCGTAAACATGGAACAATAATTCGGTTGACCTGTAGTATACAGCATCCAATGAATGCCCACCCCCTCTGCACTGTTAAGCATAGAAGTTGCATTTCCTGTAGCCGCTAGTCTTTTGTGAGACTATACCTGACATCTTCATATTCCTTATTCCTTATTAGACAGCTTGTGCATAGCAATGCGTTGAGTAACCTCTGGGTTTGACACATGAGATAGTGATGTGCATAAACAGAGGGGTAGGAAGGTAGTAAAAAGGGTGCAAAGAATCCCGGAGGTGAAGCCTCCGTGCACGTTCCATAGGAACGTGCCCTGCTAGGGGGGGGGGGGGGGGGGGGGGGGTCTGGGGGCTGCCCCCCCCCAGAAAATTTTGCAAAATTTGGTGCTCTGGGGCGATTTTGAAGTCAATAGTCTATACTGTGTGACACTTCAAAATTTGACCTTGTGCTTGGTGAGTTTCAAAATTACTTTACTAAATTCCTGTAAATAGATAATTTTTCTTCACCCCCTGCTCCTACCCCTCTGATAAATGTGGAGGTGGGAAGTATTTAACTGTACCTCAATTCTCTCATATGTGTGCAGGTTCAGATTCCAAATGTAGACACCACCTACTGGTGTGCTGCTGCAGAGCTACCTCAGGAGGTCCAACAACGTCAGCAGTATGTCATTCGAGTAAGCAACGAGCTATAATCATAAATATAGAGTTACAGTTGCAGACCTGTCAAGGTCGGCAGCCTCAATTGAGTAAGACTCCACGTGGATCGAGTGAGATTGGCCCAAAATGAGTGAGACCCTGTGAACTCACGACATAATAAATTCCTTACAGATTTTCATGAATGAATGAACGAACTAGAAGTGCTCACAGAAATAGAAGACATACCCCACACAGAACATGTACAGGATAGAGTGCAGCTATACTTTGTGCAATCGTCGGGGCATCTCTTCAGTACAATGGGCATGCCACAGTCATGCGACGCCGCGCCGATGCATGATGATTTCTTGTGCTATCGTGTATACTGTGTTTGTGTATGCCCGTATCCAAGGACTGTGAAGATCGGAAATAGCAGCGAAATGGAGCACCTTGACTTCAGTCAGGTACACACAGAACATATTTCTCTTGTATGTCCACCCAAAGAGGAATGCACTGGCATGGCTCCAGAAGAAAAGAGGTTGGACTAAGAAAAATGTCCATGTTTTCATTCCAATCCTCAGAAGAATCCTTCCGGATTGTGGTGAAGCTGTGCTGAAAATTTTAAAGATGCATACTATCTTAGCTGAGAGGCAGTAATTGTTATATCACTCAATTGCTTGGTAGTCCAATGATTTGTATGCTTGACAGTAAATTATTTACCCTCATGCAAATTTGTTTCAGTACTCGCCGTTGATTGACAACGAGAACTTTGCCTATGTGCACCACATGCTGGTCTACTTGTGTGCTGGACTGAATGAAACTGAAGTGAACGACAGTGCTCCATGTAACGGGGATGTTGGAGAGAGTTTGTCTGAATGTCGGGGTGGAGAACTTATTGCCGGATGGGCAGTTGGAGGAGTGGTAAGTAACACTGGGAAGAAATTATGAAAGGCTCAGTGGATAAAGGGGACATGTTTTAAACTATATACCCTGGATTTCGAAAGGATAAACTATTGAAATTCAGGTTATGCATGCATTGATTTCTCCACAGTGGTATTGGAGACTTTATGAGACACAAGATTGCCTAATCTAGACCTGTGTATATCCAACAGTTTATGCTTTGTATGTTGCTACTGATTGTTGCAGGATTTTGTCTATCCTGAGAATGTGGCCTATCCCATTGGTGGTCCTGGAGGTGCTAGATTTGTTGTCATGGAAATGCATTATGACAACCCGGATTTCCGAAGTGGTATGTTTTAGTGAGTGAATTAAACTTGTTTGTCTGCAGTGGCCACAAGAAGTCATGCTTGTAGCTGGTTTGAACCAAACCTTTAACCCTTCACAGGTGTGATTGACAACTCGGGAATCGAGTTTTTCTTCACCAGCACACGACGCCAGCATGATGCTGGAATTCTGACAGTTGGGCACATTGTGAACAGGTTAATGATTATTCCCCCAAATACCGGAAGCTACTCTATTCTGGGAGAGTGCTCTGCAGATTGCACCAGCCAGGTAAGTATTTAACAACTAGTACCATAGAAAGCAAGAAGGCAGTTGTCTACTCGCTAACTTACCTTTCTTCTCTTACCTTTCTTCTCAATACAGCCTTCCATATAATTATGACTCTAAGTCAGCTAATGACTAGAACTCATCCTAACACTATGTAGCTAGTTATGTCTGTCTCATTCTCTTGTTGTTCAACTATTGGTATTTAATCCCAATAGTGTACCAGCTCAGAAGTCGCAAAATTCAGGGGTCATGCCCCCAGACCTTCCTAGCTTGTGCGCTTCACGTGGTAATATACTTCTGAAATGCCTACATCATTCAAGCTCTAGCCACCGGATCAACCAAAGCTCCCTACTGGCCTGCTATCTGGGTATTGTACTCATTCTTCTCTAACTTGCCTCCCCTAAATTGGTCTCATGTCGTGGTTGTGCCCCTATGATTATATTTTCACAGTAGACTTCACTGCTAACTTACATTTTCTGCATCTCTTCCTTCCACACACTAGTATTTTCCTCCGAATGGCATCACCATCTTTGCTAATCTGCTTCACACTCACATTGTTGGTAAGATGAGGATCAGAGCAGACCATTTTATTACCATACGTACCAGTTTCATCATTTCATCTAGGCATGTTCATAGCTACCACTAGTCTATCGAGCTAGACCAAATTTCTCTAGTTGCAGAAGTTGGGGGCGGGGCATAGGGAAGAGGGAGAGAAGATCTAGCAGATGTTTTTAGTATGCATGAGGTACTGACCAATCAAATTCTACTGAGAGATTATTAACAATGTGTTCTGTAAGTAGGTGGGCAAGTTTTACACACGGCTGGCACAGCTAGTACATGCATGGCTTCTATCTTGGGTTCAAAAGTGCAAACTATGAATACTAATGACATCTGCTAGACCTTCTCTCACTCTTTCCTATGCCCAGCCCCTAATTATGCTTCACTCGACTTCCTGTGACACGTAATCACTTACTCTAAGTCTGATCGCATTGCTATGGTGATAAATAACCAAAATCCAGTTGGGCGCATAATGGGCGCTGTCGGGTTTAACGGGCTCTTAATTATCATGTGCATGCGGGCACTATCGGGGGTAAAGGGTAACTTAATGATAGCCCAGTACACTTATTATTTTCAGTGAATCCTATCTCATGGTATTGCATCCATTTCCTGGAATAGTATAGCCGCAACAGTCACAAACGATTTCTCTCCAATTATAGCTCATGGCAGTTGCCCATTTCTATTACAATGGTAGACCCACTCTTAATGGTAGAAATTCATTTCCTGGACTTTATATGAATCCTATGGGAGAGAATTTTGGAATTTGCCTACCATTCTATTAGCATAAAATACAGTATAGTAACGATGCACCATCAACAACTTTTACCACACTCACCCTATAGGGCGTAGTCTCACACTGCAGTTGATTCGCAGGAACCAGCAGTGTAATGTATCGGAAGCATTGGCTCCCATTGATATCAACCTTCAGTACGACTTTGATTACCAGCAGTTCACTTTCCTCCCCAATGAAGTCAGAGTGTTGCCAGTAAGTAACCATGCTCATTCAGTCATGGGCGTAGCTAGCATTGAGGCAGAGGAGGCAGTTACCTCCTTGATTTTCTGAATAATGATGCGCGTGTCCGGAGTCCTAGATCCTCGCACATGCCGCGTACCATACGTGCGTTCGACCTTATGACCGAGACAGGAGCCTCGTCCCAGGCCTGGGAAAGAGGCTACAACTAGGCTGACCATGAGCCGGCGTCTAATTATACTCTTAACACGGATAGTGCTGCAAGTCTGGGACAGTCAGGGCACCGGCATATTGCTGTAGCATTTCGAGAGCAACTGTTTGCATGCACTTAAGTAACGAATTAACTCAATGAGCTCGAAAGTTTTCGCCGCGTGCTTCGCATGCGCTGAGAACTCATATGCCTCCTCGGTCTCCAAATCCTAGCTACGCCACTGATTCAGTTACATATTCAGGAGAATGTATCTCTGTAAAGTCCTGTGTGGTTGGGTGTATCCATGCCCTGTGAGCTAATGTTATTTACTTTTGCAACACCTTGTAGGGAGATATACTGCTCCTGAACTGTACCTATGCTACTCAAGGTGTGCGAGCAGGAGTTACTTTGGTGAGCCGAGACAATTGCTTTCCATTCTTCTGACCATCTATATTATTACATACGTAAGTTTAACTTATCAGTTGCACCAAAATGAGGAAATAGCCTGAAACAAAGAGCTATGACTTCAGTCGGGTTACTACTGTAACATAGAGCAGTTTTTGCTATTTGCTGTTGTTTAAGTCCATTTCGAGGGTCTGCATGTGTGGTGATTTTTTTTTTCACTGGACCGATGTCAGATGACAGACAACAGGTGGATAAAACCGATTGCTTAACCCCACTTCGCGCATGCACATGCGGGGTAATAAGCATCTCGTGCCACATTCTCACTGCATGTAAGGCCTGGGTCGAGTTGACCACAGCAAGAATTTCGCGTGCCGTGCGTATCTATGGAAACGATTGCACACGGCACTAAATGTCATCTGATTGCGGTTGGTTTATTACGTTACAGAATGCCATGAATAGTGAATTCGTGTTTTATTGGACTGCATACGGCATCCATCTTCAAGCGATTGCAAAGCGCTAGCGATCTAGCATTAGACGCCGATGTCCGAGGTGCCCTGCCTGCTGTTCAGACGAGTTTGTTCGTTGGAAACGGTAAAACGACCCCATGAGAATAGTGGGGCGTGGTCACTTGTCCCGTGACTTTCAGGCCTTTGCGGTTGATATGGCCGCAAATCAGAGAGTGAACAAAAAGTCGAGCGATACGGATTATGTGTGCTTTGGTATTCTTGACCTTACCGGTGGCAATCCAAAGAGTACGAATGGCTGCGTCTGCCTACCAGGTAGATTGTGGAAATATTGCTCGTAGGAGTTGCTGTGACAGAAACTATGCTCCCACTGGCCATCTCTGGAGTGGCTGTTTGCGTCGTAGAGCAACTTCCCAGCAGAGTTCGAGAAATCTACCCGGTAGGTTTTGAGTTGGTTATGTGTACGTTCGAACGGTACCACTCAGTACGCTCTAGCTAACCGGCACATAATCCGTATATCAGTCTTTCTGTATGTTTATGTTGGCAACGCTGGTCCCACCCACTGACGTCATGTAATAGTTATGACGTAATTGAATATACATAGGTGGAGTTTTGAGGTTTCACTTTCATATTATCATCAACAACATGGAACACAATGATCTATGTCTGTGTAAAACCAAGGTGAAGTTGGCATACTAATATGTACATCCTAGCCCGACCCAGCCTTACATGCACTGAGTTTGTATGGTTGAGTAAAAGTTTAACAGATAGCCCAATCGTAGGATGACTCATAGACGAGCAAATGTCATGTGTCTATACTTTATATAGTGGAAAAACTCATACAGATTTGCTCCTATACCGACAGGGTGGGCTGTCAACACGTGAAGAGATGTGCCTGACATTCCCTGTGTACTACCCACGATCACGAATGGCATCCTGTACTAGTTCTGTCAACCCTCTTGCGTTTGTTCCTTACTTCACTGAACACTTCACACCGTAAGTCACAGTTCCCACCACGGACTAGAATTGGCATGCAGATAGCACAAACACATGGAGCATCTTTGACGACATGGCAGTGCATTTAGCTCCATATCTACAAGTAGTTTTTGTGTGTATGTTGGTTGGCCCCTTGGTGTGACTCGAGTAACACTAGCTCTCACTGCTTTAATTTTATGAAGTGGCAGTTTGTTTCGTAGAGCTTATTCCCTGTCAATTTCACAAACTCTGTACATCATGTCCCAACAAGACACATAGCTACAGTAACTGTACATAGCCTATGGGGTGCCATCATCACAGAGGCCCCTATTGGACAGAATATAACAGGAAAACTAACAACCGTACAGGCACTGTTGCCATCAGAGCTGCTCTGTGTCCACATGCACTTCTCGTTTGGGTCCACAGTCATGTACATAGGTTTCCCTGTGTATGATGTTTTATGTTGGTTGGCCGGCCCCCTAGTACAGACTAGTATACCACACCGTAATCTCTATAACAAGCTAAGTCCATGTTTCATTCTGCCAACATTAATAGCATATGAACTGCTTTTAACATTCCATGATATACACTTGAACTCATGCAGCATTGATGAAGAGCTGCATGAGTAGATGAATAATCAAGTATGGTTTCCTTTATTTATATACAGGCAAGAAGCAGCTCAAATTGGAGGTGCCTTCCAGGGAACAACCCAACAGTTTCAGGAAGCCCTCAATCAAATTAGCTGGACTCCTGAGAGGATACAGGGTCTGCAACAGGCTGCACAGAGTGGACCACAGTACACTTTTTGTAATGCTAATGATTCAGTAAGTGACAAGATAGCCATTGAGAGCATGCAGTGTTGTCTCTACCCACACAAATTCTAAAGCTGGTACATAAATACAACATGCAACTCTAAATGCCAAGTGAATCTTATGTTGAGTATATGTAGTAGTCCTGTCTAATCGTTGAGTTCAGGCATTGACGTCGACTGTGCATTCCTGATCATCACCATTAGAAATAGCTATGCAGTAACTGGCCATGGCTGGTAGAAGAAATGGTAGATTTCAATGTGAACTGAATGTCTGTGTCACTGTCATTCCTCTGCAGACTTTCCGGTTCACAGAAACGGGGGACCTCCCTAACGTGATATGTGACTACCGAGCAACTGACACCTGCAATCCGGGCAATCCTCCCCTCCCGTGCTGCCAGCGTCCGGAGGTTGTTGGTGGCAGTGGAGTGATGATTGTTAGCTCTCTGCTTCTGATGACAGCAGTGAGCATCGCCACTCTGCTGCTACTGTGATTGCCAGCTTTGGGGTAATTATATAGCAGTAGATATTATGATTGTGAATCAGTTTGAGTTTGAACTTTGAACCTATAGTTATGCTTTTTGTAGTGTATACTTCTTTGGACTTGAGCTGTAAATTTTTGCTGCTGGTGAAATTTTATCCTAGCTACAATTTCTTGTAAAAGGAACGGTGTTATTACATTTGTATTTGTAATGCATGCAAAGATTACTAGCTAGCTAATCAAGCCCCAGCCATAGACACCACCATTGTCCACCAACAGTGCTGGCTGGCTGTAGCTATTTCACTTTTGTAGTAGCTACTCCGTGTGCAGGGTGAATACCTATCTCTGTAATGTATGCAACAATTAATTTAATGCCGGGATCGGGTCACTACTAACTGCAAGCCACTTGGATAGCTATGCGGTCTTAGGACATGCAGAGAGAGCTGGTTTGTCATCCATCCAAAGAAGATTTGACTGCATGGGTTTTTTGAACAGATGCTTGCGTCAGTGATTCTTCAGCAATTGTGGCTAATACTGTCCATATTATATTAAGGACAAGACTGACATCAATAGTATTGAATTTTGTTTAAGGAACCCTGTGAGGACACAATTCTGCTGCTCCCTGATAGCTAACTTCAGTTCAAGCAGTACCTGCTGCTATGACTGGCAGGAAATAAAAATGAGATGAAGAGAACATAAAACAGTACTTACTGTTAATCAAACAACGTTATGGAAATAGATGCATGTCTGTATGGGGTTACCGCTATAATCCTAGACGTCTCAGTCCCAGACCCAACCAACCCCAGCGCGGATCGCTTCCAGTATCACGTGATACTGGAAGCGATCTGCGCTGGGGTTGGTTGGGTCTGGGACTGAGACTACGTACTATAATCCTTACCTTGTTTCCCTACTCTGCTATCCAAATATCTCAGTACATTTAACTGTAATATACCAATGCAAATTTCCTTTAACTCATCAGTGGCCGGATCAATTTAGGGATGCAGTCCTCTACCAAGCTTACCATAGAAAGTAGCTACTGCTGCATGCTTGTGCGGCAAAACCGCTTAGCTATTAATAATTTTGGTCTATAATTGCATGATTTAACTTGCCCCAGTTTTTCCCTACAGCTAGCTACTCTACCGAAACACTACCTATTTTGACAAATTTGCATGGTCTAAAATTTCATCATGATAACTTTTGTTTATCCAAATTAGTTCCCACAGTGTCAAAATAGATATCGATACCTTGTCTTGTAGGTCTCCCCATGGCCATGCAGCCTGGTTGCTTTTATGCAAGTGACGTGATTGATTGACATCCAAAAGATCTACTAGAGCAGCAGAAAGCAGGGCTTTCCTGTTCATGCAGAGGGCCTATATTTGAGTAAGGGTGGGGAACATAAATAGATAGACGAATGCAAGACATTGTGAGGCGAGGCTGCATGAGTGAGTGGACATGTACAGAACATGGATATTTTGGTGGGAACATGAGTCTTTCGTGAGCGAATAGGTAGCTACATATGACAGCAAAACTGGAAATTACTTTCCTATAGTTGCTCTGGAGATTGTAAGTCCTGCTCATTTTTGGTTTGGTACTTTCACAATGCATTTTCATAGGAACTTATTGGCTAGAGCCTTATATACCAACTAAAGAAGACAATGCAAGATGGACGTAAGCACAATCGCTGCCAGTAAACTGACCAATAAGACTGGCTCATTCCACATGTGACTGGATATTCGTCAGGCAGGAAGTACATACTTTAATTTAAAGTATAGGTAACGGACGTCGACACGCCTTCGCATTCTGCATCCATTACCAATACGTAAATCAATCTCCGAAGCTGTTCGTAGAATCGCAACCATGAAGCTGCTGGTGTGTCTGCTGGCTCTGCTGCTCCTCGTTATTGGTGCTCATGGCCTCTCGAACAGTTACACCTTCAGTACGACCCTCTACGACCAGGGTGGAGACACCTACGTGCTCCACTGGAACTTCAGCCCTGTCGAGCGCACGATTGCCTTTGCAGTGAACGTCAGTACGACGGGATGGGTGGGATTCGGTATCTCGCCCAACGGTGGGATGGTGAACTCCGATATTGTGATGGGGTGGGTGAGCAACGGACGAGCATATTTTCATGTGAGTCTTTGTTACTCTGAACTATAATTTTGCTATGCTTCATGTACTAGCAACTTTTAAATTGCTAGTATAACTAACTTATTATCACTGCAAAAATGATAACAACCTGATGGTATTACTAATACTACCAAGATAACGGAGCGCTGGTGTGGTGCGTGAGATTAGATATGTTAGCTACTTTGACCCACAATTGTCACCAGAATGATAACGACTGGGCAGTGGGGTGTAGAGCAATGAATTTGCTATAAACCGTTGGACTGAGAGGACATGCAGATGCAACCTTGTCCATGTGGGTATATGGTCGCAAGCTAGATAATAAATTGTGAGGCAATGATTACATCTCAACGACACAGTGCATGGTTATATAGTCTGCATGGTTGCGGACAAGTGAATCATTTGCATAAAACACAACAAATGCAGGCAGCTGCAACTGGAACCATAAGATATAGTCGCTCAATAGGAAAGGATCGAAAATAGCAGTTTCTGGAAGAAGGCTTTAGCGCTTAAGAAACAGTAGCTGAGACAAAAGTCAAGCCTGTGCCTACTAACAGCAAATACGCACCTATAAGTGAAGTACGCCTAATAACGAGTGACTACAGTATACTAAATTCTCATGTGCACGGTTAGCAAACTAGCACTCCTTCAAGGATTGCCTTCACATTGTCAATGAGGTTTTTGTCAGTTATATGTTCAGTTTTGCAATTGCAGGAATTGCTCTAAAGACAAGCAATTAATTTGTTGTTTAGACAAATTTTGTGGGAGTAGCTATGTACCTTGTAAACTTGTGGCCTCAGGTGACTATTTCACATAATTTAGATGTGTAAGCTTATTATTATGTTCACAAACATCTACATGTATCTACCCAGCCCAACTCTGCGTATATATTTTATTATTATTAAATGTCAAATGCTGTGTACTAAAAGAGTCCATCAGTTATATGGGATTTTAATAGGCATGCGTACTGAACACAGACACACAATCTTGTTGGGACATTTCAGACATGACTGATACTGACACGAGAATATAAGAATGATTTGCTATTTGCCAGATGCCACCGCCCAACCAAAGACACACAATCCATGAATACTATAGCAATGTGTGGGGGCATACCAGTAATATAATCATAGTAGCTATGTGGGAGTTTAATTATTGGATGTAAATTAGCATACTTATTCTGCACTGTTTTCTCAAGGTGGTGGGCCATCCTTGCGAAGTGAGCACTAAAACAAATGTATTCATACAAAGACTTACTACTTTGTATCATTCTTGTGGGTAACTGTGAAAGCCGAACGCGGAACGGAAGTAAAATGCGGGCCGCGCTCTATCATCACTTGCACTGTACGCGCAGGGTGTCTTTGTTCACTGGACTGGACTGAACTCACCCAAAATCTGTTTTTCAGTGTAGGACAGAAGCTAAGCATACTTATTTATTCTAAAGTTGCTTGCATAGCCTGTTTTTGTGTCTTTCCTTGAGTCGGTAGAGGTCAAAGGTCACGTGCATATTTAATGAGCTTCAATGAAAAGATTAGAAGAGCACTTATTTACCGCAGACATCGAACTCCAGCCTTTTGCTGAAGCATAGAAAACAGAAAATAATATTCCTCTATCATCCACGACTGACTGAAGAGCATTTTGCTGAAGCTTATTAAATATGCACGTGACCTTTGACCTCTACCGACTCGAGGGAAGGCACGAAAGCAGGCTATGCAAGCAACTTTAGAATAAATAAGTATGCTTAGCTTCTGTCCTGCACTGAAAACGCGTTCCGCGTTCCGGCTTTCACAGTTACCCCATTCTTGTAGTTACACTCTACCAGCCAGATCAATTCCAAAGATCTTGAGCAGAGATTGGAAACTGAGTCCAAAATTGTGTGCAATAATACAGATTATAACAACACTATTGGGCTAATTGAAATACAGCCAATGAACTAGGTAGTCAGAAATGCAGAATTTCCCTTACCAAGGTAGCTAAATTTAGTTTGTGGAAACGGTCTATCAGTTTTGGACACTAAACTTGGCAATAATGACTACTCACTCACTCTGCTGTAGCTACACTTGGGATGAATACACCTCACATATTCCTAACCTTACAGGACCGCTTTGCTGAACAACAAGCCCTGCCTCCCATTGATCCAAGCCAGGACTGGTTCTTGGTCAGTGGGGAGGAAGAAGGTGGATACACCATCCTGGAGTTTACCAGGAACTGGACCACTTGTGATGAAAGAGACCGAGACATTGTGGTAAGCCGCTATAGTAGAGATCGTGAGATTGAGTTTCAGTGGCGGATCTAGAAATTTAGAAAGGGGGGTTTGGTTGGCACAACGTGTTCTTTTAGCGATCAGGCAGGAAGCGCTCTCGTATCAGCTCTGCGCATTCTGGACATGTTCCCAGACGCAAAGAAGATTGACTAAGTAACCCCAGACGCAAAGAAGATTGACTAAGTAACCAGTAAGTATAGATGTGTGGAACTGTTAGCTTCCTTCTCTTCATCGTCGACGGATTACAACCACGTATATACGTATGTGGACAGTGCTTTATTTTCTAATTATACGTATATACTTACAGAACAAAAATAGTTGATGTAAAATTAAAATTGTGTAGCAGCGTAAACCATGTAAACCTAGCTAGCTATGTCTGCCTTCAGACTTTCAGCCCGCGAACGGTCAAGGTATTACCAACCACAGCTACAATAATACAAGTAGTTTATGTTAACAAGGGTCAAAAGGGGGTTCGCTCGCACCCCTAGATCCCCCCTAGATCCGCCACTGGTCGATACATATAGCTAGTCTACGATATTTTGTGGGTATAATTCTGGGTAGTTCGACCGAACTCAACGAAGTACCCCTGGATCCGCCAGTGAGTTTGGACTGGTAGCAACTGTTATCCCACAGCTGTAGACTTGCTCCATTGAAAATGTAAGGAGAGCAACAGTGGAATATGGGGACGTATTCCACTCCCGTATTCCACTCTTTCTGAGGGTATGAAGTTTACACTGGTCGTGTTTTCATGTAAATCATGTAGACATAATTATAGTGGCTGCACATGCAAGTCACCAGGTAGCTAGGTACGCATAAATGTATACGGTGTACAATATAGTGCTGGAACCAGGTACCAGCTGGACTCAGAGAAATCGACGTTCGTCGTCATAGGCGTTCTGTGCCTGGTAAGTCGCTCAAAGACGGTCCTAAAACGGCAGTGTCTCGTTGGTGTTCAAGCAAGAACGAGCGTTGCCAAGTACTACTAAAGCAACGAGTACTGATGCCTTAGCGTCGGGGCTGGCAACTACAATAGCTGTAGGATAAATACATTATTAACCACGTACTGGGAAACATCACTCGTCTGTTGCCGTATTGTCACTCGTGCCGCATTGGTAAAAATATTTATTATTGATGTTGCAACTGCTTCTTTTGTAGGCTCAAACCACCCGTGTGGTATTCAGCTGGAACGATGTTGACCCTACTGCACCAGATGGCAGTGATGCTATTCGACATCAGACCCGGGGATCAGTTAGCATCAACTTTCTGGGAGGACTTCCCAATCCTCCACCTGAGCCCAGCGATTCTGAGGAATTCTTCATTGGTGTGAACAATGTAAGTGTTTTTCAGCTATTCCTTGCATGCTGCAGAGATATTCTTAAGTGCACATTCATTACAGTAGTTAAATCAAGTGCGTGTCAGGCTTAAGGTACACAATAGCTGGATCCTCAAATTGTCTTCAAAAATCCCCCTCCCCTCCCATAGCTAGTTCTTCCAAGGATGTGAGCATCTTCTGAAATGATCATCTCAACTACACGCAATCAGTATCATAGAGTTGGTAGCCTCTATATGTTCGGATAGAATGGGCACACAATATATGATAATGCCCCAAAAATCTGAACATAATTATGAGCCTTTATGTACCACAAGTATTTTCGTGACAGAGAAGGCTCCCAGTGTTGTGAAAAGGCACTAACAGAGTTATCAGACTGTCAAATTCATTTTCATGTTGACGCCCACCTCTAGGACTTCTTGATTCCAGACATTCTCTTCTGAGTCATCATAATAATATTATATATATTTATAGGAATAAGTATTTAATTGGAAGTCAATATGTACAGTCCCATCCAGAAATTATTCAGGATGAAAAAAATGTTAATAATTTTTTTCATCCTCTAGTCCTCATTATATGACAGCTATCAGCATGAGACAAACTGCTACAGCAAGATGGAGCCCTTGCCTAAGAAATGACTAGCTACTGTAACATCTGAAGGAAAAAGCTGAACAGAGACAGCACAGTAACACAGGGAAACTTGACCTCTAGATATGGAACTGGGCGAGCTGCTCTGCGTCCACACCGTCCGCTTGCCCATTCAAGTCCGTGGTGGAAACAGTTGAAGTTTCATATATGTCCTTTCAGCGATTCTGCTGCTTAGAAGAGTGCCAGTAGGTGTGGTCTACACAGGAAATAATGTATATTCTAAAGTGAAATGTTCTCACCACGGACTCAAACAGCTAGGCATGTGGATGGTGCGATCATGGAGCAACTTTTTGACGATGACTCCGCCTGTCCTGTCCCTTATTCACGGGTAGGTTTTCCAAACTATGGTACTTGTACCAACTACAAATTGTGCTCACACCCTTGCACACCTTGTTGTGGAAGCCTGAAGACCTTGATTAGCACCATTAGCTAATTTGTGACCAATGTGACATAGTCTTCGATTTCCTACACAGGATTACCTCATAGTTAGCAAGCTCACAATATATAATTATGCTGATGGTGTGTATCATTCTTGCATAATTATGTGGTGATGATGTCACTACACTATTTTCAGGTGGAGATTCCAGGAAGTCAAGATACTACCTACTGGTGTGTTGCTGTTAGAATCCCTGAGGATGTGCGAACACAGCAACGCTACATTTACAAGGTGGGATCCTTTAATCATGTTTGTTAAGTGCAACTTATTTCATGGGATACCATTCTGTAATATTTACAGACAGCACTCTAATAGACGGGAAGATGGGCTCAATTTCAATGCCATCTCACAGAAGTTCATTTCTGAAAACAGTCATTGGCTATTAAGTATTTCACTGGCCTAGAATTTTATTTGACACATGATTATGCACTTGTGGGTATTCAAATATAAAGATTGTGAATTTGAGGTGTATACCTGTATTGCGAGTACCATACTCTGGCCGCTCAATGCCCATGTATTAGTTGTCCTATACCTAGCTGTTTTAAAGACACTTGCTTACTTTAGTAAACCATTGCCATTAGCACAAAAGCGCTTTCAAACGATGTCCTAAAAATGGTTCTAATGTTGGTCACATTATCCCAATCAGTGGCCATACATTAGCAGCCGAGCTATTTGTCTACAATGCATATTATTTCCTGTAGCTAGCTAGCTAGCTACTTGGACATACCTAAACAACATCATACATGCACTGTTAACATTTTTGTGTTAACATTATTTGTTTATTATGGGCTAAATTGCTGTTTATTGCATTACATCCATACAGTGAGGTACACTAGACCCAAGGCATTAACACTTGTTATATTTGACGTATTGTTATCGTCCATGTTATATACCTGTTCTCAGTAAATGTATACATTTTGTTCTATCTGCAGTATGGGCCAAGAATCACCCCCAACAGCACTGCATTTGTGCACCACATCATTGTATATCTCTGTGATGGCCTGGTGAATGTGACAGAAGGTACAAGTTCTGAGTGCTTTGGACAGGCAAGTACCCAGCCCATTAGTGAGTGCAGACTGGGGACGACACTTGCTGGATGGGCGGTTGGAGGAGTGGTACGTACACAGCAGCATTAAGACCATATAATCCAATAATTGTGCACATTGTTTACATTGTATGTCATTTACAGTGGTAATACTCATACTGTGTAGCTACATCTACAAAGCAGCCTCGTTCCCAGCACCCCACGCCACCCAGCTTTTTGTCGCTTGCAGTATGGAAGCAGGGAGGGTGACGTAATCTACAAATTGTCAGAACCAAGACCCTCACACTGTGCGAGAGGAGAGCTGCCCAGAAACTATATACGCTTTTCAACATCCTCCATGGAAATGTGTTGCTTACCATTGTCTATCAGGCAACTCCTTATGTCAGCAGAGCCCCCGAACAAAAGTCAACTGTCCATTGTTACAAGCATCTGTATAGCTATTTTCTTGTTGGCCTGTTGAAATTTATTTCAAAAAAAAAAAGACCCTATACTTGCAATTGCATGTTGTTCAACTATCTACATGTTCCACACTTGGTGTGTATGACAGTCACCGCCGCTAGCTAGATATGCAAAGTATGTTATCTAGTACCTTAATTGAGGTCATTTTTACACCTCAGTTTGAAGAATAATGACAACCAGTAAAGACAAGCAATAATTATTCGCGAGATGACTTCAGACAATAATCGCACGGTATAATTCACAGTATCGCCCAACGCTACTGGTTACATGAGTCAGTTCACATAATATTACATGAAAAGGTGCCTCTAGCCCCTGTCTTAAATTACGAAGTGTGTATTATTAAGTGCAGCTCACCTATAAGTGCATATTCACTGCTCTATTTCATTATGAAGTCTTCATAATATATTTTGCACTTCACATGTGCCATACAGGATTTCCTCTTCCCTCCCAATGTTGGCTATCCTATTGGAGGACCTGGAGGGGGCCAGTTTGCTGTGATTGAGATGCATTATGACAACCCACGCCTGATGAGAGGTGACTGAGACATTGCCACAGCCTGTGAATGGCATGGTGGCTACATTAGTAGTAGCTACCTCTGGCTTTTGCTGTATGAGTCAACACATGACATGTCTCATTGTACTGCATCTTGCAGGAGTGTACGACAGCTCTGGTATTGTGTTTTCCTACACTGCCACAAGGCCACAATTTGAGGCGGGGATAATGACCATTGGATCAACTGTTGACTACAATCTTCTCATCCCTCCAAGAGCCACTAACTTCACGACCATTGCACTGTGTCCAGCGGAATGTACTCAAAGGGTATGTTGTGTACATCCTTCCTAATAGCTTAGTTGTTCCATATGTTTATCCAAGTCAGGGAACAAAATTTATGACATCCAATATTGATTACTGTACAGAATTTTTTTTTTTCAGTATGTTCCAGCTAGTAGCTTTTAAAAGTTCCTTTGGCAACTTTGTTGCATATAGCGTAAACCGACCGGTATCTAATGTCGACCACTGCCAGACAATCAATAGATGCCAATTTGGCATGGTTGACAATAGATACCGCTCAGAAGCGTTTAGTCAAGAATAGACGACTTTAACGCTCCCCGTCATGCATAGTTCTGGGTCAAAATTTACACAGCAATACCATAAATGATAGTGTCACCTATAAATATGCTGCGGGAGTGGAACAAGAAATGGCAGAAAGTATTTGGAGTGGTCGAGATTCGGTACACATGTGGTCGAGATTCGGTACACATGTGGTCGACATTACATAACTCTAGCCGACAATTGATGACAAAGGGCTTGTGAACTGGACTCACTGGCCACCATCCAAACGGTGTACAACTATGGAAGTCACAGGAATAATATAGTTCAGAAAGCGTACTATAACTCAGTATAGCTTGTTGCAATGCAGAATGGTACTTAGCACATAACAAGTTATGGTGGTGAGTTCACAAGGTGGTCAACAATTGGTGACTTACGCTATATGTGCATCTAAGTTATGGGATGAATGACATCCACTAAAATTATATGCAGTGTCTTCTCATTTTCACAGTTTGTTCCACCTGGTGGCTTAAAGTTCTTTGCGAACTTTTTCCACACTCATCTCGCAGGTGCGTAAAGAACTTTGGGGGGCCTATGTAACTCTGCTGCATGCATGCTCAATTTTTATTGCCGTAGCTTCCTCGGGTGCCGAAGGGTGTCATTGAAATTGTTGACCACTATGAACAGGTCTAGTGTGCCTAAGTACCTCCTCCATCTGCGCTCCATAGGGCTATTGTAAAGATAGCACTTGAATGTGCAGGTCCACAGTGGCACAGTGGTACATACAAGTCTGGTGTTTATGGTTCTCAAGATTTCTTCTACTAAGCATGTGGCTTCCTGATTCAGAAGTGCTTTACTAGATGGAAACAAGAGCTGTATTTCTAGAACCATGCAAGGGTGTTGGGACAATATTTCAAGTTAGAATGGATACAGCTGACGAATGTACGATCATCATACTTGTTCCTCTTTGTGATAGGCCATGGGCTCACTCTTCAGCATTACAGGCCGAACCCTGTGTGTGGAGTTTTGGAGGAACTGGAACCAATTGAGCAGAACCTGCAGTACGACTTCAACTACCAGCAGACCGTTCACCTATCCAGAGAATTCACTGTGCTGCCTGTAAGTAATTTTCAGTGTAAATCATATAATAGTAATATCAGTACAAACATTTTTAATTAGAGGTCCTACAGAGAGTGGAAAAGTTTAATGTTGAGGTAGGCAGTCGAATTATAGGGGATCTAAGGACTGATTTGTACTTTTGACTGCTAGAACTGACAACTAATACATGAATCTCAACATCCATATTTTAGTAGCCTCTAGCTCAAGAAGGACATTAGAATTTTGTTCACTTCCTGTCTACCAGTAGCTAGCTATCTAGTGAAGAAACTTGTCCACTTGACAAAAGCTTATTTTATTAAATTGTGTGTGTGGCAGGATAAATTGCTATTCTCTGGCAGAAACCATGAGCATCTGCATGTTGCCCATCAGCAGTTTGTGCTTAACAACCTGAGCCTGCACACAGAGCTGAGTACATAACGTTGCACACTTATTCTTCTGACACAGGGTGATGTTTTGTCACTGAAGTGCTTCTACAGCACCGCTGGTACCACACCTGCAAGGACTGGAGTTACAGTTGTGAGCAATATACCGTCACACCCAGCTATATAATAGATAATCCCCGCATAAGAAAGAAAGAGCTGTGGCTAATATTCAGGGTACAGTGGTACTCACTTACAAACAAACTTTGTGACAACAAACTGAAGCATATTATTTAGTTAGCTAAAAGTCATGCAATCTTAAACAACTTTCTTCTCCTCCAGTTCACCTTATCAAATGATTTTGAAGGGATTGCATGGTTTTTGTGAACTGCCTCCTCAGTGCCAAATTTGAGGATTACACCATCTTGGCACAGACCCTTACAGCCTATATTGCATTGTTTTGTTTATATAGCTTTTGTGAATATTATTCACAAAAGGAGAGCCATAAATGGTATTCTGCATTGTTGTCACCCTCGAAAAGTAGCTGTACATAATCACATAAATGCCCCATTAGTAGCCACGGCTTCTGATCACAGAAGAACACCTATCGAGATTTCTTACCATTGACTAACTTACTTACTATCGCCATTTGAGATTAATAATTCATACCCCTATTAATTTGTACACCCCCAATTTCCGGAAAAAAACCGTACTCTAATCAATTCGCGGGTCAGTTTGAGTTTTATCATGGCTGATGGTTGAGACAGTGGAGCCGGAGGAGGTGAAGGGCCCTTGTTTTCTCAAAGAAAGACAGCAGCACAGCCATTTACGTTGTCCAGGTGTACTTTTCGGGCTGACGTCCATTGCTCAAGGGCACGTTTCGACTGTCAGCTCTCAGGACAGGCCGTGAAGATTCTGACCGCACCATTGTGATTGCCGTCCTGTACTGGCACTTACCCTCGTGACGAAACTGTGAGAGCTGTAATAATTCCATTCGGCATCCCCTTTGCTCGCTTCGACAGCTTGTGGTCTGGCCTGGCGTTTTATGATTCCTCTATTTATTCGTCCCTCCCCCCCCCCCCCCCCGTTTCCACAAATATTTGGTAATTTACGTACTCTAATCAATTCGTACACCATAAAAATGAAATGAATGAAAGGTATACGAACGGTACTCACTATAAACCAGGCCTGTAGCCAGTGGAGGGGGGGGGGGGGGGGGGGGGTTCGATCAAACCCCTAAAATATCTCTAGCCTTGAATATTTTCCATACATAAGGTGGCTAGTTCGCTAAACTAACCATTGCTGTACTATGAGTCCCCGCTGCTACAGGTAGCATGATGCCAGGGCCGGCGCCACCGGTACGGCCATGGCCGTACCAGTTTTTGAGGAGGAAAGCGTTGCTGGGATTTTGACTTACGAGTGCGTAGCTAGCTACATCCAAAGTTTCCTCCTTGTGGGTTCCGCCGGCCAACGGCGGCCATGCATGAGTCGAATCGCTTCGATTTTCATGGTCTAGGGACGAGACCAACACACACGGAATGGAGACAGGACTAACGCGCCGTGACGGCAACCTTCAAACAACGAGATGCTCGTGATGTAGCTACCCTTCCAGCCAACTTACATTTTCCTTTCCACGGGTTCGATCAAACCCCTAAAATATCTCTAGCCTTGAATATTTTCCATACATAAGGTGGCTAGTTCGCTAAACTAACCATTGCTGTACTATGAGTCCCCGCTGCTACAGGTAGCATGATGCCAGGGCCGGCGCCACCGGTACGGCCGGTACGGCCATGGCCGTACCAGTTTTTGAGGAGGAAAGCGTTGCTGGGATTTTGACTTATGAGTGCGTAGCTAGCTACATCCAAAGTTTCCTCCTTGTGGCTTCCGCCGGCCAACGGCGGCCATGCATGCATGAGTCGAATCGCTTCGATTTTTATGGTCTAGGGACGAGACCAACACACACGGAATGGAGACAGGACTAACGCGCCGTGACGGCAACCTTCAAACAATGAGATGCTCGTGATGTAGCTACCCTTCCAGCCAACTTACATTTTCCTTTCCACGTCGAGCTAGAGTGAGACAGTCACGGAAAGTAGTGGCAGTGCAATGCAAAGTACGAAGGTGCTACAGAGAGCTCATCCTGGTAACTGAAAAATGAAGGTGAAAAAAAAATTTCCGCGCTTCGCGCGGAGTGATCGGCACTACATTCCTCTATGCACTGCCTTCGGCAGTGGCCGTACCACTCCAAAATAGCTGGTGCCGGCCCTGGATGCCGGGGCCTAGTAAAGAAGGCACAGTGATGTTACATGTGTTAAAATCGTTCCCACACTGCGAACTCACGAAATGTAGCACATGATCCTTGTTATCCTTTCCGCCTCATGAGTGAGACAGTCATGGATTGCAAGCAAACCAGAAGCAGTGGCAGTAGTGTCAAAGTGTTGAAGGTGCTATGAGAGCCCATCTAGGTAGCTAGCTGAACAACGACCGCAAGAATTTTTTCATGCTTTGCGTGGATTGGATGTGCATGTGCATGCGCTACGCGGCTCAATTCACTGCCTTTGGCAGTGCCCATACCGAACCCCCCATCCTGGAAATGCTGGCTACGGGCCTGTAAACAGAACTGTTTACATATGGCTGTCACTCTAAGTAGCTTACCTACCAACTTTGGTAGTTAAGCTACTTAGAGTGACAGCCATACACATGCAGTCGCTGGCAACAAGGGTATATATACAGCTGAGCAAGCTTTACACATGTGCATGTTATACATATGACATTGTATTGTTTGCAGGAGATACATTCCATGATTGCACTGCTCTTTTTGTACATCAGGGTGGTGAGGGTACTCGTGAGGAGATGTGTTTTGCCTTTGTAAGTTACTACCCCAGAATGAGATCGGATCTTGCTGTCTGTGGGAGTGTACCAGACCCAGCAGGATACGTCCCCTTCATTCAAAATGATGTTCCGTAAGTCCATGACATCTGTTGAAGTATATAGCTAATGATTTAGCAGCAACACTGTTAAGAAAGGTGGTTATAGTTTCTTTATTCCTACTCTTTACCCATGCAGGCCTGGAGCAGCACAGAATAATCTTTATAGCATCCTTGGAAGGTGGGGCACGAGTGACCTAACCACTCCACAAGTGGAAAGTGCTTTCAACCAAGTTGACTGGTCGCAGGCGCAGGTTAACAGCTTTTCCAATTCCGTGGTCAATGGAAATGCATACACCTTCTGTGCTTCACGGGATGGGGTAAGCCATTCAACGTAAACATGATTTTGTAGTTAAAAACTCTACACCTACCTTATACTAGCTACGTTGTACTATTCACATTCAGCACAGCCCACATTGAGAAAATTTCCTCTCTCTCTCTTAGGGTTTCATATTTAATCCTCGCAGTGTTCCTGCTCAGCCCAACGTCCAATGTGCCTATGAGACTCCAAACAACTGCAGTAATCCTCCCACTGTTCCCCTCCCTTGCTGCCAGCGTCCTGGGGTTGGCAGTGGAGTGATGGTTGTGAGCTCCCTGCTTCTGATGGCAGTGACAAGCCTCACTACTCTGCTGCTTTGAAACTTGTGTGACTTCATGGAAGCTTAGTGCAAATGCATACCAATGTGTGATCAAACTAGGTAGTATTAGACCAGCCTCAGATGGCTGCAGCTGCAAAGTAGTGCCCATACATTAATTTTGATAGTTCAGGAAACACCTCCCTTACATACTTTTGTTTTTCCCCCGATGCACTAGTTTATGGAGAAAGATGTCTGTAGGGTGGTCATGTAGACTCGTGTATGTATTATATATCTTTATACCTTTTCTCCCTACCTTTGTCATGCATTTTTTTTAATAGTTGTTCAATCAACTTCAACAAACTAAGGTGCATGGCTATTGCCGAATCCCTGTAAAAGTTCAAACAGGCATCAGCTGTAGTGTATCCTTGTTTCTCATGGAGGCCATGGCACTTCGTAGGCTATTGCCAAGATGCTTTCACCTAGCAAAAACCCTGTATTAATTAAGGTATAACGCCTAGTATTAAATTCCCAATATAAATTCTCATGGGCATTTGCCATCATTATATTGGTTGATAAAGAGTTATTGAAGTAAATAACTAGCTTCTAAATATGCATTTATTTACTAAATAGCCCATTGCTAGGTAGTTGTTAAGATTATAGAAGACATGCCCTTGTATGAGCTGATTCAGCTGTAGACTGTAACAGTGCATGACTATATCACGTGTGAAGAGTATAGCTACGTAGCCATAATCTTAGCAACTAAAAGTCAGGCTGAAACAGAACTGATGTGTCTTGCACGTGTACAGGCTGCACACGTCTGGTCAGCGTGCTCTACATACAGGACATACATACACATAGCTAAACAGCACAAGAAGAGTGCATAGCCAGCTGATTGAGCAGACTCACTTCTCACGTTAACGTTTTGGTGCTAAGGCAGGTTTCACTGTACACAGACTCACGCGCACGCGGAGATTTACGGTACGATGTCCGGAAATAAATGCAAAGTTTCGTACGTTATATTGCATGCGCCAGATTTACGGTATGGGAGACATATCGCGATATCGACAACGCGACAACAGCGCGAGTAGCGCTCGATAGTGTGGGACAAACACTAAGTACTATAAATAATAGGGGCAAACCTTAAGCAGGGAGGCTTGGGTGTTCCGTAATACCCCCCATTTCCCTAACGGTAATCTGCCGCAAGAAAAACTCGCGATCGAGCAGCGCATGCAGTTCCGGGGGAGCCTGCATTTTCCAATATGCGAGCACAATGAAGTTCTTCGTTTTAGTAGTGGCTATTTTTCTCAGCAGTGGTGCTGTAACTAGCGAGCGGCTACATTCACGTGCAACTGAAGAACATTCTCGAAAACACAAACTGTATCTCCTATCTATACTCTCCTACCGTGATCCTGTGCCCTCCCTCAATCCATCCTTTGTTGACGGACCAGACCTTTTCCCAGCTACCCAGCTTGCAGTGGACCACATCAACAACAGGTCTGATGTGCTAAGGGACTACCACATAGAGCTGATTGAAGCTGATGGAGGCTGCAATGTCACGTCCAAATCCTGGATCAGTCTCGTGTCTCAGCTTTTCCACAACGACAAGCAGATAGTAGGAATTATGGGACCCCGCTGTTCCGATTCTGCTAAAGTGGTTAGAGCTATGGCTGGTAGAAGTGAGATTGCTCTCATCAGTGTCCATCAAGGGTCATCATCTGTGCTGGCAGACAGAGCAACTTACCCATACTCATTGACAATAGGAATTGCAGGATCATCTGCAGATGAAGTAAAAGCTTTAATTGCGTTAATTAAGAAAGCAAAATGGTCTCGAGTTGCGACTTTGTATAACAGAAAAATGCTTGTGGACTACTCGTCCTTCCAGCTGTTTGAGAGAGAAACTAAAAGTACAGGAATACAAGTTGCATTTTCTCAGCACTCGTCAGATACATTCATTCCGCATCAGGCCCTCAAAAACTCGTATGCACGAGTTATTCTTGCTTTTGTTAGGCCTGATCTAGCAGCGAAGCTTCTGTGTGTAGCACACCACAATGATCTGACTTACCCTCATTATCAGTGGTTTCTTAGCAACAACTTCACAGATGGAGCCGTAAACTTTTACTATACTCCTGAAGACAAGGTATACTTCTGTAGTGCACAGGATATGCGAATGGCCAGAAAGGCACTGATCCTAATTTGGGGGGTAAACGTTAGTAATTTCAATACCAGTTCAGAAACAGTAACCATTTCAGGATTTGAAAGAGGAAAGATTAGGCAAGCTTACGTCGACAGATGGCAGATGCATAATGGAAACATAACTCCACCAGGTTCCATCTTTTCTGCATATAAAGTATATGATGCAGTTTGGTCAATGGCTCTGGCACTGAATGGTTCACTGGAGATAATATACTGCAGAAGTTGAACCTGAGCCTCTCCAACTACACCTACGGACAGAGTGCTGTGACTCAGGTCATCTTGGACCAATTCTATCGACTGGACTTTCAGGGAGTATCTGGTGATATTTCTTTCAAAAAAGAAACTGGATTCACCACATATCACGCATATTACTTTCAACACAAGAATACACATGTGCGATATTCAGTGATAGGTAGGTACGATGAAAGTATTGGGGTGTCTATAAATCCTTTTGATCCTCCTTTGTTTATTGAAAATGACTTTGAGGTCAAAGTTGACATTGGTCTAGCTGTGGTCTTTCTGCTAGCTATTGTTGTCACTTGTGTTCTTGTGGCTTATATCCACATTCTGAACACAGTGTATGGAGACTACAAGACTATCAAAGCCTCCAGCTCAAGACTAAACCACTTTGCATTCGTTGGATGCTACTGTATTCTGTTCGCTCTACTGATATACACTATAGTTGAGGCCTTCTCAACCAGCCCGGGAGCTACAACTGTGCTTTGCAACTTCATCCCTTGGCCAACCAGCATTGGAATAAGTCTTGTATTTGGGACTGTCATAGTGAAAACTTGGAGGCTCTATCGAATCTTTGTTAGCTCCACAAAGCATAAGAGACGTGTCAGAATGATGAACAAAGACTCCGTTCTTGCAGCATCTGTGGTAGTCCTTGTAGCAGTGGATGTCATCTTCTGCACACTGTGGAGTGCAGTGGATCCCCTGGAGTATAGGAATGAGACCAGAATCAACGTGGATAGGGTTAGACAAGAAGTTATGGAGTTTTGCGTTTCTGAATACTTTGCAGTGTGGTTTGCCTTGCTGGCTGTGTACAATGGCGTGCTGATAATATTTGCGGTTTACATGTCTTTTGCCACGCGAAAAATCTATAAAACGGAATTCAAAACTGACAAGATTACACTACTTGGGTACCTCCTGTTCCTGGTGACTGGTGTGGGGATGCCAGTGGTTTTCATCATGCGGGCTGCGAGTGTCAATGTGAACATCAGCTATACTGTTCTCTGTATTGTCGTGACCACGCTGGTGTACCTCTGTTGGGCCTTCCTCTTCCTCCTGCCTGTGCTGCCCCTGCTGAGGGAAAAGGTTATGAAGACTTCCAGCAGTACATGACCAAATTGAGCTGCCGGAAGTATAACAGTACTAGTATGGTGTGTTTACAATCATGTGATTTTACTAGCATCCTGTTACCTGAATCCATGGACTTATACTGGCCTCATTCATGCAACATGGTTAGCCTCATTCCCAGGCCCCTCCCAGCTTTTCGGCACTTGCAAGTGATGAAAAGCTGGGTGGGGGGGCCTGCGACTGAGGTTATAACACGGTAGTATAGCAACACCTGCTTGTTTGTACTTTCAATTTTCTTGCATGATTCATACTTTATAGCTATGTGTATTATATCATTAAATCAAAGTTTCACTATCCATGTGAATAGTTACCAGGCAACATGTGATTTTTGCTTAAATGTTTGATGTTTTGAATTAGCATGGGAAGGATAATGCGAGACTATATCCTTCCCGTGATAGAATGTAATGGCTGAGGGGAAGGCTAACAAGTAATAAAAAACATTTGGAAATGTAACAGGATGTAGGGATACCAGAACGGCAAAAAGTAAGGAAACAAGGCAGGGATGATCGCACAAAACAGTGAAGTATACAACCCCCCTACAAAGATCTTTTTCCATATACGTGTATAATGAAAAAAGATATGTAGGGGGATTGTATACTTCACTGTTTTGTGCGATCATCCCTGCCTTGTTTCCTTACTTTTTGCCGTTCTGGTATCCCTATATAGCTATCAGTATTCCCCTACAGTGACCCTATAAACTGAAAGAGTGACCTGTCTGGTTAACATTGAAAATGGTAATGACTACACCCTACCCCACCTTGTTGAGGTCATCAGTGGTGGAGAACATTATTTTGCCCAGCAGGACCCTCCCAGCTCAGGTCGTAGTAGCCTCATTTTCCCAGGCCCATGACCTGGGAATGAGGCTAAGGTCATAGAGGGGAGCCACCGAACCATCAGGTTCATATCCAACAGCCATATCATACGAGACTGCACACTGCACCACCTGTAGAGTTATTAACTATATAGCAAGACTATACAGTGGAACCTGTATAATATAGCAGTCACCATCGAGACACAACTAACTGCATGGCTGTTATAAATAGGTCGCCTGCTTAGCTATACAGGTATCATGTGACTGCATGGTGTTGTAAATATCAACATCAAATGTGTTATCACATGCACAGTAGAAGCTGCAACATACGATGAGTTCATCAACTGTTGTTGTATGCATGTAGCTACTCGTATAGTAGTTTGTGCTGGCTATTGTTAAAATGCCAGTTATGTGCACTACAACATAGTTGGTACTCCACGATGTGGCCATTCTACATAGTACAGAAGGACCATGTGAAAACAGGCGACAGATTGGCAATTCCATTGGGACTTAACCTACTGTCTGTCATATAGCTACAAGGTGACTCAGTACCTATTCCAGGGTGACTGTGAACACAGGTTTCATTGCAGTAAGCTATAATTCATTGTAGTACGTTGTTTGGTACACCAGGTAGGATGCTGCGTTGGTCATGAGCTCCAAACTGTTTACGGTTTTCATCTGTGTAGTCCACGTGATCAGTGGTGCCTGAGCTGCATTACTGCATGGGAGCCTATGACATCACAGAGCTAACTAATCGTTGGATGGTATTCTCACCTGGTAGCTAGTGATGTTGAACCCAGTGTTGGTCATGTTGAGGGGAGCCAGAATGTATTTCTCCCACATACTCCTCATAAGTCATGTCAGTGTAGAAGAACTCCACCAAGCAAAAGCCAGGTTGCTATGTGAATAGGGGAAGAAAGTTTTCAGCCCACAAATCACCCCATATAGTTACTAATCAGCTGAACAATAACATAATTATGCATAACAACAGCTTACCTTCTTGACACATAAAAGATTTTTGCGTATGACGGTGCACACTTCATGGGGTGTAAACTATGAAGCTGTGAAGTGTCCTGAGGGGATTCCCCCAGCAGGGGTGGAACAGGATTAGATCATTTCAAAGTGCTGTCAGTGGATTCTTACCAGGCTAGTGGTGTTCACTTGGCTGTTACTATGCTTCTCTAGAGCCTTCAATTCTGTGTGGAGTCTGGCAAAGGTGAGGGGAGTGCTACAGGCTCCAGGTGGACAGGGCATGTGGGCTCAGCAGCAGAAATTTCCACGGAAAGAAACTCTCTTGAAACTGCATGGTCTGTGAAACTACACAATAATTATTAATAATATAATGTGTATGAGCATAGTGTTCTTAGCTGTGCTGTCAGCATCGTTGCTAGGAAGTTCAAGAAGTCTGTTGAATGTACTCCCTTTGAGTCAGATGCTGAAATTCTGTTCAGAAGTGTTTCCTCAAGGTAGTGCATTTTTCTGCTCTGAATTTTGTTCATTGGTATTTCTCGATCCTTTTTGGTTGATTTGCGTACACAATAGTCAGTAGCTAACCACAGACATGGAAGAGCATGGAAAGAGTGGGAAATTCCTCGCTCTGTGCATGTGATATATACTGTCTATACACAAACCTAAAAGAAGAAAAGAGGGAGAGCTACTTAGGGGTGGGAATGAGGTTACCGTACATGTATATCTTCTAAAAACTAATTACTCGGCACTCCTTCACACAAATGGGCATGGGACAAAATAGTCTCTAATTTCGGCAAGGGGATTCCCAATTATTTTGGGATTTAATCTCTAGCAGAACTGTAACACATTTTCAGCAACTTGTCGTCCTGTCTGAAAGAGATGGCTTACTATAGTATACGAGAGAGATAGATGAGGTCGGTGCTTTTTACAGCCCCATGCGATCGCAGAAGCTCACAGACTTCTTTCGAAACCTGTCGCCAATGCACAGGAGTTCGCCAAAGGATTATGATAGACGTGCCACATTGACCAGCTCGTCCAAAGTGGTCAGGAGGCCAACAGAGCCCTCACTGGGAGAAATATGACATTTCCTTTATCATGACAGAGCAAGGATATGACATGGAAACACCACATTTCATTGTGACTGTCCTTCTGCATGATAGGTACTAATATCATGACACTGTCCTACTACATGATAGGGCATTATTTCCTGTACCATTTCATCCTTTCGTCTGTTATCAGCCCAGGCCGCATGTCCTTGTGAGGCATACCACATTTCATGGATCCATCAGAAATGACCATTTCCTTAACACTATCATGCACTGCAGATTGAAATGTGACAAGCCACACCAAATATATGCAAGAGATAATCTAGCACATTTTGAATCACAAATGAATTCAAATGCAATGCATATACTGACACCAGATATTGTCTGATTATCTGATTATATTAGGTGGGATAGTGGTAGTGTCTCAGCTAAATTGTCATTTCGGTGATCTCTGGATATGATAGCCACGGTGACTGTCCTTGAGTATGCTTGGGATATAATTATATCAGCAGTGGCCAACTGTGGAAGTGTGGGTCCAGCCCCTTAATAGGCATCGAAGTACGGCCTGGTTTTCTGGGTCTTCGAATGTTTTGCTGGATGTGAGGTAAATTCACCCAAATAATCATTGAGGGTGGTGGCACATCAGTGGGGGTAGGACAAGGTCAGTGTGCACGTGATATAATTAACATTCCATGGGTATAGTGCATAATGATATGCAAGAGGATACTCTTCAGGACGCATTGAAAGCACAAAGCATGCAGCCTTCCCCACTGGGAAAAAGCAGCGGAACTATATACTTTGCAGTATTTCATAGAAAATGACAGTAAACATGATCTTGTCCTACCCCCCCCCCCCCCCCCCCCCCCCCCCCCCCCCCCCCCCCCCAGTGCTTAGGCGGTTAGCCCAGTTGCTATGACAATAACTACAAACTTGTGTGTAACCCATCCCAGAATGGAATTCAATAACCTACCTTGTCCTATGCTCCAGCCTTCAAATTCGTCATCTTCTTCCAGCAGCATCCCATACACCCTCCTGGTTTGACGCTGTGAACAAAGGAGAGTTTATTATGAATCAGTATGGGGTGATCGTTGGCCCTGATATGGATATTTCCATCTCATGGGACCAAACAATTACTGTCTAGTAGTGGTACATCTTTCCACTGCTCCTAGCTTTATGGCCACTAGTACTGCTGCTCGATGACACTGGGATGCATACATTCTTTTCCAGCTTTTCCATCGCTCCTCTGTCTTGTCAACACGGCTGAAAAGGGTGACTAGTATCTCATATTAAATTTAGCCTTCCTCCGAGGCTTCACTTTATTAGGAGCAGGTCACTGTGAGTCTTTGCCAGTTTGCTGCTCATCGGATGACTCCTCACTAGCCGGCCTTGACTCCACCCGGCTATTGGGTACGTACACCCGACCGTTGAGTTTCTAGTGAGTCTGTGTCACAGGCATTTCTGATTCCTCTCCGCTTGCCGGAAACAGATCAAGGCCTCGCTGTAAGAAATCATTGGGCACTCTCACAGTTGATGTGTACTTAACTTGTGCAGGCCAAGGACAGCTGACAGGCCTTCTAAGTACCAATTGGCATTTCCTTGATTGTGCAAGCCAAGGACAGTTGACAGACCTAACGTATGTCCTATGTACCAGGATATGTGCCTTATCAGTTGGCATGTCCTTGACTTGAGTAAGGTAACATATCCTACATTAGACATTACACTTGGTGGGTCTGATAGTGGATAGACCAAGGACACATGCAGCACATGCAAGCTGTGAATTTCAGGCACCTTTCCTATACTATCGTTAGTACAGGAAATTCCATTTTTTGCCCAGTGTGCGCTGAACCTCACTCGCAAACCACCCTGAACTTGAGAGTTAACAGAAAAGAGCAGAGTATGGCAAGGATCATACAGCCTACAGCACAGTTTGAGATCGTTCGCTTAAATTCCAATGCAGCTGCTAGTCAAAAGTATGGAAGTAGCTATATCGGAGTGTCACAGTCTGGACCATAATTAGGTAAGTGACATGCAGCTGCTGCGCTGTCAGCATTGTTGCTAGGAGGTTCAAGAAATCTGTTGAATGCACTCCCTTTGAGTCAGATGCGGAAATTCTGTTCAGAAGTGTTTCCTCAAGATAGTGCACTTTCTGCTCTGAATTTCGTTCCTTGGTATTTCTCCTTCTTGGTTGATTTGCGTACACAACTTGTGGAAAGACAACAGCTATATAGGCCTACCAGTATTCACTCTTGAGACTTGGAGTTGGACCTCGATTGAGCTGTTAAAGAACAACTGACTACGGGTAGCACTAGCTTTCAATTATTCGGCACTTTTTCTTATTTGATACAAATTAATTATGTTGGCAAGGCTTATGAATAATTAATAAAAACCTGCCGAAATTTTAGAAGCTATACGGTATGTCGTTGGATTACCTCTCGCATGCATTGGTCTGTGCAACTGGCCTACAGAATGTAGTATAGAGCAATAGCTGACCTCTCACACTTATAAGTTTTAGCTGTAAGCGCAGCTTCCTTTTCTTCAAATTTTACGTGCTCTAGAACGGTCTGGCGACCATACAATAGCTTACACCAACCTTTCCCCGGAGTGGCGAGAATGCTAGATAGCGGCCCATGCACCACCAAGCAGGCGAGTATCACCTTCAGTCATAGATAATATATTATCGATGCTTCAGTGCTTTCGCTCACCTTCATCGAATCCACCTTGCACTTGACACTTCCGCTCTACTAATGACCAGCCCCACCCACCAGCCCCACCCACCAGCCCCACCCACCATGTTTATTATCTCTCGATTTTAGCAGATATTGACTTGATTGGGCATAATATTATTATCTGAGAATACTAGGTACTTCTAGAAAGCATATTAGGGCCCGGTAGTTCTGAGGGAATAGCAGGGAGGCTTGCCATGGGTTCTCCGTAATACCGCCATTTCATTAACCGTAATCTGCCGCAAGAAAAGGGCATGCGCAGTTCGGCCGATCCTGCATTTCCAACATGCGAGCAACAATGAAGTTCTTCGTTTTAGTAGTGGCTATTTTTCTCAGCAGTGGTGCTGTAACTTGCGAGCGGCTACATTCACGTGCAACTGAGGAACAGTCTCGAAAACACAAATTGTATCTCCTATCAGTATTCCCTTACAGTGACCCTACGCCCTCCCTCAATCCATCCATTGTTGACGGACCAGACCTTTTCCTTGCTACCCAGCTTGCAGTGGACCACGTCAACAACAGGTCTGATGTGCTGATGGACTACCACATAGAGCTGATTGAAGCTGATGGAGGCTGCAACGTCACGTCCAAAGCACTGACCAGTCTCGTGTCTCAGCTTTTCCACAATGACAAGCAGATAGTAGGAATTATGGGACCCCATTGTTCCGATTCTGCTGAAGTGGTTGGAGCTATGGCTGGAAGAAGTGAGATTGCTCTGATCAGCATCCATCATGGGTCATCATCTATGCTGGTAGACAGAGCAACTTACCCATACTCAATAGGAATGGCAGGATCACCAGAAGATTATGTAAAAGCTTTAATTGAGTTGATTAAGAAAGCAAAATGGTCTCGAGTTGCTGTTTTGTATAACAGACAAATGCTTGTCGACTACTCGACCTTCCAGCTGTTTGAGAGAGAAACTAAAAGCACAGGAATACAAATTGTGTTTTCTGAGCACTCATCAGACACATTCATTCCACATCAGGACATTAAAAACTCGTATGCACGACTTATTCTTGCTTTTGTTAGGCCTGATCTAGCAGCAAAGCTTCTGTGTGTAGCGTACCACAATGATCTGATTTACCCCCATTATCAGTGGTTTCTTAGCAACAACTTTACAGATGGAGCCGTAAGTTTTTACTATACTCCTGAAGACAGGGTATACTTCTGCAGTGCACAGGAAATGCAAATGGCCAGAAAGGCACTGATCATAATTTGGAGGATAAAAGTCAGTAATTTCAATGCCAGTTCAGAAACAGTGACCGTTTCAGGATTGAAAATAGGAGAGATTTGGCAAGCTTACATCGAGAGATGGCAGATCTATAATGGAAACAAAACTCCACCAGTTTTCTTTTCCCCATATCCATATTTAGCATATGATGCAGTTTGGTCAATGGCTCTGGCACTGAATGGTTCGCTGGAGATACTGCAGGAGAAGAACCTGAGCCTATCCAACTACACCTATGGACAGAGTGCTGTGACTCAGGTCATCCTGGATCAATTCTATCAACTGGACTTTCAGGGAATATCTGGTGATATTTCTTTCAACAAAGAGACTGGATTCACCGCATATCAAGCGTTTTACATTCAACACAAGAATACTGGTACACAACTTTCCGTGATAGGTTGGTATAATGAAAGAATTGGGGTGCAGGCAAATCTTGATGATCCTCCTTTGTTCATTGATAATGACTTTGAAGTTCTTTATCTCAAAGTTGCACTTGGTCTAGCTGTGGTCATTCTGCTAGTGGTGGCTGTCATTAGTGTTCTTGTGGCTTTAATCCACATTCTGAACACAGTATATCGAGACTACAAGACTATCAAAGCCTCCAGCTCGAGACTAAACCATTTTGCTTACGTTGGATGCTACTGTACTCTGTTTGCTCTACTGATATACACTATAGTTGAGGCCTTCCCAACCAGCCCGGGAGCTACAACTGCGCTTTGTAACTTCATCCCTTGGCTGACCAGCATTGGATTCAGTCTTGTATTTGGGACCGTCATAGTGAAAACCTGGAGGCTCTATCAAATCTTTCTTAGCTCGGCAAAGCATAAGAGACGTGTCATAATGATGAACAAAGACTCCGTTCTTGCAGCATCTGTGGTAGTCCTTGTAGCAGTGGATGTCATCTTCTGCACACTGTGGAGTGCAGTGGATCCCCTGGAGTATGGGAACGAGACTAGAATCAATGTGGATAGGGCTAGACAAGAAGTTATGGAGTTCTGTGTTTCTGAATACTTTGCAGTGTGGTTTGCCTTGCTGGCTGTGTACAACGGTGTGCTGATAATATTTGCGGTTTACATGTCTTTTGCTACGCGAAAAATCTATAAAACAGAATTCAAAACTGACAAGATTACACTACTTGGGTACCTCCTGTTCCTGGTGACTGGTGTCGGGATGCCAGTGTTTTTCATCATGTGGGCTGTGAGTGTCAACGTGAACATCAGCTATACTGTTCTCTGTATTGTCGTGACCACGCTGGTGTCCCTCTGTTGGGCCTTCCTCTTCCTCCCGCCTGTGCTGCCCCTGCTGAGGGAAAAGGCTATCGAGATATTTGCCTATCGACCAGCTATATACAGGAATATGACCAAATTGTGTGGCAGGAACTTATCCAGTAGTGAGTAGTTTATATATCAACATTGGGACAAACAGTACGTAGCATCCTGTTGCTTGAATCCTTCCAATTTTGTATTTCTTTGTCTCATGATCATTCATGCAACACAGTAGTATTGTAGCACAAGCATGTCTTAAATTAAATTCCAGTATGATATTATGATATTAATGATGACTTTGTATTATGATCTTTAAATGAAAGTCTGGCGAAGAACATATGAATGAGTAGCGGGCAACGTACAATTTTTGCTCAAAATGCATCAAAGCATGTGTTGACTGTTCCTACCTACACATGCATACGTATCTAGTTAAAGAGTTCCAACAAGAATTGTTGTGTCCTTGAGCTAAGGTAGCTAGCTACATTAAACCATAAACCCCAGGTTCATGATCAGTTTTCCAACTGTTAAAACAGATCGAATCGTTGTTTTGTGATCACCCAGGTTGAAACAAGTTGAAGGGACAGTGGTTATGAGAGGTTCCTTTGAATTGCTCAGAAGCACACCCCACCAGTAGCTATACTGGTTTAGACATTATGCAAATGACTGTGAGTCAAGGCCTTCTACTGTATACAGCAGTGTAGCAAGGCCTCCTATAGCTTCAGACGGGGCCTGGGAATGAGGCTAGGCCTCCTATACTACTAGCTTATATAGTTTCCAGGCCTCCACGCCCAGCTTCTGTCGCTTCTGTTGCTTGCAGTACTGCAAGGGACTAGGTGTGGAGGCCAGATACAGTGTACACAGTGTACTCATATATCACACTAGCTGTAAAAACAGAATCTGATTGTTGCTCTAACAGCACAGGGTGGTTAGTGGTTTCCATGGTTTCAGACCATGGGAGGAGGCTGTGGTATGAGTGGTTCATGTTGGTAACACAGACTAATTGCATAAAGCAACCTGAGAGTAAAGTGGCCCAGACCAACCTGCAACCAAAGCCTCCATGAGGGAGTTGCTACAACACACTTCAAAGTCCTATAATTCCACAAACAGTGGTTAGTGTAGCTGGCTTCAGTGTGTCCTTGTTGCTATAGCATTACATGTGCATGTGGTACTAGGAGTTACTTATACGTATTCCACATCTGACCTCCAGATTTGCCTCAATAGAGGATTTATGCACTGGTTCCAGCATCCTAACCTTTTAGTATGACATGAACTGCTTGACACCTAGCCTCGTACCCAGGCCTTCAAATTGAAGGCCTGGGTACGAGGCTACTTGACACCATGCCAGAAACTGGTAGCTATATGCTGGCGCCATGCACCCGCTGTAGGGGTGGGATAGCTCATGCAGGTTACAACTATAGTGCTATAGTATTAAATAGCTACCTAGCTTTCATCAGTAGCTGTTGAAGTCGCCAACATCATTTGAACAAAATGTTGGCGCCACCTTGACTAGTCAAGTCATGCAGACTCCATGGGGACAGAAAAGGGTCTGTTTGGAAACAGCTCTACACATGTTCAATACAAAGGCGCAATACTGACCCCTCACCCTCCTTCCAAAGCTCGCCTATCAGCAATCCATTCTCTCAGAAACCCTGCTGAGTGACCTTTGAACTGCAAGGGACGCGCGCAACCGGAAAAGGTTTAAAAGCTGAATTTGTAACAAGTTTTGGTGGGAAGTCGGGATGGCACACGTGTCCTTGAAAGCAGATTAGCCTCCTGTGATTCCAGTCACGCCTATCCAATGCTCCTGAGGCCGCACACTTCGGTGTCTGACCTGTCACAGAGTGATAGGTGGTTGCTAGGTTGATTTTCCCCCTTTTTTTCATTAAAATTTCCTTTTTTGTTGTTGTTGTTTCTTTTTTTCTCCCTTCTTTTAGCTGATTCCAAGCACTGCTAAACATATTTTTTCCCCTTCTTTCAGCCTAACTACACTGTAAAAGACTATAGGGTTGTTATAACTGAGCTTGGTTACCTCAGTTGCATTTGGAAAGCAGATCAAAGCAAGTATAATGTACCTGTTTAGGAGATGCTTTGTTAAGGGGACGTTTGGCGACAAACAAGTGGACCCTTTTATGACCAGCATTCAAGTGGCCTCTCATGCATTACACATTGTAAGGCTTTTATTGGACACTTTGGTAACAAGCAGATACAGATTTAATGAACACTTTTAACAAGCAGGCACATTGTATGCAGATTGTAAGCTTTTAAGGGAACAAGGTATGAATCCCAAGCAGGAGTGCCGTGACCTTTATCCAGATCACTCTTGAGCTGCATGGGATAGAATTTTAGAATGGAACTGGAACTGGGTTAAGTAAACTCAGTTAAAACAACCCTAGTCTTTTTACAGTGCTAGCTATAGCATCCAAATATTCCCTGTTCTTGTTTTCTTTCAGGTTATTTATGCACTGCATTGCTAAACTAGGCTAGGAGTATCCAAATTTGTTATTTCCTTTCTTTCAGCTGATAGTTGTCCTTCCTATTTTTCTTCATTCAGCTGCCAAACTAGCTGGTGACATCCAAATATGCTCTTTCAGCTGATTCGTTTGCTAAAACTGATACCTGGCATCCACCTAATAATTGTATTGTTGTTCTTTAGAAGAAACAGCAAAATAGAATATGGTGTATTGTGCTCGTAATGAGGCATGCATGTTATAGTGAGGAACTACCTGACTGATATTGAGTTATTGCCATTGTGGTTTGTATAGTTATAGCATGTATGGTTAAGTTCAGGTATGGTTTCTCCTAGAGTAGGCCTCCATTGGTGTATGGGTTCTTTTTGTACTCAGACAGAGAGCAGGGTTTTTTGTTCTATATACATGTAGGTATACTTGTTTGACTGGCTGGGCCTATTGTTTATTGTTTGTTGGCCGCGTTTTTTTATGTTTTCAGTAATTTTAAGTAAGATGCTGCCAGTTTTGTGCTTGAGTCTCGTATTGTGAATTAAAACATCCTCCTCGTCAATCTGAGTGCGCGGCTCCACGGCGTTAGCCTGACATCCATCAATGCGATGCCTTGATCAGTTTTTGGTACATGCACACCCCATGCAGACACTCGTTTGAGTTGATTCTGGCACAATCCATTGTCAACTGCATGGTGTGGGGTTCTTCCTACTCAACAGTGATGGCTGGTGTGTGGTCGATCCTTTCCTGCTGAGCAGTGGTGGCAGGTGTGAAGTCCCTCCTAGTGCTGAACAGTGGCGTGGTCCATCCTATACTGCATGGCACATTCAATACATGGAGCTTCTCTATAGGCCATTGGTGCTATACTTGATCAATAAGGAAGTAACATGAAAACATTCATTTGCAAGTCATACCAGACCATCAAATCATACAAACCCAACTTTTCAGTTCACATTACAATTTATTAGTCATAAGGCATAGGAAATTCTACTGAGCTCTCACAAAGTGAGCACCAGGAGCCACTCCAGGAATGGACAAGCCTGGGGAGACTCCTGCCTCATTCTTTGGTTCAAAGTACACGTATTGGTGCCTGGATGCTACTAGCTCTTCCTGCAAGCAGGGCAAGACGTTATCTGGATAGTCAATCTTGTGTGTGTGTGTGTGTGTGTGTGGGGGGGGGGGGGGGGGGGGGGGGGGAGAGATGCATGAATGTGTGTGTGTGTGCATGTGTGTAGGTGAATGTGGGGGGGGGGGGGGAACAAGCTATGAAAGAGAGTCCCATATGCACTGGGCTATTGGAGTGGCATATGGAGTAGCTTGATTACTGAGTAGAAAGGGCAGTGTGGCACTGCAGTTCGCAGTACAGCACGTGTACTACGTTGTGTAGCTACCTTAAGCTTTGCAGAACACATGTACTACACTCCGTCTAATGTTCAATTTCAGTTCACTGAATTCTTTAGACAGTTTGTTGACTGACAGTTTCTTGACTAAAACCATTGCACATTATGACTTTGATGCTGTACTCTGATAGAGGCGACTCTCCGTAACAGGGACACAAAATAATAGACCTCTCTACAAAGAACGATATTCAAGGATCGGGATTCCCTATAGCTAGATGTCAGAATAGAGGCCAACCTCTATACAAAGGACCAAACTCCTGAATGTATATTGTCCCCCACTGATGTCTTGATTAATATAATAGAGGTTCCACTGTAATAAAAGCATGCAGTGTATTCAGAGCATAGCCCTTCCCTGCACCGAGAGACCCATGTGGAGTGTACAATTTTTATCAGCAAGCATCAAATTCTTACCTGAAGCTGCAAAGGCTCTTGATATGCCAGGTACACACTCTGTGTCACTGCTCCCTGCCTAGATATTGTCAGCAGAAGCTGCTGCTCGTAGGTAACAATCTTGAGTGTAGATAGCTGTGCCAATGTGTACGTCCCTTCATAGACTTGCGGGTCAGGTGGGTAGGGGTAGTGAGGCTTCAGGGGCAGTAGGGCTGTCACAAAGGCTGGGATGATGGTGGCATAAACCTCGTTGGATACTGAAAACTCATCTACTGCTCCAGAGAATAGCACGTTTACTCCTACAGAGAGACAGAGTTGATCTCTGACATTAATGGAACCTAAGCAAAAATAACTTCAGGGTGTGTACACATGCACAACAAGGAGCAGACAAGAGTTTGAATTCTGGAAACTTCGGAATGGCTAGCAACTACGCTATGGATGGCTCAATTCAGATTAGTAATTAGTAATTAGTAATTCCACTATAGTGGAAGACCCTGGCAGTGAATTCAATTTTGCCAATAAAGGTATAAGAGTACAAAAGTGGTCCCCATGAATCAGGTCAGTTCAATTCACGCAATCAGAACTGCATCTCCCAAGCTACGTAGGGCGGAGCAAATGGAGCTCTAAACAAACAGTACATGGCCTCACCTAGCTGCAGATTTGGGATGTAGCTGAAGAGGGCCGAGTACCCATCAACATTTCCACCCTTGCGGAGAATAGTGTAGTTTGATTCGAATCTAATCTCCCATGGAGTGCCAAACCCGGTCAACTGGTCTCTGTTCACATAGACTGTAGGAATGGGTCAAATTTTACATAATAACGCACAATAACTTGTACAAAATAAACAAACATCATCTACATTGTAAGTGTGACACTACTGATATGAGTTTCTGATGACATTTGAAAACTGACAGTGGTCTTACAGCACTCATTGGGATCTGCACACAAGCAACAAAAGAAAAAACTTGATGCCGAGTTTATCAGGTTACATGGTATGCGGTCAAGTGCCTGTAGTACTTCACAGCTAGATTTAATCCGCTCTTGTATAACTGCTGGAGCTAGAATGTTGGTGGGCTTCCAGGTCATAGCTTGCACTGGGGTACAGCATACCGCTTATGAGGACAAATGCGATGGACAGGGTATGCCTCATATTCCTGTACTCACCTGGGAGTTCCATCTCCCTCCTTAACACTGCAGAGAGAACTGCATCGTCCATGGATGACTGAGTCACAACGCTAGCAGCAGCAACATAGAAGAACTGGGCAAGCTGCAATTGATATAATAGTTTGGGTGCTTCTATTTCTGGATTGTCTTGTTCCCATGCAGACCCTAGTGGCTGTGGCTTCAGTCAAACATATGATTGTGCAGTTTGGAGCATGGAAATGCAACAGAACTGCATCTAGGGATAAAGTGAATTACTGACTTCAACCAAACCGAGACAGCTCATATGCAGTGGTCTGGCACGATTACGTGAGTTGTCCATTTATTGAATGTCTGAAAGTTTTCAGGTCAGTCTGCCGAAAAACTTGAGAGTAGAAGATTGAATCACCCTGCTTTGCACGTAGGAGATGCATAGGTGTCCGAAGTTTGAGGCCAAGTGCCGACAAACAAAGTTTCGGAGCCCACCATATTTGAAGCCATAGGTCTACAAAAATAACGTCTTAAAGCCCATGGATTGTAGTCTCAACACATCGCGTTGATGTATTCTGGTTGGTGAAAATCTTGAACTAGTATTGTCTTGCAAATAAAGTGTCTGAAAATCGATTCCTTTTGCTATATATAAACTGCTAGTGTATGACCCACCTTGTTGAGGTCATCAGTGGTGGAGAACATTTGTCCAGCAGGACTCAACCAGCCCAGGTCATAGAGGGGAGCCACGGAACCATCAGGTTCATATCCGACAGCCATACGAGACTGCACACTGTGAAGATCAACACAGTTAAACCGTACACAGGGTGATAGCAGGACTACTATAACAGTAGAACCTGCATATAATAGTGGTATACAATCAACTGTCTGTTGGAAGTATAGAGGTGGCCTGCTTTTACAGTGTACTTGTGTGTGTGTGTGTGTGAGTGCATGTTGCGTGTGCTTGCATGCTGTTGTGTGTGTCGTGTGCAATTGTGATGAATATCATTATGGACGTTAGATAGGAGGTTGTTGCTGGGGTGAACTCTGCTTATGATATTCTACTGCTTAGTCCAGTGGTGTCCGTGCTACTGGGAGTCTGTGACATCACAGAGCAGCTAGTTGTTGGATGGTATTCTCACCTGGCAGTGATGTTGAATCCAGTGCTTGACATGTTGAGGGGAGCCAGAATGTACTTCTCCACATACTCCTCATAAGTCATGTCAGTGTAGAAGAACTCCACCAAACACCGGCCAATGAGAGCAAAAGCAAGGTTGCTATGTGAGTAGGGGAAGAAATAAAATGGAAAGGAAGGCAATGGTGGAAATATTTTCAGCCCACAATTACCAACCATAATCAGCTAAACAAATGTTGTGTGCCTGTACACAAATATAGGGACCACAAATATAGGGACCACAAATATAGGGACGTTCATGATACTTTTTGCTCAATGAAAAGTGATAAAAGGTAGGCTCTGGTACGATAGCGGAGCAGCATTTAAGTCAGACCTTGAGTACAGTGTACACACAGGAGCCACAGAGCCTGGCAGTCAACATCATAACTAGCAGCATGCAGTACAGTGGTATCATACCAAGCAATACATATGACAGCTGTGTACAACAGCTGCATCTTTCGTTCATCAGACAGTGGCTATGGCTATGCACATGCTTGCTGTGTGCAGGCTGACTTTTGGGTGTGGTGCAGCTCTGTTTCTGCTCCAACACAATTGTACACTTTTCTGTCACAAGCATTCTATTGGATGATGACATAGCTAACGTATGATCCAGCGCTGACCTGTATGAGGGCACACCCCACGGTGGGAAGATGAGGGAGTCATTCTTCAGTTGCTGTATCACATCCTTAGTCTGCACTGGGCAGGTGTTTATGCCAACCTTGAGGCTGGAGGTGGAGCAGGGAGCCTCCCGACGGAGACCAGACATCTGGAGAGTGTAAGTGCAACAAAGATTCTAAATCACTGCTTGAATGTTGCAAGTGACATCAACTAGTTCCGTCCAATGCTCTTAACTCACCCACATATACTATAGTACAACGTCACCTTTCATAGTGACATTAGAGGAATATTATTCAACAGAACATTCTCAGACCCAGAATACATTACCTGTGCTGCCATCTGTCTGAGTGTGATGTTTGAAGAGCCATAAGGGTTTCGGATGGAGAATCCTGGGCAGTAGGTGGACAGTGGATCGTCTAGGGATTTCACCATCCCACGCTCGTACATCTGGTAGAGAGCCAGTACCTGCCACATATCAAGAAGTTAACCGCATGAAAATGGTCCTTTTCTCTCCCATTGAAACTTGTATTGAAGCACATTAGTAATAAAGTGCCACTGATTGTAAACATAGCTAATCATTTAAGGTCTTCATATTTGCTCAAAATAGTATTCATACTTGCTCACACAGGAAAATCAGAATAGGTTAAACATGTTGGTAGCTTGCAACTACGTACATGGATCTTATACGACATGTATACAGGTTGGTAGCTTGCAACTCTAAAGATAAACATCCAGATTATAACTGCATGACAGAGAGACACTGCAATGCTACTACACCATGAAGATAAGTGTTACATCACAGTCACAACAGAAGATTCCATCAAAAGCAGAGTAAAAGGCGTACAAAATGTTAGAATCTGTTGTAACAGTTTGATGTTATGCATGAAATGTAACATTGTATGCACATAGTGGATAGAAACATTGTATGCACATAGTGGATAGAAACATTGTATGCACATAGTGGATAGAAACATTGTATGCACATAGTGGATAGAAACATTGTATGCACATAGTGGATAGAAACATTGTATGCACATAGTGGATAGAAACATTGTGTGCACATAGTGGATAGAAACATTGTATGCACATAGTGGATAGAAACATTGTATGCACATAGTGGATAGAAACATTGTATGCACATAGTGGATAGAAACATTGTATGCACATAGTGGATAGAAACATTGTATGCACATAGTGGATAGAAACATTGTATGCACATAGTGGATAGAAACATTGTATGCACATAGTGGATAGATGCCAATCCACAACATCAGGCAGTAGCACAATGACGAGGTTTGAGTACATGCATAATCAGTGTGATCACACACACGGATAATCACACAGTGTACACTAGGCATTGTGACACTCACTATGACTCAAATATGTATGTACAGGAGTAGATTAGTAAAACAATACACAGCTAATCTCAGAATGATAATAACAACTTACGCATGGCTTGCACCCGAGACTTATGTACAATCCCCAATCTACATTACCAGACTCACTGCAAAGACTTTGGAGACACTGCCAATCCTGAAGATCGTGTTCCCATCTGGAGCACCAGGCTTAGTTTTGTCCTTTACTCCGAAGCCTTTTGAAAACACCACCTGATCCCTGTACACCATGCTAGCAGCAATACCAGGCTGACAGAAATACAACACTTGTATGACAGCAATGACTGGCAATAATTATGATAAGAAAGTATACAGGAATCCCCCCCCCCCCCCCCCCCCCCCCCCCCCCCCCCACCCACCCACCCACCAGGCCAAAACTGTGGCCTGATTAGTAAGGTGTACACTATGAAGCTGTGGAGTGTTCTGAGGGGATTCATCCGGCAGGGGTGGAACAGAAATAGACAAGCCATTTCAAAATGATGCCAGTGGATTCTTACCAGGCTAGTGGCGTTCACTTGGCCGTTAATCTGGCTCTCTAGAGTCTGAAAAGCCTTCTGTATGGAGTCTGGCAAGGGGGAGGGGAGGGGTACCGGCTCCGGGTGGACAGGGCATGTGGGCTCAGCAGCAGAAACTTCCACAGAAAGAAATTCTCTCAATCCAGGCGTGTGAAACTAAACAAAAGTGCACAATCATAATGTAATGAACATTGTAAATTATTCCTACGGTGCCATGTGTGACATGCAGCTGTGCTATCAGCCTCTGTTTACCATTGTATCACTAATTGTTAGATGGTTCCACAAGTGTGTTGAATGCATTGTACTCCCTATCAAAATGTTCTGTAGAGTAAGTGCAGGGGTGTCCGGACAACCCACAAATTTCAGAATCTTTGCACAGTTGCTTGTGGGAAGAACCTCCGGATAGTCGGCAGTCACCCCTGCCCTTATAAGGAATAGAATGGTGTGCTTCTCAGCAACTATGCGAAGGAATTAGCGGGGTGTTCAGGACACCCCCTCGATCACCCCCACACTTGTTCTATCTTGAATGGCACATGTAAACATGAACTTTGAGTAGAGTTTACGTTACCTCACGCAACATTTTTTCGGCATCTGAGTTTTGAGTGAACCAAAAATAGTTTCGTTCTCAGGCCTGCCTGATATTTCTTCTTTTCAGTGTGCGCAGACAAATTAATACAGAAGAGCAAAGAAGTTTCTTGCTCTTCTGGGAATCGTGTGTTTTGTGGGTGGTGCTTCACGGAATGACATGGCCTAGAAGTATGCTGGAGTCCGGAAGTTATGCAGGCATTTTGCGTGAGTGTTATATCAGCAAAACAGTTTCCATGAAAATCCACCCAATACGCAATGTTCAAACGCAATAGAATTCACTGCAGCCCTGGGAATGAACAAAGATAGGGGCCGGGGTAGAAAGAGGACAGGCCCGTATTTGAGACAGATCATGAATACATGCACTCATTGAATTTGAGTCATATACAGTGCAGTACAGAATACTGATACAGAGCAGTGGCTGACCCCATGATCGCGCTCAAGTTCTTGGATCAGCACAAGGGTTGAAATTATTCATAACTAGATCTTCCCTGTAGCTCCCCAGCTATTAGAACGATCGGGAGACTAGACTAGAATATGATTAACCTACCTTTCCCAGTGGCAAGAATGCTAGACAGCGGCCCACTACCAAGCAGGCGAGTACCACCTTCAGCACTTGAGCCATTTTCGTTCACCGATCGCGACAAGTCAAGTTTAATAATCGCGTCCACCTTGCACTTACACTTCCGCTATAAATAATGTTAGAACCCAGCCCCTCCCACTCCACGAATTATATACAACGCTTAGCAGGTACCGGTGTCCACTAGCATGCAGTTCCAGATTGTCGGTGCCTCCAAGAGCTGCATGCACATCTTGTTTGTACTGGAGAACCTATGGCTATATATGAGGAGAAGAGGTACAAATATATTTTGTACCATGCATAGCTAGCTGTATAACAACAAAAAAATTAAATTTTAAGCTGCGTACTCTGCCGACCTCATACCTCACAGCCCTCACACAGACCACACCATGTATCATAGCTGGACATGATCGAATCTTCACTGAAATCTGCTTGGGAATGCATAATACTAATTTGAGTTTATAGCACTATTGGATTTTTCCCTCAACATGTTTTTGAGCACCCTTGGGCTTCACACGAGGCCTGACAGAGTTCAAGCTCATGTCGACCTCCTCCCTCATGCAGTTGAGTCAGTTCTATGCTCTACTTCCATCCCCCAAAGCAAGGTATACATTATAGTGCAGTTATTCCTCCACTTCACCCTTTTTGTTTCTACAGTATTCACACAATTCGGCAATGTGTACGTACATTAAAGTCAGTCAGTTAACTAGGGTTGAAACCCCAGGAAAAAAAATTACAGCCAGTCTATATCAGTTGTCCCTCCGGAAATGGTAATAGAAAAGTCCTGGGACAGACAAACCCGGGGAATTTCCTGAGCTGTCTTTCTGATCAAAGATAACCCATTCATCTTTGTATGCATGAAGCTCTGATAGCAAGCAAGGGAACTCATCTTCTCGAAGCTCCATCTAAGGAAATGTAATGTGTGCGTGTATGTGTGTGTGAGTGTGTGTGTGTACGTGTGTGCATGTGTGTGTGTGTGTGTGGGTGTGTGTGTGTGTGTGTGTGTGTGGGTGGGTGGGTGTGTGCATGAAGGGAGGAAAGTTGAGATATTTGGTGGCATATTTTGCCTACACACTTCAATTGTGAAAAAATGATTCACTGGGTTTGTACATTCCAGCACATAAAAATGGTGCAGGTTCGTACTTATCGATCTTCCGGAGCGCCATTTAGGGCTTGCAGAACTGCATTTTAGGACTTCCGGCGCTTCATTTGTATAGCACAAATCTGGCAATTGCACAGTGATGGAAACTGTGGTTTCACATCAGTTTTAGACACATACCATAACCTGTCTACATGCCCGACCAGACTACAGTAGCTATATTCAGGCTGAGTGATCAAGATAAATAACAAACTGTCTGAAAATTGGTATGTAGCTCATGCACCTGGAATTTGTACGGCTCTTGATATGCCAAGTAATCAAGTCCCACACTGTGTACAAGCCCATTGAGGGTTAGTTGTCCACTGTCTGTGGCAACCGTGATGTTGAATTTGAATGCTTGGTCAACCACGGAGTAGTTTCCCTCGTAGATGCTAGGATCAGGTGGATATGGATAGCGGGGCCTCAAAGCTGACAGGGCTGAGACAAATGCTGGGATGATGATATGCGTGATATGCGATACACTTGTGACTCCATCGTCCTCACTGACCATTCCAGAAAACAGAGCATTCACACCTGCAGGGGGGGAGTTAGAATCAAAACAAAATTAAGTGTAACAGGAGTGAAGGGTTGAAATCATCATCATAATCATGGAACTATGAAAACCAAACTTTAACCCTTTTGTTGTTACTGGAATTGTACATTGATATGTATATATGAGTGTACAAGGTTGCAAGCCAGCTAGTTAAGGATCTTAAGGAAGTTCTCATTATGTACTGCAAGCACTCCTGAGAGGAACTTCAAAGAAATGCGAGTGGTCAGCAGGAGGAACATCTAGCCTATGAGTAGTTACTATCCAAGCTCATGACAGAAAAATCACAGAAAAGGGACTATAGTCACACTGGCTTTATTATGTAAATGATTACATTCTTTACCGGATGCAAGGAAGTGCCCAGTAGATCGAGCACTTACCCCTTGCGCTGTTTGCATGCAGCAATGCTCAATACGCCGTCTGTGCTGCACTGACATCAGTAAATTTTGCCCTACTGTAAAACATGATTGAAATCGAGGTGTGGTTTTATTCGATAATTTGGACAGAGAGCAAAAACCTTGCTTTTCGAAGCTCTTCTTACGACAGTTGTTTCTGAGGACCATATAAGCCACTTTTTTCATTGGTACTGATTCGGAAGGCTGAAAGGGTTCCTACCTGGTATTTCACCCAAACTGCTCATTTTATGTCCACTGACTGACTTAGTCTCAGTACCAGACTCTAGCGTGAGAGTCTGGTACCAAGACTATGACTGACTGACTGACATACTGACAGACACAGCAATCACTCTACCCCTTGCTGCACATGTACGTGAGGGGTAATCATGCAGTAGGTAGCAGTTGGTAATGGCTAATTAGCCCTTGCCAGGAGCTGACCAGAGGCAGGTCCAGGGTAGCCTCATTCCCAGGCCTTCTCACCCCAGCGTTTGGCGCTTGCAGAAGGCCTGGGAACGAGGCTAGGTCCAGGGCAGCTAGAGCATGAGAGGCTAGACAGTTTCGTGAATTTAATTACTACATAGCTAGTAATTGGCAATGGATAATGCTGCAGGTACTGATTAACAGGAATATTGATGATTATACTTTTCGCAATTGTCGTGCTTAGGCTGCATGCGCACTGCCACAATCAGCAGGAACTCTTACCCAGTTGAAGTTCAGGGACATATGCAAACAAGGCAGAGTAGCCCATCACGTTGCCACCCTTTGTGATGATTGTGTAGTTGGAATCAAAGAATATTTCCCAGGGAGTGCCAAACCCAGTCAAGTGATCTCTGTTAACATAGACTGCATGAGGGTAGTGCAGGAAAGGAAGTTGTTAGGAACAGAGAAACATTAGCACATGCAAGATAGTTATATCAACTACAAAACTTTCTCGTTCCCAGGCCTACCCCATTCTTTCTGTTCTTCGGTTTGCGCTGACAAAAATAGACGGATGCGGAAAAATGCCACGTCGCTCTTTGTCTTCCGCATCCGTCAACGCAAACCAAAGAACAGAAAAAATGATGTAGGCCTGGGAACGAGGCTACTACAAACCTTTATAGGCCCCAGTTCGTATAGTCACACAGGGACATTATTTAGTGTGAAAATGGATTACAGAAAAAATCAGAAATGATCCATGGAGGAGCAGCATAGCTACACAGAAGACGGTGCTCTAAGTTTTCAGGAATGGGCACCTTTTCACGCCTAGCTACTCATATTGAACATGCAGTTACGTACTATAGGATACGATACTTCTTGAGGTTAAAGCAACCTTGAGCTGAAGCCTGAGCTTTAGCTTTCACTAATTGGAAGGAACTTCCCCCTACATGTTTTTCGATGCTAATTTTGTAGCACAAAATACATGTACACCATCATCAATACACCACCTGGGAGCTCCATTTGCCTCCTGAGAGCAGGTGAAAGAACAGCATCCATTGCAGAGGTACTTCCATTCCGGCTAGCAGCAGTGTAGAAAAACTGAGCTAACTGCAAGGATCGAGAACAACACAAGTAAGTCTGCATAATGCACACGCAGTTAATCAAACCTCACCGCACTCATGATAGGCACTCATGAAGATACTGACTACACTAAAACACATTAAGATATTAACATGCACCTGTCTGTGTATGTGTGTGTGAGCATCGGAAGTGGGACAGGATAATACTAGTGATGTGCGACCTTTGTACTTTGTACAGTTTGCATAACAGAGGAGGCTGTTCCGGGGTGGGATCATAAAGTAAGGAGCTACGCCATGTCCTCTGGTAAATTGATCATGTCACTCTGAAGTTGGGCCACGATTTAGTCGGGTAGCTATAATCAATCAATCCTGCATCCATTTCCATCCAGAGATAGTGCACATGCACACCTTGCTGAGGTCATCAGTTGTGGAGTACATTTGTGCTGCAGGGGCTTCCCAACCCCAATTATTATAATAGATAGGAGCAGGTGAGCCATCAGGCAGGTAGCCGGTAGCCATTCTCGGCAACACATTGCTGAAATGAAATGATTTTCTGGATTACAATAACTACATCGTGAAGATAAGCTGATGAAATTTGCTTAAGGGCAGCCTCGCTCCCATGGTTACCCAGTTTGAAAAGAAATATGAAGAGCAGAAAAATAAGGGAGGGCCCAGTTTTCAAAGATCTCATGAATTGTTGTGTACACTTGCATGGGGATGGTGTGCATTCGGCTGGTATGGCACAAGTGTGAGGAGACATATATACGACATATCAACCAGCCTAGGATTGCAGTTGTCTGCAAGGAGTTGCAAGAAGAATATGCAGTTAGATAACACCGCCCACTCATGTCCACTTCGTGATCTTTGAGACTAGCCCGTTCTCACTTTTCAGTTTTAGTGTACCAATGCTAATGCAACTCAAAAACAAAGGGATAGGCCTGGGAACAAGACAAGCACTGATACCCAGAAGAAAACTCCCAAACCATACAGTAATTATTGCTCACCTGGCGTCAGTTATATCGAGTGCTGTGTTGGTCATGTTGAGAGGAGCTAGAATATACTTCACCACATACTCCTCATACGTCACGTCAGTATAGAAAGGAAGAGGCAAACATCGACCAATAAGCCCAAAAGCCAGGTTGCTGTGTGAATAGAACGGTAAGATAATGGCTTGAAAACAATGTAGCTCCCCCAGCTGTATTCTCGACATCAGAGTACCCTCTGGGTACACCTTAGCCTCGTTCCCAGGCCGCGTGGGAACATAGCTATATAGGTACACCTGTTGCAGGGCCGTACCTAACCTTTTTTATCTTGGGGGGCAAACTGCACAGCGCACAGCCGAAGGCGGTGCGCAGAGCCGTGAAGTGGTGATCAGTCCGCGTGAAGCGCAGAAAAAATTTTTTAGGTGTTCTTTTTAGCGATCAGGAAGCGCTCTCGTAGCATCTCTACGCATTCTGCATGGACACGTTCCCAGACGCAAAGAAGATTGACCAAGTAACCAGTAAGTATCGATGTGTGGGGCTGTTAGCTTTTCATCGTAGACGGATTAGCTACAACCACATGGACAGTCGATTGAACACTGCGTTATTGCTTTATTTTCTAATTACACCTATATACAGAAACAAAAATAATTGATGTAAAATTAAAATACTTGTGTAGCAAGCGTAAACCTAGACTAACTATGTCTGCCTTCAGGCTTTCAGCCCGCGAACGGTCAAGGTAGGTAAGTTGCTCTTACATTTCAAACATGCAGCTTGCTTTCTTCCTTGAGTGTACGTACGTGAATGCAAGGAAGTCAAGTTCTCTGGGGGGGGCAGTTGCCCCCCTTGCCCCTATGCTAGGTACAGCCCTGTGTTGGTGGTTGTAGTTGCATCATCCAAACATTGCAAAGTAAGATCCATAATGGGTAGTACTAAAACCCTGAATGGAACGGAACAAACATAACGAACGGAACAGTCATTTTTTTTCGCTGAGATCAAGGTAAAGCCATTTTTCTGCCTAGCGCTGCACGGGCGGTACCATAAACGAATCCTCAATGGTTAGTAATGGCATATATCGTATGCACTTAGCCTCGTACCCAGGCCCCGCCCGGGTTGGAGGCTTACCACTGAGCAGTACCATACACGCGCTCGCGTACTATATCCATGCTTTCATGTATGTAGCCTCGTTCTTGTATACTAACAATGCATACCTACTGCACTGCACGTACTTTATCTTGGCAGCTACATGTACTTTACGGTACCGCCCGTGCAGCGCTAGACAGAAAAAGGTCTTACTTTGGTCTCAGCGACGAAAAACGACTGTTCCATTCATTCCGTTCCGTTCCGTTCCATTCCGTTCCATTCCGGGTTTTAGTACTATACCCCCATAATATCACCACCTTTGAAAGTTGCAAGTGAATATTTGCATTGACGAAGAGAATACGTCCATTGAGTTTACCCTATAGTTCCCAACTTCTGGAGAGGATATATTACACTGAATCACACACATGTACACTAGCAAAGTTGCAGAGCAGTGTGTGTGACAAAGTTCTCTATACTTTCCAGCTGCAAACAGTTTGTCAACAACCCGGGAAGGATTAAAATTACACTAAACATGATTCTCACCCACCTGTACGATGGTCTGGACCAAGGAGGAAAGAGCAGAGACTGGTTGCTCAGTCGCTGTAGGATGTCCTTAGTTGGGACATCGCATATATTTCCACCAAGGGGACTGATACTAGGAGAGCAAGGAGCTTCACGAGGAAGACCAGACATCTGCATGGAAGGATAATAGCAATTACCCATGTAAGTTGTAAGACATGTAGGTCTCCCGCTTGTGAAATGGAGGGAGAAAGGCCTGGCAAAAGCATAGGCTACAACTAATTATGCTGTCAATAGTGATCATGGGATAGAATCATCAATATGAGTGGCAGGATCAATTCAAATCGCACCTGTGCTGCCATCTGTCTGAGGGTGATGTTTGAAGAGCCGTAAGGATTTTGATGGAGAATTCTGGACAGTAGGAGGACAGTGGGTCATCTAGGGATTTCACCATCCCACGCTCGTACATCTGGTACAGCATAAGAACCTGCAAGTGTAAAAGTAACACACCAATAGTGTGAACAATACAGCATCCACACATACTACAAGACTACTGTTGCTGCATATTGAAGTGATGCTATAGTGATGGCAGACACTGCACCGATTCACAAATCATGCAATATTAGTGTATACTCTACAGCTCCTGTTACAACTGGTATGTGAGCCAAACTGTGATAACACTGCACCATGCCCTATATATACTCAAACATGCCATGCACGGACTGAATTATCAATGTACTGAGGCAAAGATTATGCTGCTAATGTGAATGAATGTAACTTCATAATATTATATAGTCTTTGATTACTACACAGGGCAGTCACATAAATGGTGTTGATGGCAAAGCATGTGCACATGGTTCACCTATGCCATGTACCTTACTCGAGCCTGCTTCAGAAAAATGATAGGAAAACAAAATTGTCATTTTAATGCTGCAAATATTCTATATAGCAGGTAAACATACCCGCCGCTCTCTCTATAGCAATTCTCTTAAATGAGATCGTTGCAAAGAGCGGCAGCCAGCATCAAGTCTCACCCCCCAACCCTACCCTCAGGTTACTTAATTATCCACTAAGGCATGCACTTAAGCACACAAGGGCAAATGCCTTAGTGTGAAAAAGCAGAGGGAGTATGGACGGGATATCAGACATCCCGTCCCTCTTCTTACCCTCCAAGAATTCCTGGAGTAATGAAGAGGTATCGCCCTCAGCAGGTCACTCCACCCGTTTAGGGTGTGTTCCTCATGGGCTGATGTGCACCTCCCTCTGCCTTTCCAACAAAACAATAACAGGAAGCCCAGAGCTTGTAGCTGTCCCTCAGGGCTGCCAATCAATCTTCCTCAAAACTGTTAAGATTCGACTGCCCTTCTGTACGATTAGTTGCCACATCCCGCTCGCCAATGAACTCACTGCAAAGACTTTGGAGACACTGCCAATCCTGAAAATAGTGCTTCCATCTGGGACATCGGGTTTATTCTTGTGTTTCAGTCCAAACCCCTTGGAGAATATCACCTGGTTCCTGTACACCACACTAGCAGCAATACCAGGCTGAAACAGAGTAAAATTGTGATCAGCAAAACATCAAAGCTGTTCAGGTTATAACTTAGTACACTCAGCCAGACCTCATGGCAACCTGCTATATCTGGAGCGGATTTTGACAGTTTTTAGCAAGTTTCAATATATATTGTAAAATCCTCCACAGTGGAGTAAAAGGCTGGTGGGCCATTCCAATTTACTTAGTTATTTAGAGGATTTCCCAATCTTCTGTATGAGAAAGAAAAAACACAGCCGTGTCTTAAATTCAAAGTTAAGGTTATGGGATACTCGTGCACGCGCCGTGCGAAATGTATTGGGAATGTATACTTAAGCTCGTTAACCAAAAATCTCTGGTACGAACAGCGTGAGCAACTTGATTCTAGAGGTGGAGGTGCGCTGTCACAAGGTGCAGGGCATGACGGAAGCTTTTACCAACAAGTAATAAAAAACATTACAAATGTAGCAGGATGTAGGGATACCAGAACGGCAAAAGTAAGGAAACAAGAGGGATGATCGAACACAACAGTGAAGTATACAACCCCCCCTACAGAGATTTTCTTCCATATCAGAGAACGCGGTAGCGTTCTCTATTTAGGGATGGCTAAGGAAATTTCAAAATACCATACTGATGCACCAGCAGGAAAACGCCCAAAGGAGCTACTACCACCCAAACCAAGCATGCAGACAGAATGATACTGCCTAGCAGTTCACAAAAACACTCGCAAACGTACCTGAGAGTACGCGGTAGTCGAGAAACAAGTCGCCGTAAATTTCCGATTTCGTCATCTTCTTTCTTTCTTTCTTCTTCTTCTTCTTCTTCTTCTTTCTCATTGACTAGCATAGCTGACCAAACAAAGCACCTCTTGAGCTACTTTACGCACAGAACAACACCGCGTTCGTCGTACTACGCCCTTCAGCCCTTTTGTCAGCACAACAGTGACTGACAACGACGTCCATGGCTTCGATTCAATTCGAGTTCCCAATGCGACGCCATTTTGCTCATCTGCGCATGCGCAGTTCATTTACGAACACGTGCTGTTGCATTTTTTCTTGCTTCTGATCGATCATTGTTTAAAAGTGCTTCTGAGATCTACCATTGTCTGGATCTGTCCTAGTGATAATACCAGTGTCGTTTCGGTGAGCATTTTTGTGCGATCAGAAGTGGGAGGAAGTACAGACGACTGTCAACACTCAGTGTGAGTTCATAGTATACCCTCTGCCTTCCCTTGAAGGGCGGTTATACTCTGCCTTCCCTTTTCGCATTGGAAAGTGAAGGGTAGTTACACTCCGCCTTCACAGTTGGAAGGTGACGTGTATAGTGATAAGTGGTTGTGATTGTGGTTACTGTACTGTTGTCTTGTGTGCAGTTTAAACTCCACATTCACAGTTGGAAGGTGACGTGTAAAGTGATAGGTAGTTGTGATAGTGGTTACTGTACTGTTGTCTAGTGTGCAATCACTGCAAATCATGCCAACAAAGCAAGCCAAGCGAAGAAAGTATCGACAACAGCTGTATGCTGAGCAGTGTGAGCACAAGCCTGATAAAACTGAAGGTATTAGAGCCACATGGAGAAAGGCATCAAAAGAAAGATATGATACCAATCTGACATTCAGAAAGTCCAAAATAGCCAGTAGTTGTGCTACATCCAAAGCAAAGTATGAGGCTAATCCGGATGCCAAGAAGGCTAGTTCAAAGGCCCAGTATGAGGCTAATCCGGATGCCAAGAAGGCTAGTTCAAAGGCCCAGTATGAGGCTAATCCGGATGCCAAGAAGGCTAGTTCAAAGGCCCAGTATGAGGCTAATCCGGATGCCAAGAAGGCTAGTTCAAAGGCCCAGTATGAGGCTAATCCGGATGCCAAGAAGGCTAGTTCAAAGGCCCAGTATGAGGCTAATCCGGATGCCAAGAAGGCTAGTTCAAAGGCCCAGTATGAGGCTAATCCGGATGCCAAGAAGGCTAGTTCAAAGGCCCAGTATGAGGCTAATCCGGATGCCAAGAAGGCTATTTCAAAGGCCCAGTATGAGGCTAATCCGGATGCCAAGAAGGCCAAGTCGAAGGCTAGTTCAAAGGCCCAGTATCAGGCTAATCCGGATGCCAAGAAGGCCAAGTCGAAGGCTAGTTCAAAGGCCCAGTATCAGGCTAATCCGGATGCCAAGAAGGCCAAGTCGAAGGCTAGTTCAAAGGCCCAGTATCAGGCTAATCCGGAATCCAAGAAAAAACAGAGCAGAAAGGCATACCTAAATGCAATCAACAGAGCAAGAAAACTGGTGTCTGGTAGGACCTACTACTCAAAAACCAAGCATGTTCTGTCAGCATATCGTAAAGCAAGGTATGTCCTAAGTGAGCCTAAGGCAGATGTTAAAAACACATATGTTTATGCATTGAAAACAAAGCTCATTGGCAATCGTAAACATGCAGTGAAATTAATGGAAGCCTTTAAGAAAAAGTATCAAAGTACTGCTAAGCGCCTGACACGGACTGGGTTGACAATAGCAGTGTGTAGAATCGCTGCAAAGCGAGTTTTGAACCGAACCTTGCAAAAGCGTAAACAGTGTGCAGGTGAACTGCTCTCTGCCGTACGCGCAATAAACAACTTGGTAATCCCAAAGGATTTTGGGCCAAGGTGCCACACGGCTTCATCAGAGCCGTATTTCTACGATGCGGCATACACGTGCATCAAGCAACGCTCGGTAATTCCGGTTGATGAGCAAGGAAAGTGCTTTGTTGCTGACGAAATTGAGCATGACAAGCAGACTGGTTGCTTACGAAAGTGGAAATGCACGGCTGAATGCAAGCTACCTACCGATGATGAGGTTGCTTCCATTCAGAAGGCAAAGGATGTTTTCAAACTTCCAATGCCGGAACTTCGCCACGAGTTGGAGAACATTGATAGCGGTTGTGAGAACGGGCATTATGTGACGCCTTGCTCCGCCGACCCCGTCATGTTCCCCTCCAATGAGGATGACCCCAGTCAACGACTAATGGGACATCCTCTGACATGTGCGAGCGGAAACTGCGAAAGCCTGCTGCGAATTGTGAGAGCGGCATCCACTCACTACCCACTGCTGCGGAGGTTTCATCGATTGATGTACGTTGTGCGGCAACAGCACTGGGCTGTCCACAAAATTGATGCAAGTCTGTGTGCTGCTGATTTCAACCAGCTCATGGAACTTGCTGCCATCAGAGATTTTGATGACCTCTTTTCAGAGGAAGTCAATGCATGCAGTGAGTATGATGACGTCGTTCCCGATTGTTCAGTGCCTGGCCTTCCGGGCATCGAGACACAGCTTCAGATTAAGCATGCAAAGCTTATCACGGAGCTAGAAAAAAAAGTGAACGATGACCCAGAGCATCCGTGCTGTAGTTGTGAGCGTCTCTTTCTAAAAAAGAGAGTAACCCACTTCAAGCTTGACGACAAGAAATTTAACTCTCGCGTGTGGGCTCAGCTCAAACAGCACATTTTGCATCGCAATCCAAGTGCAAAGAATGACGTCATGTACGTTTGTCAGTACTGTCGTCCTTTGCTGAACAAGAACAAGCTTCCTTGCCGTTGCATTTTGAATGGTCTAGAGACCGAGCCTGTACCCCCAGAACTCTCCAACTTAGACCCCCTTAGCAAACAGCTCATTCAGCGAGCCAAGGCCTTCCAAACTGTCGTCCGACTGGGGACGTACACAGCCAAAGTGCCAAGCTACAACTCACTGCGTGCTTGCAAGGGAACGATGTTTTTCCTGCCTTTGCCGCTTAGCAAAACTGTTGAAACCCTTGACGGAATTGATATTCCCAATGGGAGTACCAGTTCCGCAGAACAAACCTTGCCTAGCCCAGAATTGTACATTATGGTCAATGGCAAGGTGACCAAGTCCAAAGTGGTCTGGCGAAGCATTGTGGACGTCAGTGCGCTCAGGGCGGCGCTGCACACGTTAAAGCGTGTCAACGTTTTCTACCGCAACGTTTCGGATGCTTCAGTGGATGAAGCTACGAAGGAAGTCATCGAAACAGTTGACTCCACGACGAGTTCCATGCTGGTCAAAGCCTCTAAAGAAGACGTGGCGAATTTTCAGAAACTAACCATCAGGTCTCTCAACCAGAAGCATAACACTACCAGCGACATTGAGCAGTACAAGCTGCTACACGTCAACGAGGATGCACTGGATTCCCGGCAGAAATTTCTGGATGTCCTTTGCTTCCCACATCTCTTTCCGAGTGGAAAGTTTGGAGAATTCCACTCACGACAATCCAAGATATCGTCCAGTGAATATGCAAAGTCCAGGTTACTGAATGTCGATCCACGATTCAGGAAAGATGCCCAGTACGTCTTCTTCTTGCTTTGGCAGAAGGAGATGCGCGAGTTGTCAGCAGGTATCTACAACGTTCTGAAGAAAACTGGACAGCACAGCATGCCTGTGGACCGCTTTTTGGACAAAGTTTCGAAATCCGATCAGGACGTTGAAGGCAACCTCTCCACAATGTTTGCAAGCGTCCGGGGCAGCAAACAGTATTGGTTCCTCCGCAACAGTGAACTGAGGTGTATGGTTCGCGAGTCGGGATCGCCAACATTGTTCCTCACTTTCAGCTGTGCGGAGTACGACTGTCCACACATTACAAAGTACTTGAGGAAAGTAAACAATGTGCAGGACAGCTACCCAATTGGAAAGCTGTGTGCTGAGGATCCCATATCGGTGTCCAGAAAGTTCTCTCAGAAGTTTCATGACTTTTTCAACACTGTCATCATCAAAGGCAAAGTACTGGGAATGGTGTCGCACTACTTCTTCAAAAAGGAGTACCAAGCTCGTGGAGCTCCCCATTACCACGTAGTGCTGTGGATACAGGATGCTCCTGTCATTCAACAAGACCCTGAGCAAGAGGTGTTGAAATGGATCCAGGAAAGGATCACTTGCCGCATTCCTGATGAAGCAACAAATCCAGAATTGCACCACCTGGTAACCAAATACCAAATGCACAAGTGCAGTACCTACTGCAAACGAAGGCGAAAATTCAAGGGTGCATTCATCACAAGGTGCAAATTTGGGTTTCCACGTGATGAGAGCGAGACAGCATATCTGAACGACGTGGACACCTGCCTGAAAAGCAGAAAGAAAATTTACTGCCTTTCCCGAGGCCCACACGAAATTCGAGTCAATGACTACAACCCTTTACTGCTCCTGCTGTGGAGAGCAAACATCGACATACAGTTCATTGCAGAGTCATCACTCGCTCTGGCTCACTATGTCACAGGGTATGTCACAAAGGCAGAGCGTAGCAACATGCAAGACGTGTGGCAGGAGGTCAGTTCCAACAGGAGCATATACAGCCGTCTGTGGAGCTTTGGCATCAGAAGCTTGCGCTCCCGGGAGTGTGGTCTCTATGAGGCCAGTGACCTCCTGTTGGGAGATCACCTGTGTGAAAAGTCCGACACAGTGAAATGGATTGATGCTGCTTTGCCCCACAAGCGTAATCGCAGGCTACGGAACCACAAGGACCTGGTCAAACTTCGACAAACTAATCCCAACTCGACCGATGTATTTGAAGACAACTTGATCGACAACTTCTACCCAGAAAGACCGACAAAGTTGGAGGACGTTTGTCTTTACGACTATGTGAGGTTCTACGAAAGGTGTGGCAAAGACAGAAGAGGTAGGCAGATGTGCCACAAACTTACAAAGCCATGCCTACCAAACCACAAACTGTACGACCCCGAGAAGGAAGGACACAGAGAGGACTACTTCTATGCTCTCATCCTGCTTTTCACCCCATTTAGGGACGAAGGCGATTTGATTGGTGAAGCTGAAACTGCTGAAGAAGCCTTTAATCGCCTATTGGGTGACAATTCCAACTTGCTTGCTCATCACGACAAATTGCAGAACATATTGGCAGCCAACAGGAGTGTGGCAAAAATCGCTGAAGCAAGAGAGCAAGAGCAAAAGATTGACCCACACAGTGACAATGACGGTGACGATGGACCTGGAGTATCAGGTGAAGCAAGAGACACCATGAAAGATGTGCAAGATTTGCAAGGTCACCTGAATCACCAGTTCAGCCTGGAAGAGCGTGTCTCCATGCTCAATTGTGACCAGGATCGCATCTTCAAGCATGTAACCGAACACCTCACCCACCAACAACAACACGAGACGGGTACCTGTAAGTGCTCAGCGTTAAAGCCACTCCAGATGTTCATCAGTGGGGTTGGAGGGACCGGCAAGTCCTTCCTCATTCAGACCATTCAGGCCAAGGTTGCCGAAATCTGGAAAGAACAAACCAGTGGAGTCACTTGTGTTGTGGCCGCACCTACAGGGATAGCTGCCTTCAATATCGGTGGTGTCACTGTGCATCGACTGTTCCAGTTGCCCATCGAACATGAAGGAAAGACAGCTGAGTACTGGTCACTCCCAAAAGGTTCCCAAAAGATGCTACGTACCACACTTCGCGATCTGAAACTGGTCATCGTCGATGAAGTATCGATGCTGTCAAGTCTAAATCTGGCCTACATGCACTTGAGGCTAGACGAAGTCTTCAGTGGCAACGACTGGTTCGGGTCAAGGAACATACTGTTTGTTGGCGATCTCCTCCAACTCCCACCTGTGAATGGAGCACCAGTATTTGAAAAACTCCATGCCAAAGCCATTCTCACCAGATTAGGCTGCATGACGTCAGTAAACATCTGGAAAGAAACAGTTGTGTACGACGAATTGACAGTCAATGAGCGACAGAAAGAAGACGCACACTACTCTGAGCTTTTGAACGAGGTTCGTCGTGGTGTTCTGACCGATGAGACCAAGGCAACGCTACAAACAAGGTTGATCCACACTTCGGTGGTGGACAAATTTGAAGAGCTTCAAAGTCAGGGTCATTCCCCCGTATGCCTTTTCCCCACCAGGAAAGCTTGCAGTGAATTCAATTGTGAAATGCTCTGCAGACTGAGTGCCGAAACCGTTGAAATCCCCTGCATTGATGATGTGGATGAGACAGCAGGCCCTCGTAAGTGGAATCAAAAGGCTGCAGAACAACTGGAGAAGCTCAATCAAGACTGTAACATGACAGCCGGGCTAGAAGCTGTGCTTCGTGTAGCAATCGGAGCGCGAGTAATGCTGCGCAGGAATATTGACACGGCACATGGCTTAGTCAATGGGGCAATTGGCACTGTTACCTCAATTAGTGCCCAGTATGTAACCATAAAGTTTGACCACAATGGTCAAACATCCAAGATTGCAAAGGTCAAAAGCAAATTCCAAGTAATGAAAAGATTCTATGTGTTCAGAAAACAATTCCCTTTGATTCTAGCCTATGCCGTTACAATCCACAAGTGCCAAGGTCTCTCCTTAAACTGTGCCATAATTGATCTTTCCGAACAGGTGTTTAGTCCTGGAATGGCCTATGTTGCACTGTCACGCGTAAGAAGCCTCTCTGGCTTGCATCTAATTGCCTTTGACCCCAACTCAGTCATGATCAGTAACAAATGTTTGCATGAAGTAAACAGACTGCGCCAGTTGTACACAAAGCACTTGCCTCTCTATGATGTTCCATGTGTACTTGAACCCAGAAAGGGCACCAAGCGCAAGCTTTCGGCTGCTGCTCATTCCGATCAGCCTAACCCCCCCCAAAAAGAGTGTAAGACACTCCCCCCCCAAAGAGTTCCTACCAAAAGGAAAAGAGCAGACTCATCGCAACCAAAAACCCCACCCCCCAAAAAATCTAAACTTGACCACCCACTCCCCACATTTGCTTCATTACCACCCAACCCTCCCGTTACGCAACTACAAGAGGCCATTGCTACAGCCCTAGGCCAGACTCCCCTTTCTCTATTGCATCATATTGCTTCACTACCAATAGCTCAGCTATCTTGGACAGTCAATCAGCACAAACGAAGTCTTGATGCGGTAGTTAATATCTTAAACAACATGCCCACACAGTTTGCAGAGTCTAACCCAGACTTGTCTCAAGACACCACTGCAACGCTACAGTGCCACCCTCTCCTTCTCGAGACTTTCAAGCCTGTGGTTACTAACAAAGACAACAACTGCCTATACAACGCACTGTCTCTAGTACTTACGTCTTCCCAGGAACTGCACGCATCAATGCGACTTCTCTGTGTATATGCCCTCATTAAACACAGGCGTGACATGTTGGATGCCCTGACTCATTCGTACAGACAGCAGTCGAGATCCTTTATCCTCACAACGTATACCCAATCCATCAGAGAAGCAGCAACCCTAGGTATATGGGGACATGATCTGCATTTGTTTGCTCTCAGTATTCTTTTCTGCAGGCCTATTTTGCAGTACAACACATTCTACTACAACCTGTCAGAGAGCAGAGAAATGGAACTCATACTTGCCGACACCAGAGACGTACACCACCTTGCACAAAGATTTCGTGATGGTGATGAAGGCACGAGAACGCACCTTCTCTATTGCAGTACCCCCATTGCACACACCCTGAGTCAAAGAGGATTGAATGCCCTGAGGTACCCCCCACTAACCATTTATCACATTAATCAGTTCCATTGGGTAGCCATGCTTCCACGTACACAGTCTGTCCTCCCACAGATACCAGTTCCAACAGTTAGACTGCTTCATTATGATTATGCAAGCTAACCACTCCCTAATTACTGCCTCTGTGCCTACATTATGAATAAGCTCTTCCTACCTTCCTACACATTACTAGATGTGCACACAATCGTACCTGAAAGCACCACTCTCTCACACACGTACTGCTAGCCCAGGGCGCACACACCACCATCCCTGGAGCTGATAAAGGTGCTGCACACACACACACACCAAACTTTGACTTGAAAGCACCTCATGCAATGCACACACACACACACACACAAATACTTCCCAGGGTGCACACACCACTACCCCTGGAGGCAGTACATGGTGCTATACTCACACACACTATGGTTAATTAAACCTATGCTAGTTGCATAACAAGCAAGATCGTCTATGTTACAAGAGATAGACTCAATATGGAAACAGCGGTCCCATTCCTCTTGATGTAACAAGACAGTATTTAGTCCCTCCTGGTCACAATTCAGTTTGATAAAGCCATTGTCCATGTTCTAAGCAATCTAGTATTCTCAAGTATACCTCAAGTCCAGGATGATGTACCAGATTCTCCTCATGTTCTCTGGTTGACTTACAAGCCTTTCAGCATTTCCAGCCCTATACATAGCCTCGAACGGGTTGGAGGGGCACATTACAGCAGTGCCTCCACGTGGCGTGCCCTGGATTGCATTGCAATATGAAGAAACTGCTTTGCATTGCAATGCAAACGAAACTGCTGCCATAAATACTAATACCCTCCCCACAACCAAGCAGTCCCATTGTTCTACCCCCCCCCCACACATACACACCCACCCACCCACCCACTCAAGTATAGTCCCATTGTTCACCCTCCCACTCACATATACATATACCCACCCACCCACCCACCCCACCCACCCACCCACCCCCACTGCACCAACTCGAAAATATCCTTTATAAAACCACTCCCTACCACATAAGCACATACTTCTACCCCATACGTACATAGTCTCATTGCCATACCAATTTGCACACCAACAAAAAAATAATGGTCTACAAGCAGCACACCTGGCCAATCAAAACCAGTTCCGCCTCCCCATGACCCAAACCTGCAGCTAATTAATCAAGGGTGCACACTTGGGTACGATAATTATAGATGTTCAGAGGCATCACCTTCAATCGAAGGGCCGAGAAGCAAAGTGGGCCAACCCACAATGAAGTGTGGGGAACAGTGTGAAATGTTCAAAACTGCATTAAATAACAATGACTACATTCAGACAAAGATATTTCCAAAAAATTGAAAGCTGGAAATTGCCTGAAACACATTTTGCAAGGACTCCCACATCAAGGGGGTGTGAATTGCTGTTTGTGGGTTAGCCCACTTTGCTTCTCGGCCATTTATTTATTATTATTATTATTATTATTTTAATTTAATTATTATTTATTATCACCGTGCACAATCCAACTCACATGCAATGTTAGTGTATAAGTAAGTACACAAACTTTGAAAGTTTTTTGACAATCAAATCCACATACATCAATGCCAAACAAACAAACATCCACAAACTCAACTGTTACAATAATTATGCTAAACAGTCATACGTTAAGAACACTACACAACAAAAGAGTAAAGATGTTGAGTCACTGTCCATTAAACAGCTCTGGTGAGTCCACCACTGGTTGACCAGCAAGACTGTTGTTCCCATCCTCAGGCTCACTGGTTACTGTACTTTCCACGGCTCTCATCACAGGGGAAGTAGGCCTGCTTGGACTACTGTCCCCCTCTCGTGGACAAGTGTTGCTGTTGTCCAAAGCTTCTGCCTCCGTTTCTTCTTCCATGCATATGTCCTCAAGGAAACTTGTACAGGTCACACAGGGCGTAGTCGCTTGAGTTGCCTTGTCCACCTTGCTTTCCCTTAAACTAATGTATAATTGTACAGGGTCTCTCGCAATTTGCGACACTCTAATCCCTTTCCTTTCTGCATTTGCGAGCAGATAATGCGAGTATACGAGTTCCTCGAGTAGTCCCGCCCGCCTTTCCCACTCTTCAAATTTCTTTTCAGCATTTGACGCAGTCATCTTAACTCATTACCTACTACTGCAAACAGCTTAAAGAAGCAGAAGAACATGTACAAAGTATTAACGCCTAATATTAAACCCCCTATATAAATTCTTATGGGCTTATGGGGATCCTCCGGGCTCATTTGGCTGCTACAGGGTGCAATGGGTTAAAGTTAATGAGCGCTTCTGTCTTCTGGTCCTTGATGGACGGCAAGTCCACCCCCTGCTGCTGGGCCGCACCAACTAGGAAATACGCCCTTACCAACGCCTTCGTGTCTCGAAATCGTTGTCTCCAACCCGCAACTTGTCGTTTCGCCTCCACCTCCCACTCCATTGTACATTCTGCTTTGCGCTTTTTAGGACTTGGATATAGACTCGCCATTGCCGCATGAAGTTGTCGTGCAGCGCAGCCCCACCTCTTTTATCCAAGTTGAAACCTTCCATGACATCATTTGATTTGTTTCTAAAAATATCAGATTTTCATCCAGCATGCACTGTCATGTTGAAAGCTTGCAATTAAATCATTGGATCTGTTGCTAAAAATATCTCATCCAGCATGCACTGTCATGTAGGCTAACAACTTCAAGCTTGCAATTACATCACTGGATCTGCTACTATAAATATCTTATCCAGCACTGTCATGTCGGCTAACACCTTCAATTTGCTGAAGTTTTACCAACCTAGCAATTACATCACTTCATTTGTTGCTAAAAAAACCCTAGTATATACATTTGTATAGGCTACCACCTTCACTATGCAACTAGGCATCTCTAAAGGCCTATATAAAGAGGCTAGACAACAACAGTAACTGTGAACAGCGGTGTTTACTGCGATGTCGAGTGCTGAAGAAGACGATTCCGTGTTGGGTAAGTTTGAACTTCAACTAGCTAGCTACGATTAAGGATTCATCCGTGATCGTGCATGACTGCTTGCTACAGTTCTCCTATTGACCTGCACATTTTCTACTCCCAAGACTATGAAGAAATGCTGGTCGATGGACCGCCATTACATGTACTGCTACCAGCAGCACCGCCACCGCCACTACATGTAGTGCTGCCAGCAGCACCGCCACCGCCACCAGCAGCAGTACCGCCACCAGCAGCAGTACCGCCACCACCAGCAGTACCGCCACCACCAGCACTACCGCTACCACCAGCAGTACCGCTACCACCAGCAGTACCGCTACCACCAGCAGTACCGCTACCAGTACCACCAGTACCGCTACCAGTACCACCAGTACCAACAGCACCGCCACCGCATGCATCCCCAGTACGACCACGCCCACGCCCACCAGCTGATACAGTACGGCCCCCGCCGGCATCACCAGCGCTCCCTTGCCCCCGCCCCCCACGTCCACTCTTACGGCACACACCGCATGGACGCGGACGAGGACGCGGACGAGGACGCGGACGAGGACGCGGAGGAGGACGAGGCAGGCGAGGGCGAGGACGTCCAGCTGGATCCATGCAATTCTATGGGCCCACATATATATACAACTGATCAGTATATCACACGTCATCATCTATACCCTATTTCTAACGTTCTACGTATTATATCCATAATATTATAATTATTATATCATTCATCTATCTATCTATCTATCTATCTATCTATCTATCTATCTTATCATTCTTTATCTATCTATAATTATACCCAAGAGCAATATCATCACTTTTGATAATATTATAATTATTATAAAAGCAATAATAGATCATTATTTCATGAATCACAACATAAGGAAGGAGCAATAATTATTGTGCTGCCCCGAGCAGTAGGATCCTCAACCAAATCCATCAAGGCAGCTCTCCTTTGCACGGTGATGACCTAGCTAGAGATTGTTCAATCAAACATTATACATCCATCTGATACATTACCCCTATCATTAGAAAGCTACGCATTCCATGCGCTCAAAAAACCACACAAACTAGAAACAAAAAATTTTCTTACAAAAATTACAAATGATTTAGTGATGGCCACCCCGATCAACTCCCGAAAAAGCAGACAAACAAGGAATGCCATTAACCAGCCTCAGTCCCATCCCATCCCTAAATCCTACATTTTTTAATGGGATGGGACTGAGGCTGGTTAATGGCATTCCTTGTTTGTCTGCTTTTTCGGGAGTTGATCGGGGTGGCCATCACTAAATCATTTGTAATTTTTGTAAGAAAATTTTTTGTTTCTAGTATACATGTACAATGAAAAAAGATATGTAGGGGTGATTGTATACTTCACTGTTGTGTTCGATCATCCCTCTTGTTTCCTTACTTTTGCCGTTCTGGTATCCCTACATCCTGCTACATTTGTAATGTGTTTTATTACTTGTTTATGTAACTTTTTTTGGCAGCAGGCGCATGTTTGAGCTGAACAGAAGTCAGTGATCTCACAGGCACCTGGGCAGTAGGTGTCCTTGCCTTGGTATATGGACAATATTACTCAGGTATTACACTTCCAGCATTGGCTGAAGAATCAGGCCCGGACATCTCAAGTCAACTGTTCCCTAGATGGATGACAAAGCCACCGAGTTCTCCCTGTCTGCCTGTCTGAAGACCATGGCATAGGCAGTTTATAGTAGGGACATTCATAATGGCAGTCCAGGTAGCAATATAGCTAAATCATGCGTACAGGGACTAACCTCAGTCTTATAAAGAGGGCCTCGTTTGATTGAACACATCGGTCAACGCATCTTCCCCACTGTTTCTAATTCAGCGATCTTGAGTAATAATTACGTATCGTTGCTAAGTGATCGTTTAATATGTGCATGGAGGATCAATGAATCTCATTAAAAATCGGCAAACCATCCCAAACTGGCTCACAGTGCAAGTCTAGGCCGCTTTGAGGGCCCATTCTCACCAACTATGAATCTCATTAACCCTTTAAGCCCCATTGACGTCTATAGGCGTCATTTAGACCCTATGCACTTGTAGGGCTTCTCGCCAGTCCAAAAAGAGACCAAAAAGTCTTCAGAGGGCCTAGGGACGACTTTAAGGCACGAACTCAAAAATTTGGTCAGATTTCGGCGCGCCTCCCCCACTAAACGTACAAGCGGGGGGGTTTCGAAGGGGGGGCGGCAGCCCCCCCTTCGGCCTGTCGTGGGCGTTTTTTGATTTTAATGAGATTCATTGACCCGAGAATTTTTGATTCTAATGATATTCATAGACCCCACCCAGGGCCTCAAGAAAACCTGCAAATTGGTGGTGTAAGGTGTGCCATCAGTCAGATCTGGCCCAAGTTTAGGGAAATGCTGGGCGAAAATCCGGCTGACATCCACCTTTGACCTCCGATTGCTGGGCTTGTGGGGGGTCATGAATATCATTAACGGTATTGCCAGAGAGGTCTCTCCATGTGTGCGGGCCCCACCAAGTTTGGCCGCTGAGGAGCGAATGCTGGGGGAGAGGAGTACCTACGAAAGTGGTGTGCGCTGAATGCATGAAAATGTGTTGTCTTGGTGGGAAGAATTCGGTGGTTAAAGGGTTAAGTGCGCATGCGTACAAACGTGAAAATGGCGTGACAAACGAAGCCATATTTATTGAGTGGGCAGCTGCAGCCGCCTGGTGAAGACTTGGAGGTAGCGAAAAAGCGATGGGACGTTGCACTGCTCGGTTGAAAATGCTGCTGTTTCGTGCGAAAACCATCGTGACAGATTGAGGCAACGTTGAGCTAAGTTGTCTGAAGAAGAAGAAGAAGAAGAAGAAGAAGAAGAAAGAAAGAAAGAAAAACAATTTGCCCGTTTTGCGAGTGCCTGGTGTGGTACTTTCGCGACGGTTTTTCGCGATGCGAGGAGTCTTGTTGGTCATGAAAACACTCGAAGATGAACGGTATGTGGTTATAAAGGCTTATAAGTGTACCGTTTCTGAGATTTGGAGAGATTTTTTTGTATTGGCATGTATTGCGTGTACGTCGTATCCCTACATACAGAGTCTACCGACTCTGTGATACGCTGTATAGCCAAGCAAAAACGAGCAGTTCAGTTCACCAAAAAGCCGTAATTACCGCTTTTCTCGAGCGAGACAGCAGATAAATTTGCCAGGGATTTTGCTATCGAAAAAAGCTTCCGTCATGCCCTGCACCTTGTGACAGCGCATCTCCACCGCCAGAATCAAGTTGCTCACGCTGTTCGTACCAGAGATTTTTAGTTAGCGAGCTTAAGTATACATTTCCCAATACATTTCGCACGGCGCGCGCACAAGTATCCCGTAACCTTAAAGTTTAAAACAAAATGCTGTGTGGACAGGATACCTTTTAAACCTCAGCTACAGCTTTCTGTATGTGACCGAAGTTCCATGAAACCAGGCAAATAAATCCAAAGAGAATATTGTAATGAGTGGTGTACAGAAATCAATTGGAACCGTGCTGACCTACCAACTGCACACATTCAAGAAATCTGTTATATAACCAATCAAATTGGAATGGGACTATAGGACAAAGAGTGTGATAGCTACAGTTTCCGTTCACTGTAAAAGATTATAGGGTTGTTATAACTGAGCTTGGTTACCTCAGTTGCAATTTGAAAGCAGATCACAGCAAGTGTAATGCACCTGTTTAGGAGATAGTTTGTTAACAAGCCGGGGGACATTTGGTGACAAACAAGTGGACCCTTTTATGACCAACATTCAAGTGGCTTCTCTCATGCATTACACATTGTAAGGCTTTTATTGGACACTTTGGTAACAAGCAGATATACAGATTTAATGAACACTTTTAACAAGCGGGCACACTGTATGCAGATAGTAAGCTTTTAAGGGAACAAGGTATGAATCCCAAGCAGGAGTGCCATGACCTGGATCCAGATCACTCGAGCTGCATTGGGATAGCATTTTAGAATGCCAATTGGAACTGGAACTGGGTTAAGTAAGCTCAGTTATAACAACCCTAGTCTTTTTACAGTGCTTCAGTACTTACCACTGCAGTTTTGTCCACTGCCTTTGTCAAGTACAGCTCTAATGTACTGATGGCATTAGCAATGTCCTCAGGGAGGGGTGATGGCAGGGGCACGGGTTCAGGATGGGTGGGACAGCTGTCAGCCTCCGGTTTACTAGGATGTCTCAGCCTCAGTTGATTATGAAGCAGCTGAAGAGAACACAGATATACATGAACCACTTTACACCTTTGAGTAGTCATGCTCACTGTAAGAACTAATTCATTTGCTATATCCTGTTGCCTAGGCAACACATTGGATAACCAAACTGTGGTTACCAAGGTTACAGACGAGCTGCAGCGACAGTAGTTGTACTTTGACTAGAGACTAAGGCAATCTATGAGACAACTGCCCAAGATTGTCTCACTGACAGTCCTGGGAACATCTACCAGGATGAGTGCATTTCATGGAACTTCTCACGCCTTTGATGGCAGCAGGTGTTTCCCTCATAGCCCGTTAGTGGTTAAGATCTGCAGGATATGGTTGTAAGTCTTGTGGATAATCTGGACCATACAGCTTCCTCTCAAGTTGCCTTATGTAATTACCACACAAACCACGGTCTTGTCTGCAACCAACCAACGGCTTGTCTTAAAACAACCATTTCCAGTGAACAAGACAAGCCAGGCATTTGTTCATGGCCAATGGACCTGCCCACTCCACTTGCCATCATAATGCAGTCTGATCATTCGCATGGCCTATTTGCTGCCACTAAACTGCATAATCAAGCAGACTGACAGATCTAGAGTAAACCCACACAATCATACCTTGCTAATCTCCATAGCTAAAATACAGACAACACCAGATTTCCTCGTACTCCGGAAGGAAGACAATGCCATATATTCCATGTGAGCGAATTTCAAATAGAAATTGGAAACAACAACATAGGGTAGATAATGACCATACCATCCATGGATACTCTCAGAAACATTCTGTCCATTCACATTGTAGAGCTAGGCCTCTAGATGACATAATAAAAAAATCACAGGCTACATGATAAGTGGTGGTCACTTATCAGGATTCCTGTGAAATCAGTGTGGTCAGCTTCCTTACCACTAACTCCTTATAGGGGGGTACTTAACAGACTTTCTATAGCTCATTGTAAAGCTCTTGAAGAGAGCTGTCTTTTGAGCCATAAATCAAGTTCATGGGGGGTAGTAGGAAGGAGTTATGGCCGTCAGAAGAAAATGGCAAATGGCACCATGAAAATGGTAAAAGCCTCCCTTAACTGCATATCAACCCACCATACTATGCGGCATGTCAACGGATGGCTCCAAGATCCCCAGGGAAGTGCCCAACAACAGCACCAAGATGGTAACCCACAAACTAGCACCTGTAGCTGCCATCACTATCTATAGCTAGCCGATTCACATCTCAGCTAGGCTCGTTCCCAGGCTGTACTTACCGCTTTGGAACGAGACTATTACAAATGAAATCTTCTCTTGTTATCAGCAGCAAACTCGCCTAAACAAAGACTTATGAAGTTCTTCGTGTTCGCCAGTATAGTGTTGGGTATTTTGCTCAGCGGTGGTGTCGCAACTAGCGAGCGAAGACGCATACGTGCAACCGAGGAACATACAGGAAAACACGAGCTGTATCTACTCTCGATATTCCCCTACCACGACACTGTGCCCTCTCTCAATCCGTCCATTGCCGACGGACCTGAGCTTTTCCCAGCTACCCAACTTGCAGTGGACCACGTCAACAACAGGTCTGATGTGCTGAGGGACTACCACATAGAGCTGATTGAAGCTGATGGAGGCTGCAATGTCTCGTCCAAAGCACGGATCAGTCTCGTGTCTCAGCTTTTCCACAATGACAAGCAGATAGTGGGAATTATGGGACCGTCTTGTTCCGATTCTGCTGAAGCGGTTGGAGCTATAGCTGGAAGAAGTGAGATTGCTCTCATCAGCGTCCATCAAGGTTCATCACCAGTACTGGCAGACAGAACAACTTACCCGTACTCAACAGGAATGGCAAACTCACCTGAATATCTAGGAGAAGCTCTAATTGAGCTGGTTAAAAGAGCAGAATGGTTTCGAGTTGCTGCTTTGTTTAACGAAGATATGCTTGTGGACTACTCGTTGTTTCAGCTTTTTGAGAGAGAAGCGAAAACCATTGGTATAGAAATTGTGTTTTCCGCTCCCTCGTCTGATAAATCAATTCCTCATCAGAAGCTCAAAAATTCGTATGCTCGAGTTATTCTTGCTTTTGTCAGACCTGAACTGACGGCAAAGCTTCTGTGTGTAGCATACCACAATGATCTGATTTACCCAGCATATCAGTGGTTTCTTGGCAATGGATGTCCAGATGAAGCCGTAAGCTTTTACTATGCTCCTGACAAAAGGATGTACTTCTGTAGTGTAAGGCAAATGCAAATCGCCAGAGAGGCAGCGATTGGAATTGAGCTTCACTTTGATACTTTCGCTGATTCAGAAACAGAAACAGTTTCAGGTTTAGTGGAACGAGAGGTTTTGGAAGCATACCTTGAGAGTTGGCGAAGCTATAACCATAACGGGAACATAACTGCGAATGCCATCTACGAATATGCAGCTTTAGCATATGATGCAGTATGGTCAATGGCTCTGGCACTGAATGGTTCGCTGGAGGTACTGCAGGAGAAGAACCTGAGCCTCTCCAACTACACATATGGACAGAGTGCTGTGACTCAGATCATCCTGGACCAATTCTATCGACTGGACTTTCAGGGAATATCCGGTAATGTTTCTTTTAACAATGAAACTGGATTCACATATCAGCAAGTGTTCTACGCTCAATACAAGAGTATGCAATTATCAAGGGTTGGATCGTATGATAAAATGTTTGGGGTGTTGCCAAATCCTGATAATCCTCCTGTGTTTATTGAAAATGACTTCGAAATTGTCACTCTGAAAGTTGCACTTGGTCTAGCTGTGGTTTTTCTGCTAGTTATGGTTGTCACTGCTGTTCTTGTGGCATTTATCCACATTCTGAACACAGTGTATGGAGACTACAAGACTATCAAAGCCTCCAGCTCGAGACTAAACCACTTTGCGTACGTTGGATGCTACTGTATTCTGTTTGCTCTACTGATATACACTATAGTTGAGGCCTTCTCAACCAGCCCGGGAGCTACAACTGCGCTTTGCAACTTCATCCCTTGGCTAACCAGCATTGGATTCAGTCTTGTATTTGGGACTGTCATAGTGAAAACTTGGAGGCTCTATCGAATCTTTCTTAGCTCCACAAAGCATAAGAGACGTGTCAGAATCATGAACAAAGACTCTGTTCTTGCAGCATCTGTGGTTGTCCTTGCAGCAGTGGATGTCATCTTCTGTACAGTGTGGAGTGCAGTGGATCCCCTGGAGTATGGGAACGAGACTAGAATCAACGTGGATAGTGCAAGAGAGGAGGTTATGGAGTTTTGTGCTTCAGACTACTTCACGGTCTGGCTTCTCTTGCTGGTTGCTTACAAGAGCATGCTGATGATGTTTGCTGTTTTCATGTCGTTCGTCACTCGAAATATTCGTAGAAAGGAATTCAAAACCAACAACATTACACTACTTGTGTACCTCCTGTTCCTGGTGACTGGTGTGGGGATGCCAGTGTATTTCATCATGTGGGTTCTGAGTGTCAACGTGAACATCAGCTATACTGTTCTCTGTATTGTCGTGACTGCGCTGGTGTACCTCTGTTGGGCACTCCTCTTCCTCCCACCGGTGCTGCCCCTGCTGAAGGAAAAGGTTATGAAAACTAGACAAGGTAACTTTGCTACCAGCAGTATATGACCAAATTCATGATCAGCTGCAGGAAGTAAGAGTGTGTGTTTACATTGGGATAATTGATTTACTAGCCATAATTGATGGACTTATTTGCTTCTTGCAACATGGTGGTTGTAGTAAACACTTCAATTTGCAGGTCTGTACTTTCAATTGCCCTGCATGATTCATGCTCTGTGTATAGTCTATTTCCTTGTATATGGATTCTCAAAGAACAAGCATGTGAATAACTATGTACAAGGCAACACGTCATGTTTGCATGCATGTCTCAATAATCATATGCATAATATTATTTCTGTCACTTCTACTAGTTTAAATTTGTTCTGAATAAGTTGTTTCCTCATGCTCAGGAGTACGTTTTCATGGAGGTTTTGACTCAACACACAATCCTCTTTGGGTGAGGTGCTCTAAAGCACATATATATATGTTTGGCGGCTCACCTCACAGGAATGATTCTGAGTGCTGCAATTATCAAAATGAACCTCATAACCAGTGCATGTCTCTTCAGCTTGTCTGCAAACAAGGTAATTATGATAAGTATAGGATATTGCACTCAAGCAGGTCTCTTAGCTGTTTTAGAGACATGAGGGATGCTACCTAGAATTACCTATGGTGAAGCCTGAGGTGACAGGTGCATCCCGAAGTCTCTAAACAGCTAAGAGACCTTCTTGAGTGCAACAACCTGATTAGACTATGGGTTGCATCTTTCAGTTTCTCTGTATGAAAATTTAATGCAAATTTTAATACGATGAGGTGCAGGTGTATAATGGATTTTAGAAACCTCAGTTCAAAAGATCAAAGCACATTATGCATACCATAGTCTAATAATTTGTATAACCCTTCCCATGTTAGGAAGTCAACATGTTTAGCCATGCACATAGAGTGGTTGCCATGGTTGCAGACAGAGGTTGATTTCGACTATTCACCTGGGAGGAACTGGGCCAGATCATCTTTCAACGATACTATTGGCTGCATAGTTGTGAGTGAGTAGCTACAACTGCACTTCAAACTTGTAGTATCATCGACCTGTACACACATATCCTTGAGCTCATGATGGCAGCTGCATCTGATGATTCCCTCCCAGGATATTACCATGCTATGTTTGGTTGTAAGATAGGTAATCTGGACGAATTTCTTCTCAGATTAACGCTATATGGAAATACAAAAACGGCCTCTCGTAACCACTGAGTAACAGTCTCAGATTGCCTTCAGCAATTGGTCTCCAGCTAATACACCTATAACTACGTGCTGCCTCCTCGGATTGTCTGCAACCACGGTAAACATGAGGTTAGAACAACCAATTCACTTTTACACAGCCACTCCCCGCCCATTCTCTCCCGTAACCAACAGCTCCATTTCCCCAACCATATACTTCTCACATGATTGCCCTGGTTGCCGACAGTATGAAGAGACAGAGACTCATTTTGGTATAGATTAATTACCTGAGAAGAGACTAGGCCATCTTTCACCCACACTATATATAGCTAATAGCAACATAGCTACAGGCAATGGTTGTGAGCTATTTTATGTTCTCATGATGGTGGTTGATGATTCCCTCTCAGGATATTATCGTGCAACGTTTGGTTGTAACATATCTGGACAAATTTATTCTCAGATTTCCTGATATGAAATAGCCTCAAATACAAAATCGAACCTCTCTCTCCTTGGATGCTTGCAACCTGCAGGGTAAGCACTATAATTATGCAGGGTAACCACTATAATTGTGCACTGCTCTATACAGAATTACACGTTTTGTTGACCATGGTATCTACTCCAGTTTCTACTGATATTCCTATTCATTAGTGGTTCTGTGTCTCATCCTACCCTGACCATATATAGGTAAACTCTTCCAATACTACTTAGTTACAATAACCCATTGAAAGGCACTACAAACATGTTGCGTTAAATAAACCAGCAAATGCATGCATTAGCAGTAGCTAAGTTCCATGAAGAGTACCCAAGACCTTCTGGATAATAGCCAGATCTTCTGGATACTAGCCATGCATTGATCACTAGCTGTAATAAGAGAAGGGTTGCTTTAACCAGACTCCGGTCACCATAGTTGCATCTCAGTGCCTCCTCCACAGTGGTGATCAAAGAATGCATGAGTCCACAGCCACAAATGTCGTGTAGCTTCACTTCTAACATTACAGTATGTGACTTAGCTTAATTGTTTGCCTATAATATTATGTATGTCTGTGGAGGACCTATAGTGGTCAAGCAGTGTAAATGATCTGCTTGAATGCACATGGTTTGGAAGTGCATCCTATATACTTCTCCTAATTACCTGGCCATGCATGGAACTAAGAAACTTGACCTAAGTAGGCTTAGCTATTACTAAGCAATAGCTACAATGTATGACTGCACTTGCATGAGTGCTCATTCACCAAGGAAGCGCTGCATGAGATGCAACTGAGGTGACCACAGCTTGGTTAAAGAAGCCCTTCTCTAATTCAATTGCAAGTCTGTTCACTAAATAAACGTTTGGCTAATGAACCGAATGATTACATAGCTAACTGGTGAGTATACCATGCATGACATGCACTCAGCTAGTAGACAAGTCTCTGCCTTTGCTATTACGTATAGGCCTGGGAAAATCAGTGGCTTAGTAGAAAGAGCACCAGTCTAGCCACTAGCACCTCTCCGCCCGGCCGGTCAAGCTTCGCCGCGCGCCCGCTTGACCGGCCGGGCGGAGAAGGGCTATATAGCGGCTAGACTAAAAGAGCATCTGTTGAGGAAGTGGTTGATAATTAAGCATCTAAAACATTGCCAGCTAGCTAGTCCGATGAATAACTTATTTTGCTCATGCAAACCGGCCTGTAAGGATGCATGGTTATAGCTATATCTATTGTGTTTGTTACAAATATATCCGGGTAATAGTCTATATTTTGTGTATGGTATTAGAGTACTACTCCGGGTAATGGTCTGTTTTGTGTATGCATGGTATTAGAGTACTACTCTGGGTAATGGTCTATTTTGTGTATGGTATTAGAGTACTACTCTGGATAATGGTCTATTTTGTGTATGGTATTAGAGTACTACTCCGGGTAATGGTCTATTTTGTGTATGGTATTAGAGTACTACTCCGGGTAATGGTCTATTTTGTGTATGGTATTAGAGTACTACTCCGGGTAATGGTCTATTTTGTGTATGGTATTAGAGTACTATGATTGAGAGAAACTGATCAAACTTTAGTTTCTTTCTCACTATGCACATATCCAACACCCAAACATAATCATGAGGGATGGACTGCATGATGTATATATGATCACAATGCATCAGACCATTTGAGTTGGTCAAGCAAGATTGACAATGAAACTTAAGAATATGAGTACAATTATGATATCAGTGCATGCCTCTTAGAAAACCAACTAGTAAAAGTGTAGTATACATATGTTGGCTGGTGTATAAGTTAGAGCTAGTGTACCTCATAGATACAACCACAAAAGCAAGGCGGCTGCAGCTAGCTATGTGCAGTTCTCAATCAGTTATGTTTGTAAGTACAGCGACAAACATCATTGCAAGGATGATGTAAACGCTGTGTAGAGCAGTAGAGCGTGGGGCATCAGACAGTCTCTCACAGCAGGATTGGGGTTGGAAACTGGTGCAGGAGTTAGTAGCCTGGTAGGGACACTGAACAGTTAGGAATGATCCTGGCTCGCTGATTCTTCTAGGTCTCTCACTGTCCTATTGAGACAAGAATAATAATTGCGTATACTGTAAGTTAAAAACTGGCCTTCTCAAACACAGTTTAATTCTGGGGACAATAATTATACTAGGGCAACATTTCCTACACTTCCAAGTCACTTCACACAGTAACATCTTTGTCTACACAAGACACAGTGCAATGTTTCGACCCCGAAGGGTCTTTGTCAGGCAAGTATAGCAAAATTCACGAACATGTATACACGAAATGGCTGCTTAAGTACAGAACTACGTAGCAGACTACATCAGGTTTATGGGTAGTATGCATGGTTGCCTATATACCGCTAGATGACAGCTTACAAGACCATTATTGAAGCAGAATTGAAAGATATCACTGCTTAGGATGGATTGTTGGAAGTTGTCAACAGTCTCAGATGTCCAATTGATGTTGTCCAGGACACCCCTGATGCCAGCTTCATTTTCTGTGCCCAGACTTTGGTACAGCTGTCGATGTTGTGATGGGCTGTATAGGGATAAAAGAACCACTCTGTTGTAAAGTTATAAAGATGGTCACGCAAAGATGGCTGTAGCTATGCAGAATCTGACGGATAAATTCCAACTATATATACCTGGTCAGCTAGCTAAGGGTTTCATTTCCTCACTTACTTCACGTGCTGGGAGGCAAATGGGACGAATGCATCTGGTACTTGTGGAAGACTTCCACAAAAACCAACCCCAATTTCAGGGTAGTATGCCAGGAAAGCTATGCACATTTCTTCACGAGTGCTCTCACCGCCCTGTGTGTATATACAGCAAGGTATGTGGTAAATTTCACATAATACTTATTAAAGATATAAGTAAGACAACTCACTAAGGTGACTCCAGATGTATTCCTATCTGAAGTCCTGTAAAAGCAATGGACCTGCAAAATATCCCCCTAAAGGAATTTCACGTGAAAGTAATATTAGATTCCAAAAAAGTCTGTTTCATCTATCATGCTCACCGGTAGAATTTGGGTTTGTCTAGGTAGGATGTTAGTTTGCTGAATTGATGAGGGAGAGAAAAAAATAATGATAAATCAAGTAAATTCGTTGAAAGCTTCACGTTATTGGAACTCTATGAAAGAGAAGGGACATGCATGGTTCTACACTACTAGCTAGCTGCAGTTGGAGGTTTCAGCTGATTCAAGTTTATGGGCAGGGGTGGCATGCATGGGTTGACTACATGTATGTACAATCACACTGCAGCACTGGATGGACACCTGCTATCGTTGTATCATCAGTTTTTGTGTATAGTGAGAGTGTGCACAGCCTTCATCACACGCACATGCAGACATCGCTGGCACAATATTGAGTGACTAGCTAGTCTGTAGTCAGGTAATGTGTGGGTAGCTACATTCAACACACTCCTTGTTGAGCAGTGGGAGTGTTTGCTCAAACAGCATAATTATTATTTCCATGTATAATCAACCCAGTGTAACTAGGAATATGCATGCACAGTGTCTTTGCCTCGTGCACGTGCTTGCAATACGCATTCAGCTATCCATGTAAATTGGTGTGGTTTCGTGGGCCAGTTCAGTAAGGTGCAAAGTTCAGTTGTGAGTGACTGAGGGGTACACGGGAGTCCCCCCTTCCCCTGTGGCAGCTTCTTTCATACGCCCACACATCATGATACAAATTGATTTGTATATCAAATATACCGTACAGCAGATGGCATTAGACAGGGTGAATTCTTCTATCCCTAGCTGACTTGTTCCCTCCCTCCCAAAATACCTGGTAGTCAAAATCATATTTAAGGTTTCTGTCAATTGGTTCCAGCTCTTCCAGAACACCGCACTCCTCATTCTGTCGAAAGTGCTGCAGTACTAGTCCATATCCTGAGTTATAGGGATAATTGCAACCAAAATCAATGCAGTGAAATGTTAGTCTCATTCCAAGGACTGTATTCCAACTGTTTTGATTGCTTTCAGTACACAAATATGGTGGGGGAAGGCCCTGGAGGTCTCGTCACGTACATCTGTCCTGATACACATCATGAACAATGGACAGTATTGATCAGCTGCCTTGTAAACACTTTGACATCCAGCCTTTGAGCAGGCATTACAGGAAGGGGCATTGACATTTCGTTGGGCATGTGACCAGACCTTCTAATTCCACTTCTGTACGTATTTGGATACGGCAAGCGAACAAAGACTGCAGCGGAGAGAATGGCCTGGGAACGAGGCTAGTGAATGCATATGTACGAATAGCTGCATACCTGCAAGATGTGTGTGAAAAAAGTTAGCAAAGAGAGTGATTCCCTCCGGTGGAAACATCTGTGTCAACAAAGTGTATTCATTAATCCAGTATGTCGGAGTTAACCCAAAATGTTGACGAGTCAACTTACGGCTTGTGTGCAAGATCCAGAGCATATTGCTGATATGGTGAAGTTTTCGGCATTTGGGGGGATGATCATGCTTCTGCGCACACCACTGCCAACAGACATAAATCCAGCACGATGTTGTGGAGGGTTGCTGGTGTAGAAGAACTCCATACCAGAGCTATCAACAATTCCTATAGTGCAATTAAATGATGTGCAAACTGTGATCTCCATGGTTGCAGGCAATTTGAGGAGAGTTATTGTGAGGAGTTTAATTATTATGCACAGGAAAAAACTACCTGTAAATATGGGACTGGAATGGCACCATCACCATCAAAGTTGCTCCGTGACCACACCGTTGGCTCGCCTTCATGCTCGAATCCGTAGTGAGACTATTTCACTTTTGAATATATTATTTTGTGCATAACTATAGCCACACCTACAAATACAAACGCTCAAATTTTCTCTCCGCAGACTCGAATGGGTGAGCAGATGGTTTTGACATGGATGTTTACGGTGGCTGCCCAGTCCCGTATCTACAAGCAGGTTTTTCTTGTGATGGTAATAAAGACTAATTGCAGAAACCAACATCAGAGGAAGTGTGCCCACATCATCTTACAACCATCATATCACACAAAACTGCACTGATTAACCCTTAGACGGCGGCATAGAACACGTGATGTTAATGTGTAATAATTGCACTCGGAAGTGCACAGACAAAGGAGCTGCTCTCACTCGCTTTAGTTATTGAAGATGCCCGTTTGAGTGCTGAAGTACAAGGCAACATCCTGTAGGACTTGCAGTATACAGCCCCTGTGATGCACGCACAGGTGTAATATAATCTATACTGTCACAACAGTTGTGACAACTGCATTAGCTAAGTATGTAAATAATGTCACAGCACCTGTGACTCACGCAGCCTAAGGGTTAATGATTTTAACATCTGTGAGGGAGTGACTAGCTACAGCTGCAGGAGCTTTGATAGAACCCTTCATGCTATCATGGCGGCAGTTGGTGATCCCCTCACAGATGTCCAGTGGGTAAAGCTCTCCAGGACATGATTGCAAAATAATCTGCCGTGGGCCATCTTGCTCTCAGGTTGCCTTATGGAAAGTAACCCATCACAACCACAGTCTCCTCGGATTTACTGTAACCAAGGTACAACAGGGCTAACCATATATTTGAAGATGCAGAAAAATGCTTATTAGTAAACCGTAGTATACTCCCATAGTATTTCTAATAGTATTTTTCCTTATTCCACTCTGCGTGTTGCAAGTCATCAAGGTGGGTGGTGCTTATTGGTTTCTTCCGGCCTCGTGTGTACATAGCAACCAGGCATGAATACAGTGAAGTGAGAGAAAGCTGTAGATTGTTTATCATTACCAGGGCATTGCCTACCCCTGGAAATTGAGCCGATGCAACTCGTTTTTGCCATGCACAGCAGGTAATATAATGACTGTCGTTTTTCAGCAAAGAGTTACACAAATTTGGTACACAATTAGCTAAGGGTTGAATATGACCATGCACATTATATGTATTCAGTGGGGTCACTCACTGCAAATAATGAGCTGTGAATTTTCTGCAGTTGTCCACTAAGAATATTCTGCAATTACCACATCAGCATCTATCATACAATATCATACCTGAGAGTAGTTGTGGATTATCATAATGCATCTCAAGCACAACTAATTCTGGTCTTCCAGGTCCCCCGACAGGATAGGCTACATTCTCAGGGTAGTAAAAATCCTAGGGAAAACAAGAAACACGAAACATTAAAACAGATACATGCAGTTCAATAGTTACATGGGACTTACAGTTCCTCCAACTGCCCATGCTCCAATGACTGTGCCTCCCCTGCACTGCCTTACATTCACATGTGCGTTATCACACACAACACTAGCTCCCACATGGGAGTGGTTAAGAGCAACGCAGAGGTAGACAACCATGTGATGCACGTGGCGAGAAGTCTCATCGGTGATGTGGGGGGACACCTGGAGGAGTAGATTAATGCAAAATCATACATCATGGTTACCAGTTATAGTAAGGCCTGCATCCGTCTTATGTTACTAGGTAGATTGTACGGAAATAGTATTATAGTTTACAGGGAAAGCTAATGCTGGTGTAAGAGAGAGCCTTTGAGTGTGCCTCTCTGGACGAGAGATGTTGTACCTCTGCTGCCGCACAGAGACTGTTCTGGGGCTCACCTCTTGTACCGTCGGATTGGCCTTCAACCGGTGTATGCCCAAAGCGGTAAGTTTAGCTCCTGAGTCGTAGATAAAAGCATGCTTGGGCTGCCTCAAAATACAGACATATCCCTAAAATTGTAATACCCGTCTACTGTTGCACTTACCAGTCGTTACTCAGGACCGTCAGGAGTGAAATTTGCCGCTTTGGGCATACACCAGTTCAAGACCTATCAAACGATATGAAAGGTAAGCCTCAGAACGGTTTCCGTGTGGCACCAGAAGGGCAAACTTGAGCGAAACCTGCATTCAATCCCGTAAACGCACGTTTCCAATCCAGTTCCGTGTTCCATTATCCATGGGAAGACGGAGTGGGTAAAGTACTCTGAATAATGTTATTAAATTTTGGAATTTATATCTTAAAACCCAGAACTGATTGCTGCTAGGCTGGCTAGTAGCATGAACCAGATTCATCCACACAAAATGACAATCCCTCAGAGTCACCTTGTAAATATATCGTTGCTGTTGCCTCACTTCCTGGGGCAGACGAAACACTGAGCACCAGTATGTTGTATCCTCAGCAGGGATAGTCAGCTGCAAGAGATTGTTCATTGCATTGTGCACGACATCACCAGCAGGCAATTGAGCAAATAATAGTCACAACACACAATGAACTACCTCCAGGGAATGAAGGCAAGTGTCAATCAAAAGAGTAAACTTGCATTTTCATTTCTCATCACGAATGAAGCTGCCCCACTTGGATCCTGTCTCTCCTCATTGAGGCCTCCTAGCAGGTTGAGGCTGGTGGTACCTTGGTACTCGTGCCGACTGATCTGGGATGGAGATGATGGATCCCGGGAGTTCCAGCACCAGACAACACGAGCCGTGTCAGCCTGCATACGTATGAAAAAGAAAATTTGCTGTGAAAATAATAAGTGGGATGCAGGCATGCCCATGATGAAGCATGACCTTTTTACCTCAACATTGAGATCCTTATTGTCACAGGTAGAGAGGCTCCTAGTGAACTCCAAGATGGTGTATCCACCGTCTTCTTCCCCACTCACCAAGGACCAATCTTGGCTTGCATCAATGGGTGGCAGGTAGCGGCCTTCAGCATAGCGGTCCTGTGTATTTTATTTGGTCAGTGTCTAAATGTACAGAGTGTGTTAGCTACTAGCGCCTGCGCATGCCCACGTAGTTCTGTATATACCTCTCCTGTACAGCCAACTGTAAGAGTATGAGTGTGTAGTACAGCATCAAAGGCTCCAGTTATTGCAGTAGGTATTATTATATAAACAGCTATTATGTTGGAATGCAAGCCTGCATGGTGCCAATGTGCAAGTGGTGGGTGTTGGTATGTACATAAATGGAATTCTTAACTGGCGTGCCTTGTAGTCATTTAGCTGATGCTTAAATCTTCAGCTTCTATATTGTAACTGTTTAATCAGAGTACAGTCATGTTATTCAATGGCATGAAAATGTCATTGCTTGCTGATTCATATCATAGCAAAGTCATAGTTTCATTGCCTATATAAGTTCTTGTGAATGCATGCAGAATAAATAAATTAAAACGCTGCTCATGATGTGCGAAAAACATGGTTGTGAGATCTTCATCCATTGCCGCCCGGCCATCTCTTTCAAACCAGTTTGTTGTGTCCTTGTGGTACTATTGGTATGTTGGGTGTTGCAGTAGAAGAATGTTCCCAAGTCTAAGCAACCAAGGTCTCAGACTGGTGTTTTAAAAAAAACAAACAGCAAAGCTTCTCTTTTTTATCATCGGCTATGACGTAAGATGTACCTCTCACTTGACTGGAAGTGCAATGTAGATCTGCGCTACACACAAAATGAAACTTATCTGCCCTAGCAAGGGAATACATATAGCTAAAATGTCAATTTCCTGGTTACTGGAGAGATGACATGTGGTTTGAGAGGTACTATAACAATGGCATCGTAAGTGCAAAGACGCAATAAATCTGCTAATGTGCATGTAGCTACTGTAACAATGACAATAACAAGCTACACGGACAGCAACAACAACAATACAAGATCTATACACCAAACCAACAGATGCAAGATCACTGACTGATCAGGCTGCAAAAATAATGACTATCCTATGGCTGTAAGATGATTTAGGCCAGCTATACATGTATCTGGAAAGATGTCTTATGTAATTAGTCTCCACCATCAAAGCAAACCTCTTGCCTCTTTAGCTTGTCTGCAACCGGGTACCATGGTAACAATACAGCCTCCGCTGTTATAACGTTTATAGAGTATCATGTGACTATGTGAGGGCCTGTGACTGATTTTAACAAGACCAGAAAATCTGAATGTTCTGCTACATGTATGTAATATTTAAATACCACGTTGCAGTGCATTACGGGTTTTAGTGCACGAGGGCAATCTAGTTAACGGTCGAGGCGAGATATAAACTTTGCCTAACCAATAACATCATGTGACTGTTGACAATTAGCTAATTATTAGTGCTGTAGAGGCCATAATTCCCATGTTGCTCACAGGCACTCCCACACGTGAACAAAGTCCGTACTGTGAGTGACGACGGTCCAGGGGCCTGGGAACAAGGCAGGCAGAAGTCGCCACAACCATTTTCCCATGCTGTGTACTATAATATTATCATACTTGAAATTGCACCCCTCCACTGTTGTCCACCCAACCAATCACGACGTCGGAGCCCGGCATCTGACCGTTGGGAGAGAGCCCAAAGCCCACCCAGCCAGTAGTCTGCACACGGACTGCAAACGAGATGGTCTGCTGGGTGAGGTTGTAGTTCCAGTACAGCTCGTACTGGCCGTTGCGGTCCAAAGTAGCAGAAAATCGGTAGGCTGCAGACAGGTCATGAGCGCCAAAGGTGGTGTGCGAATGCACTACCAAAATGAGAACTGAGAGGAGAGCAGTAGCATGCATTTCCGATGGCTATGTAGTTCTGCGAGCAGTGCGAGTTTAGATATAGGCGCAATGCATATGGTGGGCGGGGTCTCGAAGCAGGAAGTGATGAAACCTGTGCAATTTAAGGACGTCATGACGTTGGGGGAATGTATAGGATCAGAGAACTGGAACCCCCCCCCCCCCCCCCCCCCCCCCCCCCCCCCCCCCCCAACTTAAAAAGCTATGAAGGAAATCCAGATGATGATCCATTCCGTTCTAACTCTATACTAACTCATCGGTCTACTCACCATTCAATGCATGAGCTAGGGGTGCAGCTAGCTCGTCGAATTATGAAATTCACAGCAAGCACTCAAATGCATTACCATCAAATTCTATTATATTAGCTACTGCCATGACTGAGCCTCAATAATGAAAATGCAGAAGGTATCTATGCATGCATATCTGTACAAAATGGTACTGATCAGCAGCAAGTAGCTAGCTATATCAAGTTCCTTCAAGAAAAGACAACGATGAATGGGAGAGCAAACAAAATGAAAAGAACACCAATTGTCAACAGGACACAGTTGCCAACCATTGTACACATGTTTAGGTTGTCAACGATTGTGTTCATGCGCTCTGCTTCTTGCTCATCTCCAGAGTCCAACTTCTCACGAGCCTGGATGAATCATGGTGTGCATGGTAGTATGCATGATTATGCCTACTAGTATGTACAATTTGGAATGGCCATAGTATGCTTGTAAGATTCAGAAAATCTGATGCTGCTATAAATAGTGTTTCAGTGTTCAGAATACCTATAGCTAGGCTCACAGGCCAACCCACTTCCCTCCCCATGCGGAGGTGAGCTTGCCTGTGAGACTAGAATACCCTACCCAATTTGGTGAGAACATTTTACTTACGTCTATTATAATAACACAATGTGGAGTGCAGCCAGCCGACTTCACCTGCTCGATTCACTCCAGTACAATATAATATCCATGCATCTACGTATATGTACAGATCTAGACACTGTGTAGCTAGTTACTTCATTATACAAATATTAGCTACAGCTACACCTATTATGGTTTTGAATTGAAATCAAGTACATGTATATACAATTTTCTTACAACTGCAAATGTACCCCATGTTACAATGAAATGACTTCTGAAAGTCAAGAAGTGTCACTAAGCTTTTAAAACCTCAAGCCTAATCTGATTTAGCTACACTGCAAAAATGATGTTTACACTCAGTTGTAGCTAATGGTTACAGTTTGGATAGTCTCAGTGCCAGGCCACCAGTATTTATCATGATCGCTTGCAGGTTGCATGCATACGTACTGCAAGCGATCAAATACTGGCAGTGGGGATGCACCTGGAATGAGGCAAGAGTTCGGATGAAATAATTATATTTAGCTATAGGACCCTTTTCCTGTGCATTGCATAGCTATATCCTGTGAAAGCAGGGCCCCCTGGAAGATCAGCAGCCACATGCATGCTGAAGGGGCTACCCTGTCAAAATAAAGTATCATCATTATCATAAATGCTGACACACACATCACACACACACACAAACACACACACACACACACACACACACACACACACACACACACACACACACACACACACACACGCACACAGACATATGTAGAGGTATGTACTACACACATAAACACAGTCATCTTTCCGTACTCATGTCCCAACTCACCGCACACAGCACAAGAGATGCCACAAGGACCACAATCAACATGGGAATAGTGCAGATACAGAGAAGACTGCAGACCCCACAGCAGCCGTTAAAAACCACGTTGGTTTCTATCTTCTCCTTCAGGGTAGGAGGTTTCTTAGGCTCGGTTGCAGTGGGTTGAGTAGTTACGGCAGCCTCAGCAGCCGAGGCAGCATCAGCAGGGGCAGCGTCAGCTGAGGTTCCCGCAGTTGCAGCTTCCCTGGTTTTTTCCCATTTTGAAAGCTGCATGCAGAGTAAAGGCAATGGGAGCTAGGTCAAATCTTCAAATCTGATAGCGCGGGTTCACCTAGGTCACATTGCTAGCTAATTTCCTGAAGTAGTTATAAAGCTTATGTATATACAGGAGCGCATGAGTCGCCAAAGGCGGCTCATGTGCTCCTGGTATATGCAATCCATGGAGGGCTATCCATAGCTACGTATAGTCCCCCAGAATTGAAGTGATCTCGTGGAACATGCATCCGTAGCAGAATAATTAGTCTACCTGGCCTGCATATAGACTGCATGTGACAGGAACATCCATGGCACTGTAGCAGGGTCCACTTTAATAACATGAGTCAGTGATACGGAACAATGCAACTCGTTTTCCATCACTTGATGTTTATGTTAATGTAAAAATGGTACCCCATCCAGATTGCAACTAGAACTGGGTGATTGTTTGGATACAGGACTAAGTTAGTGAGTATGGCTTGCCTAAACAGTCAGAATAGTTGAACAGAAAGGTATCATGCATACTTATACCTGCTATATTATAAGAAAGCACATGTGCACAACTGTATAAGCAACATACATGCAGTGTGCAATTGTGTTTATATAGCTAACTCACAGCAGCTGCAGCAGCTACACCTATGAGGTACAGAGCCATAGCAACAACAAACTTCTTTACAGTAGCTAGATGGAGCTTCAGTATAGTCCAGTTAGCTATATATTTGCTGTATAACTGTAGCTACTAGCTAAACGGCTGTATGGATGTTAGGTTTATAAAAGCTGCACTGATCAAATTAAGTGCAGGAATAAAGTGGGCCAGTTTCCAGAATGAAAGTAATTCAAGTAGGCTATGCAAACTGTTAGACACACACATGATTCATAGTGGGTGTTCTCTTGCGATAAGCTTGTGTGGGATGAAGTGGACTTTCACACTGGAAATTATGAACATGATCATGCTCAACTGGCACCATAATTAAATGGCACCATGCTTCAACTTCCTTTCTGTAGCTTTCACTGTCTAGCCCATTCTGAAGTGTAGTTACCACAGCCATATAGATAAGTACTGCACCCATTACAACCATTATCGAAAGCAGTTAGCAGCGCTCTAGCTTCTTGGATGACAGACAAATAAAACTGTTTCTTTTGCCAAGTATATTTGTTATACAGGGCCATTATATTCCAGTCGGCAGAGACTGTGGCACAAAACACCCATGCTTGCTGATTGACTAGTAAGAACAAGTTGGCTTACATAGGCCCCATAGGTAATAATATTGGCTGTTATGTAGGGCTTGACTTGTATTATATTCACTGCAGCTACTACCAGCTATACGGTAGTCATATTTTGTAGTACAAAGTTGTGGTATTCAAACTCGATCAGCCAAGACAAGGCTCGATCATCCATGATGTTTTTTCCTCTGCCAGTTATGCTGTTCCCTAATTATCGGGTTTTGATATTATGCTTTCAAATTATTTCATTCAATATACATGTAGCAAGTCATTACTAACAATTAATAAATTGCACGATTGTTATGCCTCAACCCATGGTCTTCCAAGCTGCTAATATATTACACATAGCTGTGCAAATTAAAAATTTGTTCTATTTGGATATTAGGTTACTAAAAGCTAGGTGTTTCTGTAAATAACCTCTACGGTGGCCCAGAAGGGTCATCCACTTCAACTCTACTTTCACTTCTGAGTTCTAATTTCCACTTCCAACTTATGACTTCCGACTTCCTACCTCTGAATTCTACTTCCGACTTCCGACTTCCAAATTAACAAACCAACTCTAGAGCACATGCCGCAACACAAGGATCGTGCGTACATCACAACTAATCTGCAGTAATGGAGTCGTTGAGTTGCTGGTGTATAGTTAGTCTATCAAATTTCTCTTGCTCTGGAAATTGGGGGCGAGGCGTAGTCCTTCTCCCGCTCTTCCCTACTCCCCACCCCCAACTTCCAGAGCAAGAGATATTTGGTCTAGCTCAATAGACTAGTGTATCGTCTGGTCAGTCTGTATCATCTTCAATCTCTGTCTGGTTAACTTGTATATATACTTTCTTGTACTTCTTGTACTACAGATGCATATGTCATTCAAACTTAAGGTGGAAACTGACATTGGAATGGAACTTGATAGTTCAGCATTTGTGATTTTGAACAACTTGTCTTGTTTCTTGTGATCTGCCAAATGAGAGAATAGATCTAGAGAGGTAGGATTTATTATTATTTCCTTTTCATTTATGGGATCCGAGGACTTTCACTATTAGCGTAAAAGCTATCTGTCCATATCATTATGCTGTTGTATTAAATTTTCAGATAAAAAAAGGAAGTTGGAAGCTGGAAGTCGCATGCAAGTGGAAGTTAGAACTCAGAAGTGAAAGCAGAGTTGAATTCAGTGGATGATCGACCCTTCTGGGCCACCATAAACCTCAGCCTTAACCACACTGGCCACTGCTTAATTGGGAATACTAACAAGTGCAGAAATGGAATTTATAATTGGTAGCCATTGCCATGGCAAATTGCCATGGCAACAGGTTTTTCCCTCCCTTGTGTATTAAAGAACCGTGGGCAGTAGCTATAGTACTACTAACCACAAGTACATGGCTTCCAAGCCAATTGTGGCAACACATCGATCAGTTACATAGTGTCCCAATTAGACTAGTTCCCAGATTTTCAGATGGAGCCTGGGAATGAGGCTAACTACTACGTAGCTATACAGCGCTAGCCAGCAACCGTGCTACTGCAACACTACACACTGTAGAAAAATAAATTCTGAAACAGCAACATTGACACAACTGTTACAAAACAATGTGCTATAAAACGTTATATGGCATAATGGCAGTCTGAAGGCCACACATGCAGTTAGTGATGTGGCAGTGCTGGTCTATTCTAGTAGAACTGTGCACATTCCTATTATGAGGAGGCACATTGAAGACTGAACACTTATACCACTAGAATCAGGATTGACAGCGCTGATCGGCACAGTAGTTGCTTCATCAACATCACTTGTAGTTTCCGTTGGCCGGGAACCTGTAGACGTGTCAGTGGTGGCAAGAGGACGATCAGTGGATGCTGATGTCTCCTCCGTGGTCTGGTCAGTTGTTGCAGGAGTGATCTCAGATGGAGTTGGAGATGTGGTACAGCTTGCGTTGGAGACAGTCCCATTTCCTGCTAGCCGATGGCAACATGGTTGAGCCTCGGAGCATGTGCATGGGTCAGGAATGATATGTGGACACTGCACGCTTGGTAGTCTTCCCCTCTGAGATATAGCCTGCAAAATACACACGTTGTAGTTCCATTAACCCCCAAAATATTGATATACGTAGGAATGTGTATACACTGGAACATACTTACTGAGGTGTTCTCTGATCTGCAGAATGACACAAGTGGACCATTGAGAACTGAGTCCTCTAATCCATTTGTACGATTTGCAGTCCATGGAATTGCATTGAAGCCATCCCGAATCCTTCCTTGTTCGAGGAGTAAAGAGGCAGGTGATCCCATCCTGATAGAAGAAATCAGTGATGTAATAGATGAATGCATACACAGGAAAACCACCTGTAGGTTCGGGTCTGGGCAGGCACCGTAACAGTCAGAGCTGCTCCGTGTCAACATATGTCATATGTGCATCCATGGTGGGAACACGTGATGATTTTTGTAGTTGGCTTTTTTCAACGATTCTGCTACTTAGAGGAAGTGCCCATGCATAGGTGTGGTACACACAGGCAATATTCAAAAGTGAAGTGTTCTCATCACGGCATCGAACGGGCGAGTGGACGGTATGATCACAGACCAACTTTGATCATGAAGTTGCCTGATCCAGTTCCGTATTTATGGGTAGTTTTTCCTGTGATAGTACACTCAGCCCAGGTAAGCATTCACAGCATGAACTGCACTACAATGGAACTTACCCTACATGTTCGGTCAAGAAAGGACGGAAAGTGTTGAGGCTGTCGGGGCGACTAGCACATGCAGCCATATCGGTGCGAGGGTAATACACTGGAAATGTGAGGCACATTTCTCTACGAGTACTCTCTCCACCCTGTGTGATTAAGAAGGGAATACGATGCATTGTATTCATCAATCATATGGTCCAAGATACACTGAAGTAACAGTCAAATGCATTCAGATATGCCGGACTCTAAGTATTGATACTTCATCTTAGCAAATCACTTTAAAACACATTGGTCACCTCAACCTGTATATAGGTTGGTCACTACTGTACATTGCAGTTACTGTTCACAGAGGCAACATGCAAGTGTCAGCGTACGTACGTAGAAGTGAAGGTTGACCATTAATTTGCTCTCTCCTTACAAAGTAGAACCCATTGCAGTGTGCCTACCACACATAACTTCAATTAACTTGAGCTGCATGGCTGCATCTTGTAATTACATTGGTGTCAATTTTACTCATTCTAAAGTATCCTTCTGACTCACAAATGTGACACCTTGTCTGGATTCAGTATTGTAGAGACACCTCAACACCAGAACATCACCCTACACATCATCACAATGAGAAATTCAATATACGTAATCATTTATGGCGATGTTATGGCAGTAGCTGACTACAAGGGCTCCAAGCTAGCAAGGATCCCCAGCCATGAGCTACAGTCACAGACCCCATATTGTCTCTTGCTGCACTCATACTACCTATCACAGGAGAAACTAGTTGTAGACGTGGGAGTGGACGGGCACTATCATCGTCAAAGTCGCTCCGTGATCGCACTGTCCACATGCTGTTCGAGTCCGTTGTGGGACCACTTCAACTTCTGAATATTACGTTATCAAAAGTTTCCTGCGTAGACCACACCTACGGGCACTCCTATACGCAGGAAAATTGCTGAAAAAGCCGAATACGAAACTTCAAATGGTCCCACCACAGACTCGGTGGGCGTGTGGACAGTGTGGATACGGAGAAGCTCTGATGGTTATGGTGCCCGTCCTGTCCGTATCTTCAGGTGGTTTCTCCTGTGCATCTGTTTCCCAACATACACTTACTGGGAGTACAGTGATCTCCCTAGGAAGGTGTGTAAATTGCTGATAGTTGAAGTCATACTGCAAATTCTGATCAATTGGTTCCAGTTCTTCGTACACATTGCACCCCGTATTCCAGCGAAGGTGTTGCAGCTTTAGACCATGACCTAATACGAGATAAGTGTTATGGCCGGTCCAGTAACAACATGTAGGCTAATGTGCACTGTTAATCTTGTACTTACCAACAAGGTGAGTGTGCAGGAGGTTGGCAAAGATATGGATTCCACCTTGTGGAAAAAACTGCAATACAAAATACATGAAAGAGCTTGGTAGAATGTCATACAAGTAGTTGCTCCTGCAATTACTATATGCAATATTCAATACACTTCATAGGATAGACTCCTCCACAGCTATATAGTCCGTATTTGATTTTGAAAAAAAAAACTCGTGTACTATTATTATACAGTGTGCAACTCACTGCTTGTGTGCAATTAGAGGAGCACATTCCAGCAATCGTGTAATTGGTGGTATTCGGCGGTATTATCATGGAGGATGTGACCGAGTGTCCCAGAAGTAGGATTCCAGCATCATGTTCACGAGGGGAACTGGAGTAGTAGAACCGCATTCCTGAGCTGTCTCGTATTCCTGCGTGTGTAGACATATGTATATAAAGTTGTGGCTAGGAGCTAGCCTCAGCAGCATGAAAACCACCACACTGCATGGAAATAAACTAGCACGTACACCCAATACTGCACAAAATAATAATATACAAGAAGTGATTGTAACAATCTGACTCATATCCCAGTGAAGCTGCTCTCATGCTCAAGAGAAACATGTCTGATGCATAACTAATGACTGCTGTGTTCCATACACACGCTAGTAGCCTTATCTACATCCTACAAGCAAGAAACTAACTCACCCATATCAAGAGTGGGGTTGTCATAGTGCATTTCCATGACAACATACTGTGCATTTCCAGGACCACCAATGGGATAAGCCACATTGTTGGGGTAGACAAAGTCCTTAATAGCAGAGGACGGGGAAGAGGGAGACGGAGAGAGAGAGAGACCACTAATTTTCCCAACCCATGTATTGCTAGCCTTGTTCCCAGGCCTTCGCCCAGATTTTTCTCCACGGCTGCGAGATAAAATCTGGGCGGAGGCCTGGAGACGAGGCTATGTATTGCCAGCTTATGGTACAACAGATCTGAAGTCATCCTCATCTCAAACTGGTACTCCACTGGTTCACGGGTTCATGTGATTGGCATTCCAGACAAACATGATCTACTGCAAAGTTTGCTAGACCCTCTCTGCCTTCCATGGGCATAGCTTTGCTGCATGCCGGACGAGTGAAGAGGGACTAGCAGCCAGACTGTATCTATGCTAGACAAAACTGATGTGGGGCCTTGCACATGCTGCCCTCAATAACGTTCGATAATGTAACTGACCTCACCACCCACTGCCCATCCACCAATGAGTGTGCCCCCCCTACACTCATCCACACTGTCTCCAGCACCACTGCAAGGCCCTCCCTGCCCCACTTCTGTGTGGTTGAAGGCACGGCACAAGTAGACCAATACGTGGTGTACATAGGAGCGGGAGTGGGATGTTAACCTTGGGGAAATCTGAAAGTTATTAATGCAAATCAAATCATACTATATCACTATCCTTGTGTTATCGTAGCCAATAATACAATTACAAGCTAATAATCTACAAAGGGTTTATGAAATATACAACCTATACAGTACATTGCAAAGGAGACACCATCTAGTGCTAATTCAAGGGTGTGTCCTAGTATAAAGTGCTCTACGAAATGAATTTTACAGAACTGTTGTTGTGCATGGTTATATGTTCTTGACTATCTCGATTCTTGATATTGACCAGCTGATTCTAATGTTGGATTGCAGCTTGGGAATTGTCTCATACGTACACCGTTTATTGAACACAAGCTACATATTAATCATAGAAAGGTATGGACGTACAGCTAATAATACAATCGCCAGACCTGACCGATTACAGTTTTGTTACTTCTTTGCAACCAAGTTGCTGCATCTGGCCATATTGACAAGCAATCGCAACATTCTGTCTGTATGACAATATTTCTAACTAACGCTTGGGTTCCTTACCCTCACAATATACCTCTCCTGGTCCCGGACTGAGGAAGGTAGCTGAAATGCTTCACACCAGTAGGTGGTGTCACTGTTGCCAGGAATAAGAGCCTTTTGCATAGAAAGAGATGGTGAGCAATAGCATAAGAAGTAATCAGCATTAATTTTGTCCTGCTCAGCCTTTTGCTTAACAGGATACACCAATTATCTTGACCAACACCTCCCACTAACACATTGGGTGGGTAAAATCAACCGACTGAACTACTGGACTGGACTACTGACATTCAGTGCTGTCATCGTGCATTGCGTGGCAATTATGCAATCATCCTAATAAATTATGGGTGTGCCCATAGGTGTGTCATCAGCCTTCACAGCCACTGATGGTAAGTAAGGTACCACGTGAAGTGCGGAAGCCCCCTCCCCCCAACCTCCTCCCCCTTCCCCCCATAAAAGAAACCCTCAGTTCAATCATCTGCGATAGACTTGCAGTCACTGTGTAGTCAAAACACTTGGAGAGTAAAAGCATGCCTAAACCTGACCATGTCCTCCCTAGCAGTGAATATGACTGCTCCAAATTCTGGGTAGCTATATGGATCAGAACTTACATCTGATATAGTAATATCAAAGGATTGGACATCTACAGGATCCTGAGGGGGATTCGGCAGCCCTCCGAGGAGGTTAAGACTGGTAGCACCTTGGAAGTTGTGCATTACAAGTGCACTGCCATTTGTAGGATCATTTGTTTGCCAGCTCCATACTATGCGAGCAGTGTCAGCCTGAAATATGATGAGCACACTATGGTGTGACATGTTCACACATACGCACACAATTACATAATTACATGAACTGCATGGAAGAGTTTTGGAAGGAACCTTCCCAGTCTGTAGAGAAACGACCTGGCGTGTTTCATACTTCCACTACCAGAAAGTTGAGAGGTCCAATCAAAAGTGATAGTGTCATATGTTGAAGTGTCTCAGTCTCATGCATATGCCCATTCAATTTTATTAAATCGATTGCTCGATCACTCTAGTAGTTTAGGTGATCTGCCATGATGGTTTTTTGTATGAACAACACAGAATAGTGTTATACACAGTATTACTGAAATGTGGATGGGCTTAGAGGAAACATGCATCCAGATCGAAAGGAATTGTGGCATTCAACCCTAACCTGAATATTCACGTCTCTGTCATCACAAGTGGTCCAGTTCCTGGTAAACTCCAGGATGGTGTATCCACCTTCTTCCTCCCCACTAACCAAGAACCAGTCCTGGCTAGGATCAATGGGAGGCAGAAATCGCCCTTCAGCATAACGATCCTGCATAGACATTGTATACATTCTGCTACATATACCTACAAGCTATGAACATGCAATATAAAAGGCACACAGGATCAACTGCCTGTAGATATGGGACTGGGCGGCCACCGTAAACATCCGTGTCAACACCGTCTGCCAAGTCCGTGGAGAGACAACTTGAACATTCGTATTCGGCCTTCTCTACAATTCTCCGGTGTAGAGGTGTGCCCGTAGGAGTGGTTTATGCAGGAAATATTCCAAAAGTGAAGTAGTCTTACTACAGACTTGAACGGGCGAGCCAACAGAGCAACTTTGACAATGACGGTGCCGTTCTCGTCCCATATTTACAGGTAGTTTTTCCTGTGGCAGGGAAGCTGCTCAATAATTGTGGATGAAAGGAGGATCCACAGGGAAGATGATGCACCCATGCAGTTGATCATTGGATGAACTTTCTATAACTGTGTATGTTATTATAGCTATTGCTAGATGTGATAGCTATATTGCCAGACATCACATCACCAAGTTGGAGGCACACCCAAACTAATTAAATGTTTGCCATCAACTGACCTACACATTCTGTTTATAGGTGTATAGAATTACAATACAAACAAACAACACAACGAGTTTCCTGAAGATTCTATTGCTGTTGCCAAGATCAATCAGGACGCCATCCGCCCTTCCGCTTTCCGTTGCCTTACCTTATTGCAAGCTGCCAACATTATACACGATCAGTCAATATTCCCCGTACCCCCCCCCCCCCCTTTCAGGTTCCTTACTTCAAAATGTACTCTTCCAGTGTTGTCGTCCACCCATCCAATCACGACGTCAGAGCCTGGCATCTGACCACTGGGGGAGAGCCCGAATCCCACCCAACCTGTCGTATGCACCCGCACAGCGAAATAAATTGTTCCTGCCTCAGAGTTGAAGTTCCAGTAGAGCTCATAGCGCCCTCCGTTCTCATCGTTATAGAGGGTCGTATTGAATCGATAGGAAGTTAAATCTGCTCCCGTTACAGTGGCGACGGCGACCGAAAACCACACACATACAAACTGAAGGCTTGCGGTTCTCATGATGACATCAAACCCACGATCTACTGAAAAACATGCAATCGCACAGCCGTTGTATACAATCATGTAATACTATTTCCGGTGTAACATTTCACCGTAACGCCTTTTCCGCCCATGAACGTTGTTGCTGCTCCCATCGTGCTGATGGCTTGATGGCTGCGGCCAAATTTAGCTGCTTCTGCCCAATGGCAGTTTACAGCTGCTTATATACTGCAGCCGTTGCTGCTGCTGTTACACTGTAGCTAAGTGCTGTACACCGGGCCGTATAGTGCATACTCATGCAACTGCGTCACAGTTGCATGGGTGACATCAGCCCCTTGTCAGCTGAACTCCAGTAAAATACATCATGATTGGAAACATGCTATTACATAAATATCTGAGTGTACACTAACAGAAATGCATAATATAATATTATGAGTGTGAAAAAAATCATGTATTGTCCTACATTGTGGGTTGATCTACACCGTATTTTTCGGCAATTCTTTGGGCAAGACTCCTATCATAAAACGGGTCGTCCATAACAACTTTCACAACTGACTCCCAGCAAACGACTCCCTGCTTATAGAACGCTTGTAGGCATCGTCTTTTCTTCTCTTCACTCTCCATCTGCGCATACCTCAGGTTGTTCAGTATGGCAGCTTCAACTCCAAGGTTTTCGCATAGTGCCTCCCACCAGCCGAGCTCTGCTAGTGATTTGTACAAATCTTGTTTGCTTTGGATTCGATGACAGTATGCTGTAGAACAGAAAATGTTGTAAAATGACCACACATGTACCTCCGTGCATCACCTATCGAAGCTACAGGACACAATCAGAGTCCACTGAAGTGTACACAAGGTGAGAGTAAAGGCATGCTAGCTACCAACCAGGAGATGGGGGTTGCCGCCACTCGGTTGCAACACAAGTTCAAGTCAGTAACTACATACTTCCCAAGACTGAAAATGGAGCAGGGGCAGATCTAAGTGGGCTACAGCCCCCCCCCCCCCCCCCCCCCCCCCACACACACACACACACACACACACCTTCAATATATGATAATTGTACAATCAGTGCACTACACCGAGAAATTAAAGACAGCACAGAGGTGAAAAAGCAATACACTGTGCCAGACCATTGGAAAGTATCACCACAAGTAGCCTTGTAACCAGGCCCACACACGAAACGCGGAAGAGGGCTTGACAAAATTCCTGTATGTGCACAGTCAGCATAACTGCGTAAGTGATTACATTCCTTACTTGGATGCATTCGAAATCACACGGAAGGTAGCTGTTAACGTTGGTGATGGCTAAGTAGAAAGTGCTTGCCAAGGAGCGACCAGAGGCGAGTCTTGATGGCTAGAACAGCAGTTTTATCAAATGGCTACACTTTTAACGCGGTAAAGAATGTAATTACTACACAGTAATGAGCAATGGACGAATGTGATTCGCCTACCCAAAATCAAGACTGCTGAGCTCAGCACATACAGGAATTTAGCCAAGTGTCACCAGGTCCACTTCCGTGTTTCGCGTGTGGGCCTGGGGACGAGGCTACACCGTGAGAGCCCTTCTGGGACTAAAAAGGATAGTGAAAACTTTTCCAATGCATCACGTGGTTTCTGCAATACTATGGCACAGCCTGTATATATGGAGGCACTTTGATCATACCATATTATAGCATGAAATTTGGCAGAGATCTTCATTTGACCCCAGAGCCCTGGCCAGTCGGACCCTCGGGTGTGCGCATGACACATTACAGTCAGTCTAAGTAAGGTACTGTACTAGACTACCAGTAGTTCAAGAGAGTCAAGATACTGGAATTGATCGATTGATCAACCAATTTGGCGAAAGCGCTCAAATCTAGCAGTTGTGTCATTGAACTGGCTTGGTCACCATCCTAGCATACAATGAAAAAGCACCAAGTGCAAACCTCACCCTCATGTAGCGAAGCGTACCAATAAGATCTACTAGTGGAATGCAGGACATTGGAGGGCGAGACTGAGCGTAGTGCAGGTGCAGGACATGCATGGAGCAGTTGCATTCACATGACGGTCATAATACTCAAGTATGTGACTGCACAGTCTAGCAGGTACGTCACCGGCCATGGCGGTAGAGCCACGAGCTGTCTTTGTTGTCGCCACCGAGGAGGCAGAACTGGTGCTCTATTAGCCAATGAGATAGGTAGGTTCGATCGTTCACGAGTGGTCTCTGTCTTTACATACTGCACTGCACATGCAAGTATCTCGTGTCATCCAGTGCGCGTTCGGGGTCTGGTATCGGGAACCAGACTACAGCTCGCTAGCTCATCAGTTTGTCACTTTGTGCCGCTTGGTTTGACATTGTAGTAGCGCTGGTGTCGCTAGACGCCACGCTTCACGTACTAGTAGTCAAGTAACTGCGCTAGTGACCCGCTGATGTTGATTTTGTGGCACAAGCACCAAGTAAAGTTTTCGCGGTGAGCTAAAAACTGTCATAACTCTCGAACTAAACATTTTTATCCATATTGCTATGTTCCTTACGTCGAGCACTTTCTTTTGATACATTGGTCTCGCTTGTCAAGTACCCGCAGCGCCCGCTAGAACGGTAACAAACAGACACACATGATGAGTACTAGAACCTTGCCCCCCGCATGGGCGAGGTTAATTAGATGGTGGAGGAATAGCATAGAGCATTTCTGAAAAATCAGACTTTCAGATCCCTGTGCATGCCATGACGTCAATAACGTTCAGGATGCATGATGGAATGGTATTGACCACCTGTTAATTAATTCTGCTGCAATTTTTGTTTAGTACTCTAAATTAGATACTACAGTTGTACAACAACAGTCAACTTACAGACAGAAAGTTTAGCATCACGTGAAGACTTGCTGCCCAGATCGTTCCTCACAAGACATGTATAGTAACCGCCATCACTTTCCTTCACAGACTGAATGCTCAAAGTATTGGTGTCTGTACCATGAAATCTATTGTCATCATACAGATTATTGCCATCTTTCTGCCACTGGAATGTGAGGCCATCTCCTTCAGCATCCATTGTAAAGGTTACTTCAGCTTCAACAGTTGCTGACAGACTCTTCGGATGCCGAGTGATGCGGGGAGGATCAATAGACCGTGACGGCACTAGCAAAAACAGACAATAATCCATCTGTCATCACAAAATAAATGACATTATCATCCATACAATGAACTGAGCATTACATGAAGGTTTCAAATCGTAAATGCTTTTTGTTGTGGCGTAAAGTTGGTAGTACATAGTACTCCATGTGACTTAAATGTTATGATACACACTGCACGTGTACGAAATGTATTGCACTGGTTTTGCATAGCAACAATTCACAACTGGATTCATTACAATATTTAAATGGCTTACCATTCCACTTGTATAAGTTGAGAAGGGAAAAGAGTCCAATGCTCACGGCCAAAACCAGTAGAGCTATGGAAACCCACCAAGGTAGACAAGTGCCTGCAAGTGTATCAGTATATAGACTATTTGGATGTATCAGCACACAATAGCCAACAACCGGGCTGATAAAACGGTACGTACACACATGCATGCACTGCCATTCGAGTCATGGATATAACAGCACATGCAACGAATGTTGAGGGTCAATTGCAAGGGCCAACATGCATAGTATACGCGCCTATAAAGCAGACCAGTGAAATCTTCATCATTTGAGTTGACTGATGCACCGGTTCCATGCAGGTATTAGCTTCAGAGGAAGTTGAACGAATATTGTAAAATGTTTACCCCACTGGGCATGTGGAATTAACCTCCCCTCTGTGAAGTCAACAATTAAATGCACTTCTGCTAAACAGTTTACCCATGACGTAGTCTGTTGGAGAAGGAATGTGGTCTAGTCAATGATACAACTTACAGACTGATAGAGTGAGTTCAGCGTCATTTGAAGCTTTGGTTCCCACAGCATTCTCCACAAAACATCTGTAGGAACCCACGTCACCCTTCTTCACAGACAGAATTCTCAAAGTGCTAGTGTCAGTGCCACAGTATCTACTATCATCACCTAGATCAATGCCATCTTTCTTCCACTGAAATTTAAGGGCATCACCACTGGCTTTAACACTAAATGTTACTGTCCTGCCAGTTTCCACTGTCTGATGTTTTGGATGCTGAGTGATTCTGGGAGGATGAACTGAAATGGAGAAGAGAATAGGAAATTAATGTCATAGTCATCACACTGGGTAGCATCATCCTTACAGACAGTCAACTGAGCATTTCCTGTTAACTTTCTTTCGGCTTTGTTTTGTAAAAGGCATCTATAGTTGCCGTCATCATCCTTTTTGACCTGCTGAATATGCAGGGTGTCAGCGTTGGTACCACGGCATCTGTTGTCATCACGCAGGTCTCTGCCATCTTTCTGCCATTGGAATGTCAAGCCACTTCCTGCGGTTTTAACCATGAATGTTACTTCCTTCCCAGTGGCTACCGGCTGACTGTCTGGATGCGGGGTGACTTTGGGGTCAACTGCAAATACAGACAAAGACATCCATGCAGAGACCAACATGTGAATAATGTACAGCATAGCAGAAGAAGCAAAAAGATCACTTACAGATAAGAAGCTGAGCACTGTTCGAAGACTGTGCTTCCACCACATCATTCTTCACAAGGCATTTGTAGTAACCATGGTCACTCAACGTCACATGAAGAATGTTCAGAGTGTGAGTGCCACTACCCAAAAATCTACTGTCATCTGATATCTCAATGCCATCTTTCAGCCACTGGAATGTGAGGTTATCCCCTCTGGCTTTAATGCTAAAGGTTACTCTCTCATCAGTGGCCACTACCTGATGTTCAGGGTGCTGAGTAATCTGGGGAGGATCAACTGAAAGCAAAAAGAGAATGACTTGTAACCGTGACAAAATGTATCACACGTACTGCTGCAGAAACCACCTCATTTCATGGGGTACTTCCTATGATACTGGGATTGGTGAGATTGAAGCTGAGCAGATGTAGATTAATTCAGAATTGAAAAATGAAATGCGAAGAGCTGCTGGAGATGTCTACACTACAAAATGAACTGCCTGTTTAAAGAGAGTCAACCATTCAACGACACCACTCAGTGCTATACGATAACGAGAATCAGGAATGAAGCGGAAAGCTTCCCGATGATGCACAAAACACACAGTTGAGTTTGGATAGACTATAACTCAAGAACCAACAAGATATATATCAAACTTGGATAGCACAGCAAGATGGACCCACACTATCAATGGCTGGTCACAACCACTTCCGGTACTGTACGTCCTCCATGCTAGTGTGTCCGATCATGCATCGTGGAGGATAAATGGAAGTTGGATGAGTACAGTAAACCTGAAATTCTTAAACCACTTGAGTGCCTACAATATATATCAGCTCTGGCCTGTTGCTATAAACTGCTTACTCACATGTTAAGGTCTATTGGATAAGGAATGTGCATGGAATTGTCAGCAATATTAATAATGCTACTTACAGACAGACAGTTCAGCGTCACTTGAAGGTTTGCTGCCCACTGCATTCTCCACAAGACATCTGTAGCAACCTTCGTCACTCTTCTTCACGGACTGAATGCTCAAAGTCTTAGTGCCAGTGCCATGTATTCTATTATCATCACATACACTACTGCCATCCTTCTGCCACTGAAAGTTTAGGGCATCTCCACTGGCCTCAACACGGAAAGTTACGTTCGCTCCAGTGGCTGCAGTCTGAAGTTTCGGATGTTGAGTGATTCTGGGAGGATGAACTGCAATGGAGGAGAGAATTGGAGTAACAAAAGTTATAGTCAATCCACTAGATGTAATAGCGTGAACCTTACAGACAGTAAGCTGAGCATTTCCTGAAGATTTTCTTTCTGCATTGTTTTCTATAAGGCATCTATAGTAGCCCTCATCATCCTTTTTGACTTGCTGAATACGCAGGGTGTCAGTGTTAGTACCACGGCATCTGCTGTCATCACGCAGGTCACTGCCATCTTTCTGCCACTGGAATGTCAAGCCATACCCTCTCGTTTCAACTATGAAGGTTACTTCCGTTCCAGCGGCTATTGGCTGACTGTCCGGATGACGGGTAACTTTGGGATCAACTGTAAAAAAGACAAATATCATCCAGTGACCAACATGGGATGTGAACAATAGTTCATTAAGCAGAAGTAGTAAATCACTTACAGATAAGAAGCTGAGCACTGTTCGAAGACTGTGCTTCCACCACATCATTCTTCACAAGACATTTGTAGTAACCGTGGTCACTCAAAGTCACACGTACAATATTCAGAGTGTGAGTGCCACTACCCAAAAATCTACTGTCATCTGATATCTCAATGCCATCTTTCAGCCACTGGAATGTGAGGTTATCCCCACTGGCTTTAATGCTAAAGGTTACTCTCTCTTCAGTGGCCACAACCTGATGTTCAGGGTGCTGAGTAATCTGGGGAGGATCAACTGAAAGCAAAAAGAGAATGTAAATGTGACAAATACTGTAGCTGGTCATGTTACAAACATGTGACAAATACTGTAGCTGTCACATTACAATCATGTGACAAATACTGTAGCTGTCACATTACAATCATGTGACAAATACTGTAGCTGTCACATTACAATTATGTGTAGCTGTCATATTACAATCATGTGACAAATACTGTAGCTGTCACATTACAATCATGTGACAAATACTGTAGCTGTCACATTACAATCATGTGACAAATACTGTAGCTGTCACATTATAATTATGTGACAAATACTGTAGCTGTCACATTACAATCATGTGACAAATACTGTAGCTGTCACATTACAATCATGTGACAAATACTGTAGCTGTCACATTACAATCATGTGACAAATACTGTAGCTGTCACATTACAATTATGTGATGGTATAACAACAGGGAGTGTGGTGGATAAATTAACAGTATTTGCCAAGTTATACTGCACATTTTCAATAAATTAATCACAACAGCATTCACATTACGCATACATCAAACTCTATCTCTTTAGTTACGCACAACATACATACGTAAATATACCTTCCTGCTGATTGAACCGTCGTCTGAGTTTAGCTGCAAGGTTTTCGTATCCACTCTCCCGAAGGGTAACCGCCAGAGCTGATAGTGTCGGCCATTCATGCTTGGGAGGAGCCCATTTCAACCACTTGTTTAGCATTTCAGCAATGTAGCCAGTGCTCCCTTGTGGAATGAGCAATGGTTTTTGCTCAATTGTAATGAGTTCATCATATAGAAATCCGAGAGCCAATCCAATTTCCTTCCACTGTGGTGCAGCAGGTTTCATTATTGTGAGAAGAACATAGAGGTCTTGCTCTTTCAGGATATCTAGCATGAAAATGAACAAAGACAACCTCAGCACTGTGGAATTTATCCTCCAGATCAAGTAATCTTATGCAAGAAATTTAAAACAAGTGTAAAGAAAATAATGTATGGGATAGTAGAACAGCAAAAAGTAAGAAAACAAGCACGGAAGATGGCATAAAACAGTTCAGCATACAAACCCATCTTACATATCTTTCCACATAATACATGCATAATGAGAAAAATATGTAGGTTGTGTTCCTCCCGTCGTTTGCATTTCAAATTGGGTAAAAAATGCAGATGTACCTATGATAAAAGCTCTTCCACTTCCTTCGCAGGATGTGCTCCAGCCAATATGTGTAATGCAAGCACATGCAGGAAAAATCATATTTACTGCACATACCACTTAATTTTTCATCACTTGAAATCTGAGACTCTCGACTGCTCATTCTGGAGAGTTCACCATCAAAGGATGAGTGCACAGAATCCTTTCTCCTGAGCATTCTCAGTTTGCTGTCGTCATATGAACTTTGTCGGGAAAGACTCCTTCCTTCAAGTAGGGAACTTTGACTATCTGTTTTGGCAAGTGTTAACTTTCTATCATCCCATGGGCTTAGCAGATCTGCTCCACTACCATCAGAAGACTGTGATTCCATCCTGGATGAGGTCTGCAATTATACAAGAAATATCAATCAGCATTGAGGTCTGCCATCACATGAAACCTTTGTACTAGGCTCTTTGCTATATTATGTGGTGTAGACAATACCTTTCCGCTTGCAACTGAGATTTCATTGGGGAAGTTAAAACTAGCTACGTATATCGTGAGAAATAATGTGAAAACAGAAACAAGTTGCTGTATCAATTCTTGAGGTCTCTTCATCAGGCTCCTTGTCTAACTCACCAATAAACTATGTACCACTAAGTCTTGAGAGACATTGCACACATTAGCTATTACCCTCTTTCTCCATCTTTCCGTGCTTTTTGAGCCCGAAGAACTTGATTCCTTCCTTGCATACTGTGTAGAGTATATAGAAGAACCGTCAGTATGACTAAGTTTGAATTCCTACGTATCTACAATTTAACTCTCACAAACCTTCCACTTAAATGTGTTCTCCAACTTGAATCCTTGAGCCTCCTGACTGTGATATATTGGATTTCCTCGAAGTAAAATATGTTTAAGCCTAGGGCAAGCAGACCTAACTAGTTTGTGGAAAGCAATGCTGGCATCTTCCTCAATCTTATTATCCTCAAGCCTCCATTTCACCAGTTTCCCATGTTTAAAAAGTGCTGGAAGCTCATCTTGCTCAAAGCTTTGAAGCCCCTTGTGCTTCAAATCGTGTGAGGTTATATGGCAGTCGAAAGACCAGAGGAGCTCCAATGACTGGCAAACAAACAGGAAAGCAAGAAGGATCTCAATGCCATCGCCAGTGAAGGAGTTGTTGCTAATTCTTAGGTATCCAAGGCGATTATTGCATTTCAGAAAATTGCATAACCACTTCAGATCTACGGTTGCTGGTTCACATGCGACTGTGTCTGAGGATTGCAATAACCGATGAATAAAAGCAGACACTTCAGTCCTGTCAGCTTCACCAATTCGGTTTTCCATGATATTGATGTCGTCAAGGGAGGTATTGTTTGAGAGAGCACGGAGAAGGAGGATAGCTCCCTCACTGCCCAGGTCGCACCTTGAAAGACCAAGGGAAAGTAGCGGGCAGTTCTCAGACTCCAGCATTCTGGCTATTTGTGATGCTCCCTCAGGTCCTAGTGGGTTTCCTCCAAGGTAAAGGCGGGCAACAGGTAGACTACCTGCTGTAATTACTTCCACTAGGTGAAGTATGCCTTCTGCATGCAAATCATTGTCCAGCATTTCAAGATGAGAAATAATGTGGCTGGTGTGTAGTGAGTATTTTGTCACACAATCAGCAAATTTATGTATGCCTTGATCCCCAATGTTAACTTTGTTTGCCCACACACTGCGGGGACTCTTCAACACTGCTAAAGCTTTGCCAAGAGCTTTGGCACCAGCTAAGCTAAGAAAATTGCCTGATATGTCAAGGTCCGTCAGGTTTGGGCAGTGTGATGCAACAGCATCAAGAAGTGCAGCCAAGGCAGTTTCATCCAACGGAGAACCCTCTAAAACTTCCCTGACCCTAAGAACCTTCAGATGTTGTAAACATTCCAAGGATGTTGCAAGACATTTTACACCAGCTACACCAACATAATTTCCAGACAAAACCAGCTCAGTGAGTTGTTTGTGACGCTGAAGAGATTTCATCAGCCTGGTAGAGATTTCCTCATCGTTTCGTGTGATCCCTACATTCTTGAGGAAAATCTTTTCGAGTGAGGAACCAAATTCAAGAATGTCAGTTAGAACTAAAGCTCCAGAAGGTCCAATTTTATTGGAAGCGAGGTCGAGTTCTCTGAGAGAGGAAAAAGCGGGAAGAGCTGTTTTGAAGTGTCTGAAGCTGTCACCTGTAATATCAGCACAAGGAATGTGCAGCTTCTCCACATTTACCTTCCGAACAAGGGAACCAATAATCTCCACCATCCCTCTATCACCACAGCGGCTGTATTTAAGCATTATCTTCAGTGGTACTGCAGTATGACTGATTGTTTGGGCTATGGCAATACAATCGTAAGCAGAAAGTTTGCCTTCGTAGGGGCCAAATTTACCCCTAAGATTTGCAGCTACTGCCCTATCCACTACTTCATCGCTTGCTTCATATGCACAGAGACAGAAGTGAAGTTTGTAGTCGTGCTTAGGATCATTGGACTTCAAACAATTGGAGATGACACCTTGAGGTATGTCCCGATGGGAAATACCAAAGTAAAACTGCCACACTCTCTGGAAACTAGGGAGTGTCGAGAATTTCTCTCGGCTGATGGCAACCTGCTTTAACCCATCAAGATTTGCGATGTGTCTAGCTGCCAAGTATTCTTGGAAGGTTTGGTGAGTGAAGTAGAAGAGAAGACTGCAGTAACCCTCTGTGGTATAGCTCAGGGTGGATTGCAGTAAGCCTAAGCTTTGATGAAAAAATGGGAGATCTCTCGAAGTGGAGGCAAATACACTTTCGAGATCACTTCTTGTGAACACGGTTTGACCTTCCTTCAGTCCTGCGAATGCCAGGTTGCAGAGTTTAAGCATCGGGGGCCATAACCACAAACCAGCCGGATTGGTCTCCAACTGATCCAATAGATTCACATGTTGGGGAAAGTTTTTCTCTATCTCACGACGTACCACGTTGAAGATGATCCGGGTGTACAATTCTGTTACAGAGATGGGAATGCTTTCTCCATTGATCTTCCAGAGGTGGCATACAATGGCACAGTTCAGTGGGTTCATACACACTTTCTCAACAACTGGGTTGGCTTCCAATTGTTGGATGAGAGGAGCTGCTGGCTCAATATTTGATTTGATGTAGTTCTCAACATCCACCTTAGAAAAGCCTTGGATTGTGAGGCAGCGATCAACGGAAAACATCCTGTATAAGTCGTTGGAAGCTACAACACGGGAAGTTACAATCACAGATGCAAATGGCAACAACCTGAAGGAAATGATATCGTGAAGTATGGACCCATCCTCATGCAATTCTTTGGAAATTTCATCCCAACCATCCAGAACAAAGAGGCAGCCTTTTCCAAGAGAAAGATGCTTGGCAGAAAAACCTTCAAACCCTGGACAGCTACGAAGAAGCAGATCATCCAATGACTCCGAAGACACAATCTTCTTCATACACAGTGGTATAAAGAACACCAGGGAATACTCACTCAAAACTGCGTCCTTCCCCCATTCACAGAGAAGCTTCTCACAAAATTTGCTTTTGCCCACCCCTGGTTCACCTAGTACTAACACATTTCGAATTGGTTTCCCATCAGTACCAGGTTTGAACAGAGATTTGTAATCAAAAGTTGCAGCGTCATTTCCTTCTGAAGTGGTTTTCACTGCTACGTTATGTTCAACTAGTCGTGGTTCCAGTAGCTCTTGATTATGAGAAGGCGGCCATCGAGCACGTACCTGAACTCTCCTTTCCAGGTAAAGTCTCTTCAGGGACTGAGACAACGATTTAGTGTAATTACTTGCAGGTGCCTGCTGATCTAAGATTAAATTGGCAAGCTCAGCATGTCCAGAGGGATTTGCTGTGTCCTCTTGAAGGCAGTGCACTAGTCTCGATACACCATCTGAGTGCTTTCGAACTGAACTGATCAGCAGCTCAAACTTTGACTTTTTTGACTCTGTTTGAATAATATCACAGTACTCAGAAACTGAGAGAAGCCCATGCTTGTTTAGGAGTGGCAGGAGAGCATGTACGTCAAGAAGCATGCAGAGTTTCTCCTTCTCGGCTCTAAGGGCATCAGCACTAAGGGTGACAGTGTGAATCAATGTGTTAGGAGGCTGCAAGGTCTGTGGCCCATTGAGAATGGCAGCAAGGTTCTGATGGGGTTCATAATCAGCAGTAAATTTCAAGCTCTGGATAAAACTGCTCAGAGGATTGTCACATTTAGATATTAAAAGATAGGAGAGAAGGAAGTTAACCTTCTGCCATGAAGTCCTACCGAAAGCCAGAAGTTGATCATACTGCTCCTGGGTTAAACATTCAAGCTGAAAGAGCCGGGACAGAAGGTCAGGGTTGTTAACGTTAAGATATTTCTGGATGTCTTGATGTCTAAACAGTAAGACATTGCGCGTTGTGAAGTTCCTACCTGTTGACATGGTCTCATGTACGATGCAGGGTTGTTAAGATTCACATAGCCACTGAGAGAGCAATATTACCGTACAGTGGTCAGTTGTTGGTTCAAGTCGATCACAGCTAGTTTTGGGCGGGTGCTATTCAGTGTCTCTATCAGTGAGTGTGCAGACAAGTCAGAGTGTGAAGACTAGTCTGTACAGTACAATTAGCAAACGCAATTCCAGTGATTCGCTGGTACGATTGATCCACTGCTGTAGGCAGGCTTGAGCTGTTGGAAATGGTTCTATACTGGAGGAGTCTTGAAGCTGTGCTATTGCTTTCCGAAAGCACACCATACAGGGAAAAGCAGCTATATAGACAAGAAATAAAAAGAAGGTAAACATGTTTATCAAGTATGCAGTATCTTGCTGGATGGTATATCACACATTGATTAGCACACTGAATGGTAAACACCATTGATTAGCACACTGAATGGTAAACACCATCTGGAATTGTGTGTTTTCATAATAAGGTTCATTGGGTAACAAAAATTGTAAGGCAGTGGACCTTATAAGTTGGCTGGTGATGTGGGCAATACCTGAGAATGAAGTTAGTTATTATAAGGTCAGCAATCCAGGCTTCGGTGTATACAGCCTAATATCAGGAGCGCCCAACTACGGGAACATTGTTCGCATAAATAGCTCTTGTGCTAGACCATATTTGGCAAATGGGATGTGGGCAGACTAATATTTAAGTGTCATATTATTATTTACCAACCAGCTGCAGTAGAATAATAATAATACATGTCACCAAGAGTTCATAATATCTTAAACAAGAATGCCATCATTCTGAATGCTTTCTAAATTCAATCAAATTCCAAAAACTAGAACTACATTTTATGTTCGAAAGCTCAACATCCGTATAGTTGTGGCTGGAGTCAGTTGAAGATCGCTTTCTTGGTCTTTCAGATGAGTAGGGTGGTGTGGCACATCTGTCTGTTATTGCCATTGGATTTCTGGAAACACCAGATCCAGTGACTCTGAATTTGGATGCAGCTTCGGGAAGAAATCCACGAAATTTCCCCAGTTGGAGCCTCAAGTCTGCACTCATCTCTAGATCTCCACTCCAGGTGCTAGCTGCAATGCTCAATATTCGCTGCCAAATTACTTTGCTGAAACACAAGTGATGCTTGAAGAGAGATCGAGCCAGTGTAGCTTTCAGAATTATGAACTGCATACCTGTTATACAGGATTCTTGGTTAAACCATAAGTCATGAATTACGTACAGGGGGATCATGCAATATATGTATATTACACCGCTCCTATATACTGCACAACACTTGGGTATGGCTTTAATTGTACACACTCTATCAGGTGCATGGTTGCTTATCACAGAGAGGCATGGTTGCTTATCACAGGGAGTCATAAGCACGTGGATCAACTACTAGAGGAATGCAGGACATTGGGGGGCGAGCCTGAGTGAAGTGCATGCGCGTGCCGCAGGACATGCATGGAGCAGTTGCATTCACATGACTGTGACAGGGCAATGAGGATGAGCATAGGCCACAGAAATTATGGCACTAAACATACACTCGTGTACATCACAGCAACTGTGAGTCAGGTTAGCGTTTGTAGCTGAAGCAGTCTAGCACCAACATCACCGGCCATGGTGCCACGGTAGGTCCACGACTCTGAGCCGCAGTCTCTGCCTTTGTCAGTGCCGCCCGGGCCGAGGAGGCAGAATGTTCATGGTGCTCTAGCCAATGTCCACGAGTGCATGGTCTCTCTGTCTTTGTTGTCGCTATCGTCCGTCGAACAGGTAGCTAGACGGTTCACGATTCCTTGAGTCCGGCGGCGTATCGAGGTGCGTCCATCCTGGCATCCGTCTGAGAGCTAGCTCGTTGTTGAATTTGAATATTATTGTGCACGTGCAAGGGAAATTCGCTGATTTAAAATTTACAGTATTTGCAAGATCCAAGCAAGCAAGCAAGCAAGCAAGCAAGCAAGCAAGCAAGCATAGATACACACGCTCTGCGCAATGAAGTCACGCTAGTGTGGGGCTCGCTCACGCTCGCCCCAATTAACCACATGTATGTACATGTGGCAAATTCCACGTGGAAAGTGACACCGCAATCAATAAAGTTGCAGGCATGGTCCTTGCATGCACCAACATGTAAACACGAAGTGCCCTCTTATTATCCTGTGTGCTCAACACTGAATGCGAACTACAGCTGTGCTTTACTTGGAATAAAATTAACGTGTGACATCATTTTGCCTATCGTAAACATTAGAAGGGAATAATCAATAAAATCGAGGTGTGGTTCTCCTCAATAATTTGGTCAGAGAGCAAAATGTTTGCTTTCACAGCTCTCTGTACATGACTCGTTTGTGAGGTACGTCATTTTTGTGTCCACACAGTAGCACACACACACACATACCGACAGACTGGAAATCACTGCACGCATGGCATAACTAGATACATGACTGTGTAACAGCTCAGCAGTTGGGCAACTGTAAAGGTATAGGGCTATAGGAAATTTCCCTAGTCAACTAATTGGTTGTAGTTTGCACGGCTAGTCGACTAATTGACTACTAACTGAGAAATGACCGAATGCCATCACTAGTTGTAACACAACACAAATCACTTCACTGATATCACTGACATCAGTTTCTTTCAAAACACACCAGCATCTCTACATGCTCTGGAGTAAGGCTGGCCCTCTGACTAGTTGACATGCAAGAAATGTAGTCGACAACCTTAGTTCAGTCAACAAGTCGACTAATTGTTCAGGCCCTACTATGCAGAACACATATACATGTACAATTACAAGGGACCACTCTATATAGTAAGATGTGGTGGTGATGCTTTAGCTTGCACAGTGAGGAAGGTACCAAAGACACCAGCGTGTGCACACAACACTTTCACCCACCAGATTTGCCCACTGTTGCTGAAGTAGTGATGGCAAATGTGAAAAGGTGAGCCAGGGAGGAGACTTCAGCTGTTCCAAACCTGTCAAGAAGCACCGGTAGTAGGCCAAATTTCAATTGTGTGGTATAGTATACAGTAATTCATGTTAGCATGTCGTTGTCAGACTTCAAACCCGGCCCGGCTATGAAGGTCGATCAATGGTGGCTACAACATTCATTCAGTGCAGTAGTTGAACTACATTCATGACTGCTAGTTCAGTTATAGCTCAAGCTCGGGGTTCAGCGGGTTCGGTGGAACACCCCTAATTAAATTCTGGCACCTACGTACATAAAAGTGGGAGTGAGGGCCTCAATGTCACTCATTGGAATCCCCTTATAGGCAGTAGAATCTCCCCTAGATTAGTGGCTGCCTACGGGCCTGTAGCCATTTATGGAACGACATTGGTTCATGGATACATTACAAACTTGACCGATGGAGTTGATGGAGTTGATTCGGAGCAGGTTTTCCTACAGCTACACAGCAATTGTTACTACAAATGAAACCTGCCTTAGCGGCCACCTGAATCTCCACAATGTGGTCAGCTTGGGAAAGTCCCGAAATTTGAGCCCATAGTCTCCATACTTTACTGTTCTTCTATAGCAGTCACCTGCGTAATGCGTAATGCGGTCACGTTGCTCCACCCCAAGCACGCTATAGCATGCTATAACACACTGCCAATAACGGCCACCGAGTGCGTGCGTGCGTTGCGTACGTGCGCGTGTGGGTTGCGTACTTGCACGTGTGCGTTAACATTATAGAAAGTGCCAAACTGAACATACAAAAATGAAACAATTTTACAATACTTAAAGTCCTTAGTTGTCTTCTTCATGGAACTTACTTGATTCAGTGTCGCAAGAACCTTTGTAATGAGGTCAATCACATTAAAATTTCACATGACCGCTTTAGAGAGGTTTTCTGTAATGCAGCCACCTGTCTAATAAGGCCAAATATTTTCGGCCCCCAGGTGACCGCATTAGACAGGTTCCACTGTATGTCAATTGCAGCAGCCATGGACATGATAATGGAGACAATGTATGGAAAACTTGTCTCCGTTATCTTATCCCAACTGCGCTGTTATTTTTAACTGTCAGATACTGTCATATCTTGCAGCAGTTAAAATAACTGTAGTGTTGGGACAAGCCACAACAGTATCTGCCTGAGATAAGGACTAGATTACCTTCCATTGAGGGAAACACTACATGTACTTTCAATTTCCACTCTTTTTGCCAACAGTCACTACGTGGCCAAAGGGTTAAATAGCAGCAATTATCCTCTTATCTTAGAAGCCAGCCCCAGAATTGGCTGTGATTCCCTGCACTGAGTTAGTGGCTAGAAAGGTTTCTTCTCTGTCTGTTGCAGGCTCTACTGAATTACAGTACCTTCAAGAGAACAACACAACTAGTTGAACTTTCGACTATAGAACTTAGCTATGTCCCAAACAAATTACTCTTACCACGGATGCTTGAAGTTGGCCAGCGGGTGATGCTGTCAAGCCTTCCTTTCGAATTTGCCTCAATCACAAGATGGTATTAGGGCGTGACGTGTCGACCGTCGATCGATCAGCGCCATCATGTAAACACAGCGTCATCATAGGGTTAGTGCAAACCTGGACTCTGGACTGTGGATCATGGACTGTGTCAAAAGCATTAGTCTTCGTGCACAGACCACACCCCCCGCCCCGCGGGGCGGTCTGGGCACGAGACTACCAAAGCATCACAGCAATCGATAATATAGTGTATGTCAGTGAGGAGCAAGATGATTGAAAAGTAAGTTGGGGTTCCTTCAATTCAGAGGGTACTGAGTGCAGGTTCAAGGTGTGTGAGTGGAAGGCTGGTGGAATCAATGAGTGACAGTATCTCTTCTCTGTGTTTGGTGAGGGAGTGTAAGGACTTGGAGGAGTTGTGTGGTGTGGCTTTCACTTAGTCTCACGCTTTTTCCTGTTTGGGGGTCTGGCCACACCCCCAAACAGGAAACGTTTCTGGCCTGTGAGACTAGCTTTCACTGATCAGATGCTGGAAGGTGTGGGGAAGAGCTTGAAGGGAGAGGTTGGGAGAATGGATGGTGTACTGCTACTGGACAGATGTGGTGTGCGAGCCCCCTTGATAGCTCATAGAGAGGAGAGTTGGATGGGCAAGACTGTGGGATGCAACTGTAGACTTTGGGGTCCCTCACACTAGTTGCTGAGCAGGGTTTTGAATCATCATGGGAGGGGTAACCACCCCTGCCCCCTCTGTGACACTGCACCTCTGGAGACGGAACGTGCTGTCAAACCACTCTGCTTGGGGCAAGAATCGAACTACGAGCTCTTGTTACGTCGGCTTGTGGACTTGGACGTAACCCTTTTTAGTTAAGTTTTCTGTCACTTAATTAGCTATTGGCCTTTGCATGCGTAACACCGGGGTAACACTGCATAACACCATCCATTAGGAAACCTATTCTAGACTGTTTGTTCATACACTGTACCCTTCGACTGTTCCTAGTACACACACACACACACTCTCACACACACTCACACACACACACACACACTCTCTCACACACACACACACTGTGGTATCAGCTGTCGCAAGCATTGTAAGGACTATGTGGTGGTCGACTGCGGAACCGCAAGGAAAAGAAATGTGAGCTATATGTGAGCGGATTTGAGAAAAGGTGTAACTTGTTTCAACTTACCATCATTCCAAGCCAATAAGAGCCTTGGCTTAGCCTCGTTCCCAGGCCTTCCACACCTTCAGCTTTTGATCAAAAGCTGGAGGTGTGGAAGGCCTGGGAACGAGGCTACCTTGGCTTTCCTGTGAGGTTTGTAGGCGTATCAGGCCTTCTACTTCACAGATCCAACATTTGAAAGTGTAGGAAGGCTCCTGCCCCTAACAGTGAGGCTCCAAAGTGAGGCATAAAATGGTAATTTTCGAATGCGATTGGCACGTGCACTCACCCTGCCCACTGGATGTGGGTATGGCTCAGAATTCCTATCGAATGTACAAATAGCAAGATGATGTATGAATATTTGTAGCAAGTTTCATAGCCATAACGTTCTGAAGTTATTAGTTTTTGGAAGATGTTACCCCTTTTCTCAAATCCGCTCACATATACTGGTGTAGTGAGGTGCTTGCATTAGTACTACGCATACTGCATCCAACTGTGAGTAATTCCTGCAGAGATACAGTACCTTAGATTCCACATATGCAATGTGACAAAGGTCAATTGACCATGCACATACAGAGTAAGAGTTATACAAATACATAGCCTCGTTCCCAGGCCTACCCCGTTTTTTCTGTTCTTCGGTTTGCGTTGACAATAATACATGGATGCGGAAGGGCGGCCTGGTATTATTCATCACATGCTTTATGTCACATGGACATGGGGGGGGGGCCTAGTTTAAAAACCGCCGACGAAGTAATGTAGACTGTCTGAGACTTGACTAGCCGCGGAGCGTTCGAACCGAGCCGACTGGATGATGAACAGCCTTCAGGACCTGCTGAAACGACTATGGGCCCCGCCCCCCCTATGTCCACCTCACGTCCACCTCACGTCACTCACATGATGAATGATACCAGGCCTTCCACGTTTTTCACCGCCCTTCCACCTCCGTGTATTATTGTCAACGAGGCTAACAAATACACGTACCTTTGTTGAAGTCCCTCACTGCTATTAGACCACTATGGTGGTGAGCAACTCACTAAACTTGAATTTGCTCCCTCTTCTTCCTCCCTTTTGGCTCCTTCCCTTCCTCCCACTCTCCTTCCTCCTCCCTCTTACCCCTCTAGCTAAGAAGCAGCATCCTACCAGCCTTCAAGCCCCAGAGCTGTATTGCAATGACGACATATCACTGAAGGAGAGGCTGCAAAGAGGAGAAGCTACGTCTGAGTGACAGTATGAGATCAGCTGCAGTTTATGACAACAGGATACTTGAGATTACTGACTTCTGAACGTCAGTATACTTATCCCTGGATAAGTGATTGTAGCTTGCACACATCCACACCTCCTTGATTACACAGACACACTTACTACAATCATGCATACCAGCTCACCACACACATAGTCTACATGCACACACTCACACACACATATGCACACCCCCCTCCCCCCCACACACACACACAACCCTCCCCACCCTCACACACTCACGCACACAACCCTCCCCACCCCCACACACTCACGCACACAACCCTCCCCACCTCCATAGGCTTGTGATGCCCTACAGTATCAGCTGAGAATGCAGAACTCCATGCAAAGCTAGCGGAGGCCAACTCCATGATCTTACAGCTACAATGACAATCCCATGTTGCTACCATCCGGCAGCACACGATTGCTTAACCCGACCATGAACTCGGGCACTGAGGTCTAGTCATATGACCAGGTCATGAGGATGAATCGTGGATCATTCATTTGTACTTGTAATCAGTTGAGTTTGTCAACTGGATGGTGCATGTCTGCAGCTGTTAATATTCAATAATTGAAGTTGTCTATGTACATTTTTAAATTCAATTTTTGTATGAAGGATTGCACGTGCATAAGGGTGAACCTCTCCCTGCTACAAACAATGGTATAACAGTAACACAGCTATAGGCCGGGGTTAATACATGCATGTAGCTGAATGACTAGACATCGATCCACAGTACGTATGCATGGACCACATGCAGTGCACTAGCTATATATACAAAAATGAAACGTGCACGGCTATATAACAGGGTAACCATCATTTCCATTATTATAGGACTGATGGCTTTACTTTAAAATATAATACAAAGGACAATTTTCAAGGTCTCGAATTATTGCTTGGTCTCTCTGCAATGCATTATGCCCCTGGTATAATTATTATTTTTGAGAGGTCTAGTGTATAGATTGATCATGCAGCCTAAAATCCCTTCAAAAGAACACGCCTAGCAGCCTACCCCCAAAAGGACTTGAAGAAAGTAACCAATTGCAAGCTGAGCAGCCTCCCACCATGAAAAAAAAAAGAGAAACACATAATAACAAACCTAGCTTTCAGCCTCCCTCCATTAGCTAAGAAATAGAAGAAAAAAAGACTCGAGGAAAGAAAAAAAAAAAGAAAGAAAAAATAACAACCTAGCAACACACCCATCCCTCCATGACAGGTCAGACACCGAAGTGTGCAGCCTCAGGAGCGCTGGATAGGCGTGTCTGGAATCACAGGAGGGCGACCTGCTTTCTACCAGCCACCTTTAGCTTCGTTGGTCAGATGGGAACCGCGGCGTACTCCGGCTGCTAGGCGGGGAAGTCGAGAACCGGTATGTACGGAGTGGCCCAGACTCGTACTCGGTTATTGGGGAGGCGAACACTCAACCCCCAGGCTGCAAAGCAAGTGCTAAGCGAGTGTGCCATCCCGACTTCCCGCCAAAATTTGCTACAAATTCAGCATTTAAACCCCAGCCGGCTGTTTCCGGTTGCGCATGCGCAACCATAACTTCCCGCCAAATTTCTGGTTGCGCGCGCCAGTGGACTTTGAACCTTATACTACTGGTGGCAAAATCAAGCTACGCAGCTAAGCTACAGGCTACAGCTCGGTGACCTCGCCCTCCTTCCAAGCTACCTGATCCACTTATAATACTAGTGGAATGCAGGACATTGTGGGGCGAGCCTGAGCGAGTACATGCAGGTGCTGAATGTGCATAGAGCAGTTGCATGTGCAGAATGTGCATGGAGCAGTTGCATGTGCTGAAATGTGCATGGAGCAGTTGCATGTGCATATCATCAGAATGGGAGAGCATAGCACAACTTAAGGGCACAGATCACACCAGAAGGTATGACACTAAAAATACACTCATGCACTTCACAGCGTTGAAGCAGTCTGGCAGGTAGGTCCAGGAGTGGTCTCTGTCTTTGTTGTTGACACAGAAGATGGCTTCATCGTTCTCTGCTAATGCCAGATCAGTGGCGTAGCCAGGAATTTATAATTGGTAGGGCACTGTTTATGTATGCACACTGCCGAAGGCAGTGTATAGAGGCGCGGAGCGCTGATCAGTCCGCGAAGCGCGGAAAAAAATTTTCAGTTATCCTGAGGATGGGCTCTCGTGGCACCTTCGTTCTTTGCACTTCAAGTTCCATATGTACGAGGATCGATGCTGCAGAGAGACGTTTTATCCGGTGAAGGGGGGGCCTGAACCGGTGGGGCACCTGTAGTCGCAATATCATGCTCAGCTGCCTGGTGGACCGCTGGGACGAGTCGCTCCGAATGTCTCTTCACAACTGACACGAGGTTTTTTTAACTGGCTGCTCATTGATTATCATCAGAACCAGACTCACTGCTGCATTCGAATACCGCCTCACTTGCCAGACCTTCATAGTTAGTCGCGTGGTGATTCTAATTATACAGAGCGTAGATAGAAATATTAGGCGCCGCGCCTAGGCCGGCCATCGCCTCGCGCCAGAGCTACTCCAGTGACCACTGTTTCCGTACGTTTGCTGTTTCAACTTAGTACTACTAGCTATATCCTATGGCCTACGACGCTAGACACAGACAGCCCATGCCATGTGCTCATGTAATAATAATTATATTAACCTTTCGGAATGTTTATTGCCCGGGCCCAGAACCGAGTTGCCCGGGCCCGTGCCCTGGCAGGCCCGGGTGTGGCTACGCCACTGTGCCAGATCTGGTACACAGTGAGTTTTGAGTGCAGGCCAGTCAACTTTCCATCCTCTGGCGATAGCTGAAGCAGTCTAACAGGCACATCACACAGTGACGCTATTCATGCTGCACACCATCATGTTGCTGATGTGCTCTGGACGCAGGACATGCGATATCTTGAAGCGCTGTCGATATCGTTGTAGCACAATAATTACACGCGGCATTTGCTCAATAAATTTCAATTTATCGCAGTTAGTTCGAGTAATTTGAATGCAACACATATATACGGAAAGCTGACCACCGTATATATATATACAGAAATTTTATCACACAACGCTACTGTGGGGCTCGCTCAGGCTCGCCCCAATTATATCGTTGAGTAGTATTTTGCCTTTGCCTCGCTTGAACTCTGTATCCTGAAGCTTTTCCACATCTGACAGGTTCCTGAGTTATGCTTGAACTTCAGTCTTCAGTGCTAGTTTTTTGAGTAGTAGTGTCACTGGTATGCAACATTTAACTGGACCTATGGCCATGTACTGTGTGCGTGTCTTCCAGCAACAGCAGTCTTTGTGTCTCTTGTTTGTTCCAAGATGGGTGCACGGGATGTAACCTTTCTCGCCCCTTGACTCGAGTTCTCCACCCACCACCACTGATCATCCCTGCCCTTCCACTCCACGACGTGCAGGACAGGACCCCCCCCCCCCCCCCCCCCCCTTCATGAAAGCCCAATTCATCAGAGTCCGGTGGCTGAACAGGGCATACACCACACAGTTGTTGGTTAGGCTGTTCTGGACGCCTGTGTGCGTGAGGGGAGGAGGGAGAGAAAGTGTGCATGTAGAAGTTACATATGTATGCAGTAGAGATTCAATCTCAGTTGACTTCTTGTGTAGACGTGCACCAATGCAGCCTCTGATTGGTCAATCCTAACCGACCACTTATGATGTATTCATCCTATGTACCCAGTAGCAGTGGTGTATGGTAACTTCATTGGTAAGACGTATGCCAAGTTACCTACCATTTTTGTTGCCATTTCTTGCATCAGCTAGTGATAACTTTGTGGAGCACTTGATCACATTACCTGTTAGCTACTTGAGGCACTCAACGGTCACATCATTGGTCCTCCCTCCCTATAATGCTGCAGGCAATGCTCCTCCATGCCAATCTTTGCAGGGTCTCCCCCTCCCTCAGTGTTTCATGCTCCCTTTGGGCGTTATCAATCAACCTTCAACCTTTGAGCAAAAGCCCATGGCCGAGCGTCACTGGTTGGTAGCACTGCCACGAGAGGAGAGGGTCCCTATTGCTGTCTCACCACAGAGCAACTGGTGGGTCAGTGCAAAACCTGGGGTCTGGACTGGACTCTGAACTCTGACTGGAAAACAGCCAAGCTAAATCACCAAAAATCTTTCAAACATGATCAGGTCCAAAAAACAAGACGCAAGTAGCTTGTGAACTGGGCCCAACAATGGTCTATGCTAGTGGGTACAAAATTAGCAGCTACAGCTAGTGATAGTGGGAATTAAGGTTGTTCCTTTCTAGGAGTTCTGAGGATTCCAGTGGCGGCATCTCAAAACGAGTGGCGCTCAGTATGTGTCAAAGGGGGGAGGGGGTGCTGGAACTGACCCATCTGCACATTTGAGAATACTCCTGCATCCCTGGCAAATGCGAATATTGCCCTCAATAAATCTGACGTAAAATGGGTTAGTATTACCAGTCGATTGGGCATGTTTCCCACAGTTGAAACTGCAGGAGTGATACGTACACTGTATCACCAGAGAGTGGTGGTGTGCCTGCACTATAGGACACAAGACAATTACAAGGCTTGTAGGCTGGGTGAGTGTGGGCTGAGGGCAACTTAAAGTCCGAGAATGATCTGCAGGCTGTGAATGAAGAGGGGGCTGGGAACAAACAGGTGGAGGGGATTTCTCAGTTGACTCCTTGCTGGGCGTGGAATGACGTCTGGTGCAACTGAAGGTGTCCTGCTACACTTACGTTTGGGAACTCCACCAAGTGAGGTGTACTACCAGTCACTATTTTTGGCTTGGGATCTGTCATTTCGGGGCTTGTGCATCATCGTTACTTGATTGGAGGTATTCTTCTGCTTTATTCCATACAGCATCACGTGTAGCATAATACTAGCAAAGAGCAGCGTCTAAATTCCACACGCCCTATAGCTGAGATACTCAGCTGTTTGTGGCGAGACAGCAATGGCCCCTCTCCTCTGGCAGCAGTGCTATGCTCCAGAACTCTGAACTGGCTTGCTCTCTGGGTCCAGAGTAGTCTCGTTCCCAGACTATAGGTCCAGAGTCCAGGTTTTGCACAACCTTTTGAACTTTGAACTTTATACTGCACGTGGCATAAAACCATAGATTATATAAAACTTAACTGACGATGCATATTGCACTGTGCTTGTGTCTGGTGTTTCTGGACCTGTACCTGCTTACCACTCCTGGGAAAGTGAAGGGAGAAGATGTTGTGGGGTGTGGAGGGTTCGTGAGGTCAAAATTTCCAGTGGACTTCACCAGAATACAGGTTCGAGTGAAGATACTTTACTTAGTTCTCTGCTGGAGACCCAGGCGTAGTCTAGACCCCCCCAGCGTGATTGACTCACGTGACTGCACGGGGAAAAGGGTCTGGAGGGTCTAGACTCTTGTCTCGCTTGGCCAGACCTTCCATACGTGAACTCGCGTATGATACGCAAGCACAGAGGACTGACTATGAAGTCGCCTGCATTTGCTACTCTCCGACAGCAACCAAATGCACAGAACTACAAGCAGCCATTGAAGTTACTGAGCCAGACTCGACAAATTATGCTGGTTGATTTGTTCTGATGTAAGAGCAAGCTTTCATGCCAAAGAAAGTGGTTCAAAGCTTTTAGACCTTCCTTCTCTGCACACGAATACTGTAAACGATTAGTCTCGTTCCCAGTCCGACGTCCATGCAGCTTTTTGTCGCTTGCAGCACGGTAAAGTGGGGAGGGCCTGGTACGTTTCCTCACGTGAGTGACGTCAAGGGTAGAAAGACAGTAGAAAGACCTAAATTGAACGTGGGCGTACTGGGACTCAGAACAGCATGAAGACCAGGTAACATACCACACATATCTAGTTAGCGGGGGACGACTGTCATACTCACTGAGCATTGAACGTGTAGACGGTTGAAAAAACACGCAAAACATAGTGTCCTTGTTGAGAAAAATTTGCCATTATGTCATGCTCACGTGAGGAAATGTACCAGGCCCTCCCCGCTTTACCGTACTGCAAGCGACAAAAAGCTGGTCGTGGGACTGGGAACGAGGCTAGTAAACGAGCATGTGCCGGAGAAGGCGAAGAGGTAGAGCTTGTTAGATTAGCTAATACTCATGAGAGTACATGTACCTTTCATGGCATCCCTTCCTTGTGAGAGAGTAGGCGACTACGCATGGCCGAGTGTTCATGAGAGGCCATTGAAGTGAGGGAGGGGGATTTCCAATGGTAGGGTATTTTCAGACAAAGCACTTGATAGCGCTCCTTTCTTAATTCTGATATGCATACCGCTAGCTTTCCGACATTTCACTGTTGTTTGCAAACCTGTTACTTGAGAAAGCTGGGGCCGTGTCTGCTAATGTCTGCTCGTGGCGGGGAAAAATAGTTTGGTGAACAGCCTATTCTGTTTGCGTTCCTTGTGGTTGCAAAGGTAGCGTTTCAAAGAATGTAAACTTGATGTCATGATAATGCTTTTCAATGACATTTCGTTACAAAGATTGTTTTCTTTGATGGTTCTGAATGCTAAGCAAAGTAGCCTTGTTCCCAGGCTCTCCCCAGCTTTTTGTCACATACTGTACAAAAAAACGGGGAGAGAGCCTGGAAGGTTTCATCATATGCATGATATGCGTGGTTTTATGCGTGGTTTTGGTAATCGAATTATTGCCACGCATTCGTTAACCATTGTCAGTACAGTTCAGTCGTGCTGAGGATTTGTTGACAACAACAACTGTGAGTCCTGACAGCAACTTGTACAATATGAACACGGCTTAAAATTGACCAGCTAGCAAACTTGTTGGCTGGCTATGCCTGGCGTCCGCTCCATGCGGTCGCCAAGCTACGCTAGGTACGGCATGGGTCCGCTTGGTACACAGATACTACACACGACCTGTGTTCTACATGTACTCGGGAAAACAGTTGACCAGCTACCAAGCGTACAACTAGCTCAGCACGTGATGAAATCTTCCAGGCTCTCCCCGTTTTTTTGTACAGTATGCGACAAAAAGCTGGGGAGGAGCCTGGGAACGAGGCTAAAGCAAAGAACACCCTTGGATAGTAAAGCCTCAGAACGGTATTTGAAGTGCAATGTTTTCCCCTGCCGGTTAGCAAACTCCAGAACACGTTTATGAACTCCTGAAAGTAGCCTTCGATCCTACTCTCCTGCAAGCCATCTCGATCACTTTGCAATCTATTCCAGAGATAAGCAGAGCAGGCCTTTCACCACGATATTATCCCCTCCTGCATGTGCAAAGCAGTCTGAGGGAACAAGCCTAATAAAAGTGACCTGTGGAAAAGCCTCTGTTTGGGTTACTGTGGCGGTCTAGCCAGCTAGACTCTCTTCGGATGGCTTCACCACTTTGGATGGCTTCACCACTTGCGGAAACCATAGATGGTCTTGCAAACTTTGTTCTGCATGTATATATATATACATTTTGTAAGTGTATATTTTCCATTATATGTTTGCTATGGTAGGTGAAACTGTATGGAAAGAGTGGTGCTCTGAAGTACAACACTGACTGCGCTCCAAACAATGGCTACTTTCTTATTCCTCTCTACGATAAGGTGAGTGAGGAACTACAACCTGTATACACCTTTGTTTTGGAGGATAGTCCATCAATGCATGATGGACTATCCGCTACATCCAACATATTTTCTACTATACTCCTTTATTGACTGCATGCTGTTGAACTAAGGCATGTCTTATGTAACGAATAACTGTAATTTGAGTGTTGGACGTGTAGTTGGTGGAACAACTCGCAGAACGTTTACCTATTGTGCCCTGAGGCTGAAAAGTTGTCCATTTGTCGAGCACGGAATGTTAGTTGATTGCATGACCATCTTTAAATGTGGGAGCAGGCTCAGCTTGTGATAAGATCAGTTTGCCAGCTGCATCTATATACTACGTACTTTACCTCATGTGTTTGTTATCTGAATAAGGTCTTCTCTTTAGGGTGAATTTGTTCTGAAAGTTGAAGCACCGTCGGGCTGGGTAATAGGTAAGGTGTCTGCATGTTCTAATAGATTGTATGAATTGGCATAAATAGTCTACGTTTGTGTACTACAAGTGTTGAGAAGTCTTGTGGAAGTGTCTTGTGGAAGTGTACATTCCCCATTGCATAGCACTAAGAATTTTGCAGCTGAAGGGCATCAAATAGAATGGGTGAAATTGTGTGGCTTAGGGCGTTATTATTACCCCGCGCGCGCATGCGCGAAGCGGGGTTAAGCAATCGGTTTCGGTGTCTGTCGTCTGTCCGGCGAAAAAAATTGAAATCTACTCTCATAAACTCTCATAAACCGTCGAAATGGAGTCAAACAATAGAAAATAGCAAAAAACTGCTCTATGTGTACCTGACTGAAGTCAAGGCGCTCCGTTTCGCTGTATTTCGGCTATTTCCTACTTTTCATAACTATTCATAACATTGGCTCCACCTCTTCGTGACTTCAAGAACAGGACACGCAGTGCATTTGGAAACTTCATGCTTCGAGATGACCGCTAGGAAACAGTGCTTTCTCACGATCTATGTACTTCACAGACATCATAGCTATTGTTTTGGCTGTTTTTTCCAGCTATTTCCTATTATTCGTAACAATTGGCCCCACCTCTCCATCTTCACAATATAGTATATACGGTAAGCGGTCACTCCCGGATCCCACACCTTGGATATGGCCATACACGAACACAGTATATGCGATAGCAGCCCTGTTCGCCGTTGCGCATCGGCAGAGATGTCACGTCGATTGTAGCTGCACTGCATGCATCCTGGCCTGACGTTCAGCGCGGGGTATGTGTTCTATGAACACCTCTATAGTTCTCTCTGTGCTTGATTCCAAGCCTTTTTGGACTTGACCAATGAAGGTATGAAATCTTGGGTGGGGGGGCTCCCTCCATATGTAACCCTGTTGCTGCGTCGATTGCATTGTCAGCAAGTCATTTGCGGCCTGCACTTACATGTGTTAGACCTTACAAACCTTAGTCTAGCAGACACAGCAAATTAAGCTTGGCACAAGATACCAGTCTGGATGCAAGGCACCTCTTCTTGGTTGCTACAGCGATTGCCCCACACAATTGACTAGACTACCCTCCACTGAATACTCATGGCGTACACGCTAGTGATCCACAATCAGTCGAGGAGGTGGAATGGATTTGTCTTGATCCGCATCTTGGCTCCATTGGTCACATCACTCTTCCTCCATCTCTTCTATGGGTTCACGTAATTGTCTCAACTACAGCAGTTTTCTTCCTTGCAGCCTAATCAGCCCAAATTATGCTTGGCTCTTTCCACTCGCTGTTGATTCTGACGAAAGCACTCGTTCCCATACTCCGGGGACCAGTGGCCATTGCACCGTAAGCCTTTGTAGAACGCTCTGAATCCTGCGGTACCTGAGCAGTTGGTAAAATGTTTGGCGGTCTGGAGCTGCGGTCCAGTTCAAGTAAAGCTCTACGCTTGTGCCATTCCATTCGGGCGGCAAATGTCTCCACAAGTGGAAGTCATTGTGAACTTCCCCTCGTATGGAGAGTTGAGTTGGGGGCTCTGGTGCTGGCATCCATTATCCTCCGGAGGAAAGCTGGGGGCTCTGGTGCCTGGCATCCATTATCCTCCAGAGGAATGTCCTGCCAGCTGGGGGCTCTGGTGCTGGCATCCATTATCCTCCAGAGGAAGGTCCTGCCAGCTGGGGGCTGTGGTGCTGGTATCCATTATCCTCCGGAGGAAGGTCCTGCCAGCTGGGAGCTGGGGTGCTGGCATCCATTATCCTCCGGAGGAAGGTCCTGCCAGCTGGGGGCTGTGGTGCTGGCATCCATTCTCCTCCGGAGGAAGGCCCTGCCAGCTGGGATTTGCTGCTTTCACTACAAGACTGGGACTGATTTTTTTTGTAAAGCTGAGGGTGCCAACGATTGACTTCAGTTGTTGTGTGGCAAGATTCCCACTCATTGAACAGGTGGTGTGTTAAGAGTCGCATGTTGGTAATTGCCGAGTGCCTTAGCGTTATGCTGACATTCGCCTACATTGTTCTCCATTCCAATGACTGGCAATATCATATCTTCGAGACGATCATTGGACAGTTGGTTTGGGGCTTCTTTGTCTTCTTCTTTGACCTCATCAAAGTGTGTATTTCGGATTTCCGATGATGTTGATAAAGATTTTTGCACCATGCGTTTTGGTTTTTCTCTGGTGTGGATTTGGAGGCGAATCTTGAGGCCCTCCATCGGATAAATGCTTTGGTACAGCTAGGATGCTGCATTGGAAAATGCACTCCTGTGCATGGCTGATTGTGTGCATCTTTCCGTGAGGATGGTCCATTGGTACTAGTGTTGTGAACCTTGTCCTCTTTACACTAACCGGTTATTGGAAGCCTCATATTGGATATTGACCGGTTAATTGGCAAAGTGGTGTACTAAGTGAATTCATCAATAATGAACTTGTTAGTACAGCTTGCAGCCTTTGCAGGTTGGACTCTGAAGGAGGTGATTGGCATAGAGAGAGTATCCTAATTCAATCACATCCTTGAGAGACCCCACCTATCTAGTACAGAACTTCAGAAATGCATGTAATGATGACAATGGTGGTTCAAATGTACAAAACAGACCATGGTTCCAGTACAGACAATAACTGGCATTAAGCCAATAATTGATTGGCAGTGTAAATAACTGGTCAATAACCAATTATTGGCTACAGGTTCACAACACTAATTGGTACTAGTCCATGCACTGACGTTGCCCAACTTTAGATTAGTTCTATGCATACACGCAAGGCTTGATCTAGAGTTTCCTCGCCTAGTCTACTGCGCAGCCTTGTCTTCACAAGCTTCATGTCGCTGAAGCTCCTCAATTGTGTGTAAACCAAAAGAAAGGATGAACACTTTCTTCTCAGATTCCTTGCCCACAGCGATACGAGCTGGAGGGTCACCATGTCGGGTAAGTAGCTGTTGATCCATGGAATGGAGGAGTCTACGCTCGTCCATATGTAGGGATTCCAGAGTGACGATATTATGTATGAACATTTTACAGGTCAATAGTGATTGTATGTGTGATATTACCATCTGCCCCCCGAGCAGATTCACTGTGAAAACAATTCGACCTCCGCTGTGACCGTACGACGAAGTACTGGTGGCCTCAGAATCAGACCCTTATCCATACAGGCACACAGGCACATGCGCGCGCGCGCACACACACACACACACACACACACACACACACACACACACATGTACACCATCTTACGCCACCCTTACATATACCCCCACATCATGCAGCAAACATGTTGATACGCAATCATGACGGGAGCATAAAACAATGTGGCTGCCACTTTCATGTAAAAAGTCTGCTAGTTGTCAAGTTCAAGTAAAGCCTTATGTTAACTCAGTAATTCCCCTATTATTATATCTATTGATAATTCCATAACATTTTGGGGAAGCACCGATGAATGGGTACTCAACACTAATAAACGGTCCACACTTTGACACCCTGAGATATTCTGTGCTGAGTTTGACTAGTGGGTCTTTCCAGTGCCACCTTTTCATGTTAGCATCCGCAGCGAGTAGAAGGTGTGCTAAAACGGCTGCATCCCCAGGCGAGTACCAGTTGTGCTAAAACGGCAGCATCCCCAGCGAGTAGCAGGTGTGGCATGCTTCTTGGTAACAACAAATTAGGCTTACAGAAGAACTTGCTAGATCAATGTGGCATGCACTTTTAAACTTTGAAGCAGTGATCCTTCCGCATCTATGGTACGTAGGCATTACAGTAAGGGAAGATACAGCAAGTACATGTACTGCTGGCTTTGCATCTGAACGTGAAGCCAAACTGTCAAAAAATTGTGACAGTTCTTTGTTCGATGGTGGAGGAATCGATTTCTTAGCTGCAGGCTTCAGAATTCTTTCTCTTCTTTCCGACAAACTTACTTAAGTTTGCTTGTTGCATTCCAGTAATTATTTCGCATGCTGGTTATAACAAAATTGCATGACAAAAGGGTGCAAATGTTAGTAGGCATTAACAGCTCCTGAAACTTCTATAACCTTGGGAATCAGTTTACGCGCAAGTGTCGGATGTGACACTTAGTGACAGTAACTGTAGACCAGAATGAAGCAATCCCATCGATCAGCTCTTGCTTGGTTTTATCTCCCTCTGAATGTATTCCGTGAGTCCAAAGGTAGTTAAGGTCTGGCGACTAGGCTGGCATGCGCCACCAGTTTACTCCCCTCTCCGTCAGGTAGTTCCGGGCATATAGTGATGTATGTTTTGGGTCGTTGTCAGCCATGAATCTGTGTCCCTCCGGGTAGACGTCTTTGATGAATGGGAGAAGCGTCTGTTGAAGTATTTCTGTATATTTGGTAGCTTTCATTATCCCCTCGAATATACAGATTCCCGTTCTGCCACGTAGGCTAATCCCTGCCTAGACGTGAACTTTTGGAGGGTGCTTAACTCTGTGTGTGTGTGTGTGTGGGGGGGGGGGGGGGGGGGGGGGGAGTGTTAGGGTTTAGCGCATGGCTGATGTGCACTATATAGAATATTCTCCAAGGCTTGCTACTTGGCACTGGAAGCTCAAGCATGTGTCTGTTGTTCCGTGACAAGATGAGAGTATCTACATGCGCAACAAAAGCCAACCTTGGTGTCGTGTTCGGCGGTTCTCTCCGTTTTCGGCAACAGAACTGACGGTGCGTTTCCAGTTGGATGCGTGGTAAACTTGTCTGTAAAAATAACATCCGCGAAATCTTCGTCCTTGTAGGGCCTGTATTCCTGAGCCCACACTAGGTGCTTATGCTTATTAGCCTTAACGATCAGCTTGCAATAGCTACAGCCTCGGAAAGTCCATCCTAGGGAGGTGCGACAACGGAGGATAGTCTGCAGAGAACTGTACCCATGGTGTGACAGCAATGTACGTATGCAGTTGAGTAGCAGTCGTTTCGTCGTCTTTTCTCATTTGTTGCTCCACAATAGTTTTTATTTCTGAAGTTATTCGTGATGGGCTCCCTGATCCTGGTCTTCTACCGATGCTTCCTACCAATGCTTCCTGTTTCTTTATACCTTTTAGAACTTTGCGGTTCCAACGCGACTAGCCCAGAGGTTCTCCTCTCACAAGAACTGAGAAATCGTTGGAGCTTGTAGGTGCTGTAAACCATCTTCACACGTGTATGATCGACAGTATGTTGACAATTACGTAGAATGGTTTTATACTGTACTTTTACCGGAATTCCGTATTGACGCAATGTTAAAAAGAACTGTGAAACCGATTCCGTGCTACGATCGTTTAAATACGGAACGTAAACATTTTATTGACCGAAACTGTAAGTTCAGTGGTATAGTGACCGCAGTGTTGCGGCTTTCACCATGAAGGACGGCTTGAGTGATGCTCTGGCGGCTCCAGATGGCAGACCCAGGTCTCATGGTCACTTTGATGGCCTGATTCAGGCCAATCACTAGCAGATGTTCTTGAATGCAGACATATCTGCTTGGGATTATGCTGTCACTACATCTCCACATGTTTTCAATGTTTTTATACTTGTTATAATTTATTGTTGCAGTTAGAATAATTATGTTATGATTCTAATGTTGTTATCCCCCCAGATCCGTCAGAGGTGTTGTTGATGGTGGACGGGACGAACGACCAGTGCAGCCGAGGGGAAGACATTGACTTTGAACTAGTGGGGTTCTCTGTACATGGGCAGGTAATGAATTTACTTTGCACATTCGGACAGCATAGCAATACAAAAGGTCCGTTACTGCCTTTTTGCAGAGATTGCATGAACCACAGTCAGTTGAAAAAAATAAATAACAAATCTGCCATGAGACATTCCGCCATGCCGTACTTTGCAATTGTAGTAAGTGTGAGGTAAACACTCGGGCTTGAATTTAAGGCATCACTGTCGTTCCCAGGCCTTCTACACCTCATACTGCAAGCGATCAAAAACTGGAGGTGTAGAAGGCCCGGGAACAAGGCTACTTTGGGCAGCATGTTCCTTCCCCGCTCGATCTTTTGTGTGGCTGTCATGAACCCCTGCAGGTCAGTAGCCTGGGGCTGGAGAGTGGGCCAAGAGGGGTCACAGTCAGGATGACAGAAGGAGGTGAGTGCTTCTCTATGGCCAGGTCCTTTTCGTTGATCCATTATCAGAATAGTCATGAGTGGTACATAAACCAGTGCGGAGGAACATCAGTCTCAGTATAAGAGTTTTTGGTGCAGTATAAGAGTTTTGGTGCAGTATAAGAGTTTTTGGTGCAGTCTAAGTCCTCCTCAGTAGGGTGGTATGCTGATGCATTGTACGTATGCTGTTACAGTGTGATGCTATTGTGGCAAACTGCTTGTCTGGTGTGTCTCTGTCTGTACAGATGCGTTGGTGCAGGAGACAGTGACAGAGGAGGGCGGAAGGTATGTACGAGTTCTCTCTTACGTACCTTGTGCGTACTGGGTTGCTCTGGGGAGCATATATACGTAGCTGATGGTGATGCTAGTTTGTTGCTTCAACCACAAGTGCACTGAACGTGAATGACGATAGTGGGTATAATTATCCGTGTCGTGATCTTTTGTTGTGTCTCCTCACGTGTTGTCACTGCCACACTAAACTATGCTCACATACATGTTTCCGTGGAATAAACATTCACCTACATGTATGTAGCTCTTTGGTTGCAATGTGAATGGGATAGTGAGACTACCAAGAACGCTGCATGTACGTGCATTCACACTACTACTGTATCTCTCTTGGCCAGGTTTGTGTTCCGTGGTGTGTCTCCAGGAAGGTTTATGATCGCAGCTACTCACGCAGTGTGGAACGTCAAGAAGGTTTGGTGCTTTGCTGTACCTGCTAGTGGTTACCCTGCTAGTGTAGAAGCCCTTGTTGTCACCACTCGCATGTCGGACTGATGCTCCGACCATACATTGTACCTATATACATTGTAAAGGAGACAAAATTTATGGCAACCGGTGCCGTGCGGGAGAGTCTGGTACCGAGACTAGTGTAGTACAAGTGCAACTGGTACTGCAACCTCACTTTTCTGAATGACTCCTCACCTTGTGGATAGATTCTGATTTCATCCACCAGCTACTGTACGTGTATGGCAAGCCTCGTTCGCAGGTTGCTTTGTAGGCAGCTAGCTTACGGCTCATCCTAATTAATGCGCATATGCATGTCACATACTGCCAATAATACTGTTTGCTGGTTTGAAGTTCCAATCCATCTTCTGTCGCTGTCTCTTACCTCACATTATCCTCCCTTTTCCTCCTCCCTCTTCTCATCGCTCTGTACCTCCCTTCTCTTCCCCTCCCTCCTCTCCTCCTTCTGTCCCTCCCTCCTCTCCTCACTCTGTCCCTCCCTCCTCTCCTCCCTCTGTCCCTCTCTCCTCTCCTCCCTCTGTCCCTTCCTCCTCTTCCTCCCTCTGTCCCTCCCTCCTCTCCTCCCTCTGTCCCTCCCTCCTCTCCTCCCTCTGTCCCTCCCTCCTCTCCTCCCTCTGTCCCTCCCTCCTCCCTTCTCTGCCTCCCTCCCCCCTCTCCTCCCTCTGTACCTCCCTCCTCTTCCTCCCTCTGTCCCTCCCTCTCCTTTCTCTGCCTCCCTCCCTCCTCTCCTCCCTCTGTCCCTCCCTCTTCTCATCACTCTGTACCTCCCCTCTCTTCCCTTCCTTCCTCTCTTCCCTCTGTCCCTCCCTCCTCTCCTCCCTCTGTCCCTCCCTCTCCTTTCTCTGCCTCCCTCCCTCCTCTCCTCCCTCTGTCCCTCTCTCCTCTTCCTCCCTCTGTCCCTCCCTCCTCTTCTTTCTCTGCCTTCCTCCCTCCTGTCCACACTCTCTCTCTCCCTCCTTTCATTTCCTCCCCTCCTGGCTCTTCCTTCCTCTTACCCTCCCTCGTCTCCTCCCTCATGTGTTCTTCCCCCTCTTTACCTCCTCCTTCCCTCCCGTCTTCCTCCCTCTCTTCTCTACTCAATCTCTGCCCTCTCCCTCTCCCTCTCTTCAGACTGCAGTGGAAGTGTTGGTGGAGCACAACTCTGTGGCAGCCCCTGGGGGACTTGAGGTGCTAGGATTTGATGTCAGGGTGAGGAATGAGGCTGAAAGCCTCTAGTAGAGTATTCACATACCCCACGTGCAGTTACTCATGAAGCAGAGAAGCATGAATATTCCCTTTGCAGTGCCAAATATAGTGGCTGCTCTCGCCACAACATTGACCCATTTCAGCTCATTCCAGGGTCTCATGTCTCCAGTTTTTGTTGTTGAAAAGGGATCGAGAGCCTGTTGAGTGTTGTATGTGTTTTCGATGTCATATCACTTGTCGTCACTCTGTCAGTTCCTTTGGCTAGCCGTGGAGGTTGCCTATCTTTTGGTCTATAGCTACATGTAAGGTACACTTCTTGTGCGTTTGCCAAATGGCTTCCGTTACTGCACCGCAAATGAAGCGCTTACTGCAGCGCCAAAGAACTCAATGCAGCTCCAGAAGAACTAAACAAAGCTCCGGAACATCTGCAAGTGAAGCGCTGCACCATTATTAAAATTATATGTACATACCGTAGTGTCCCGCTAATACGCCCCCTTTGAAAATACGCCCTCCCCCTCTTTTTCGCCCAAGTTCCTGCACACGGTAATTTGACTCATTATAACGCCCCCCTGGTGAGCGTCTTCTGGAATACCTAACCTACCGTGGTGTCCCGCTAATACGCCCCCTTCGAAAATACGCCCTCCCCTTCTTTTTCGCCCAAGTTCCTGCACAGGTAGTTTGACTCGTTATAACGCCCCCCTGGTGAGCGTCTTCTGGAATATCTAACCTACACGTGCGCAACTTTGCAGATCGTCTCTCAGATCGATCGATCAGATCGAGTAGTCACCGTTGACGCCGACGGTACAAGTCATCTCGCTGCCACTCTTACGAAGGAAATACCAAGGAAATGTTCCGTGGTTCATGACCGACAGTACTGCTGTTCTTGAGGATGGCTACAGCGAAGTCGTCGTGAATGTTACCGGGCCCTCGAGTTGAAGTGCAGCTCTTCTCGCCGATGTTGGGAGACCACGCATGATGACCACGAACAGTACTGGCGATCGTTTGTACTTTTGTAACTGTGAACATGAACCTTGGCAATGTCATAAACATAGCGAAACTTTGTGAGGGGGCGTATAATCGAGACTAATTACGTTCTCGAAAATACGCCCCCTCCCCTCTTCGGGCTTGATGTAGTGTACAAAATAGGGGGGCGTATTAACAGGACACTACGGTACACGTTTCGCAACTTTAATAGCTTTGCAGATTGTCTCTCGATCTCAGATCGAGTAGTCACCGTTGACGCCGACGGTACAAGTCATCTCGCTGCCACTCTTACGCAGGAAATACCAGGAAATGTTCCGTGGTTCATGACCGACAGTATTGCTGTTCTTGAGGATGGCTACAGCGAAGTCGTCGTGAATGTTATGGCCCTCGAGTTGAAGTGCAGCTCTTCTCGCCGATGTAGGGAGACCACGCATGATGACCACGAACAGTACTGGCGATCGTTTGTACTTTTGTAACTGTGAACATGAACCTTGGAAGTGTCATAAACGTAGCGAAACTTTTTGAGGGGGTGTATAATCGAGACTAATTGCGTACTCGAAAATACGCCCCCTCCCCTCTTTGGGCTGGATGTAGTGTACAAAATGGGGGGGGTGGGGGGGGGGGGGGGGGGGGGGGGGGCGTATTAACGGGACACTACGGTACATGTACACAGCCAGCGCTCTTTGCGTGAAGCCTTCTGCTTCTTCAGAAGATGCTTCCTGATTCTAGGAAGAAACCTGATGCTTTGCGGCACAAATCGGAAGGCTTAAGGCTGTGACAATGTGGTAGTACATACACACCTACATATGCTCTTTTCCTCTGCAGGGCAGTGTTTCAAGTAACGGTGATCCAGTAGCTGAAGTCCAGTTTCTACTGTACCCTCAGGAGGGAATCAGGGTACGTATACAGTTACGTTGTGTGTACATGTGACTGTATACACTGCAGCATGTGTCAAAGGGGCAACCGCACTCCTGATAGCTGTTGCAACCACTTGCTGGTAGAACGAGCTAGGTACTGCAGCTAGTTCCAATTAATGCACATGTCACATGAGGACCATGCTCCGGTCAATCGAGTCACGTCAGCATTAATGGCAGCCAAAAGGAAGACAAGGATTTATTACAGTGCTCACAACTTGCCAGCATGGTGAATTTCAGCATGCATGCAGTGACCCAAGTGAACGATTTCTGTACAGAAACTCAACTTGGCGGTGGAGACACAAAGTGCCATTGTATAGTCGTCGGCAGCCATTACTCGAGTGCTCTCTTTTACTTTCGTTACTAGTACAGCTCTTAGGAATGGCACACAAAGATTGTGACCACACAGTCCTGATCGCTGTAGCGATCACGATGGTGTAGTCAGAATCTTTGTAGGCCATGTAGTGTTATTTACATTGCGTGGTGCGAATTTCCCCCTACCAGGAGTGTAATTTGCTACGTAAGAAACCACGTTTACTCTTGGTTCTGTGTGTTGTCAAAATTGTAAGCAGTGGGTTATCTCGCCTAAAGCTATGATGAACATTTCTCATTCACAGATTGAATGTAACCAGACAAACATACCCCCTGGTCCCAAGACTGTGATGCCAGGATGTGCCACCACATCCGATGGCAGCGGAGAATTTGTATTTCCATCTCTACCCCCTGGAAACTACTCCCTGGTGAGGGTAACTAGGGTATGCGTCTTTAACATTTGAACATGTTTGCAGCGCAGCTTTGCCGTAACCCAAAGCCTTCTTCCGAGATATTTTTTCCGAAGATCGATCCTGAAGGCTTCTTCCAAGAATCTGATGTTTTCTTTTCTTCTGAAGATCGTGAAGGCTTCTTCCGAGGCGTGCTAGCTTTGTACTGTACATACATGTACAGTTTCTGAAAATGATGCAGCTTCACTTACTGATCTTCCACAGCTTTGTTTAGCCCTTTCCGTAGCTGCTGTTAGGTCTTATGGAGCCGTTTGTCACCCAAATCTGACGCTGCGATGGAAGTGATTCCGCAAGTACGCATACTTTTAAAGATGCGTACCATACTAGGGAGTGTGTGTACAATGTGCGTACAACGGATGTATGGAGTGGAGTGCATATGTTTATAAGTCAAAGGTGCAGATGAATGAATACGCTGTATGCATATGCACTAGACATTGCAATATGTGCCCATCGTTATTTTAAGATGCATACCGTATGTTCATTACATGTGTGCACTACATTGGATTACTACGGTATGTGTCTGAATTTCCTCCTATGTAGATGCCCTACTATCGTCACAAGCAGACTCTGTTTGAGGTCCATCCCACAGAAGTACAGTTCACTGTATACAACAGCTCTGTTTCCATTGAGGTACGTATATGCACTGTTTGTAGCTATATACCACATTAGAACAATAGCCTCGTTCCCAGGCCTACCCCGTCTTTTCTGTTCTTCGGTTTCCGTTGAAAATAATACACGGATGCGGAAGGGCGGCTAAAAACGCTGAAGGCCTGGTATCATTCATCACGTGAGTGACGTCAGGTGGATGTGGGGGGGGGGGGGGGGGGGGGGGGGGGCCTAATTGTTTCAGCAGGTCCTGAAGGCTGTTCATCATCCAGTCGGCTCGATTCGACCGCTCCGTGGCTAGTCGGGACTCTCAGATGATCTACACAAATTCTTTGGCGCTTTTTAAACTTATTTGCGGTTGGGCCACACCCCCCTACGTCCACTTGACATAAAGCACGTGGTGAATAATACCAGGCCTTCCGCCTTTTAGCTGCCCTTTCGCATCCGTGTTTATTGTCAACGGAATCCTAAGAACAGAAGAAAATGGGGTAGGCCTAGGAACGAGGCTATTAGAACAACATGTTCCGTGGAGATGTTTGATTTTCTAATTGCAAGTTATCCAATACTTTTAATGTCCTCAATCGTCCAAGTAGTCCGCTCCCAGACTCATTTCCTCCAACACGCACGGGAGGAAGTAGCCTGGTAGCATTGGGGGTTCAAACCGTTGACTTCCAGTCAACGGAAATCTGGCATCTGCAATCAGGTTCGAGTACAGGATCACATGAACGTGTGATTGTCTTAGGGTATGGCGAACAAGCAGTAAGTTAAGACTTGAATGGTTAGCACTGCATGTAGTTATAAGACTGTTTCTGAGCACTGCCAAGGGAGTGACGATTTTGTTGAGCAAACGTTGAACTTGACGTGTTCTGTATTTTTAACACTTAAAAATTGTTCTGGAGTATTTTAGTCAGTATCCGGGCGTAGGTAGGGCCAGCTTTTGCCTATTCCAGAGGTGGACTTCAAACGAGGTCTGGGGATTCGAAGGGTTATACACGACACTCTGATCCATCTGTAGAAACACTGTCTTCCTCTTGTCAGGTTATTGGTGGTCTGTGTGGGCATGTACGATGGCGCACCTTGACCCTTGGCTGTGTAGTGTCAGGACGCTGGGCTAGACTAAGCAGTAGACTAGTTTGTTCGGTGCCTAGCCCTTCACGGATAGAGGTGTGATGCCTTCCCTTGCATCTCTGGCATTTGCTTGAAGATAGTTGCGGCCAATGTGGGTGGCCCTTGCATAGGTAGTTGAAACAGTGACCACTGGTTCTCAAAATCTGTTTGATGAGTGCATGTGGTTGTTGACAGTAACAACAAGTCACGCCAGTTCCTGGTTCCTCAATCTTGGATAGTAACATTGACGCAGTGTGTCGACCTCTGTCTTGGGCTTGACGTGATTGAGAGTGACATAGGTTGGAGGCTCGCTCTCTCACGACCGGTTCTTCTTGAAGGTTTGAAGTAGGCTATCCATGTCCAGGTCTGTGGAAGATACCTTCCGGCTAGCAATCAGGCAAACATTTGGAGGCAACTTTTTCTGTAGCACAGAGGAGAGCATAGCCCAATACGAAGTTGATTCTCCCCCTAGGGACTTCAAGCTTCTGATGTGTGACTCAGTGTTGAGGTGAGTATGGGGTCTTTGGTGTTCGGTAACGACCAGTCTCAAGTTGTAGTGGGAGGCAACCCCCTCGGAGGGCAGCCATGACCCACCGGTGTCCCTTGCAGAGGATATTACACATGTATGTACGTAGCTCTCAGGTCTAGGATTTTGTTTTATTACCCTATAGTTATGTTATGTATAGGGTGAGTCCAGCATCGTGGGCAGTTCGCTCAAGCAATGAACTCAAATAGTTGAACTTATCCACGTCTGTCAGCTCCTTGTTATTGCAGATAATGGAGTCGTATGAATCCTAGAACGGCGTCCACTTCACCAAATTAAATCGGGGAAGTTCTACGTAGCTTGGTCAACTTGACTTTGGCTCCCCGTTCATGAGGTGCACCAGCTGGCGTCAGGGTCCTAGCACCAGCAGTGACTGGAGTCGGTGGGGGTGATTCTGGAATTGACCGGTGGATCCTTGTTAAAGTGCAGAGGCGGCGGATGGTAGTTTTAGTTGGGGGGGCGAGGTAAGGCAGAGGCGTGTTAATGTTGATCAGTCCGCTCGAAGCGTGGGAAAATTTTTCACCTACCTTCATGTTTCAGTAGGTAAAGCGGCTTCATCTTGATCAGCATCATCCTCATTGTCACTGTTAGAATCACGAGACAGATCTAGAGTCATTTGATCATCTGTTTCATCCCGTTCATGATTTGAGCCTGCATCTTTCCAAACGTCCAACAAACTTCTCTGACTCCTTCATAGCTAGCTAGATGAGCACGTGTGGCCTAAGTAAGTAATTTTAGACCCAGTTTTCACTTAATTAGGTAAGCGTAATGGTACGAGACCAGCCAGCTGGCTAGCAATGGAAACTTAGCCAGCGGCAGTGAAAACGGACTGTTAGTTTGCATTATAGTGGACTTGAAAGCATCCGCCGCCCCTGAAGTGTCATACATTCTCTCCTTATGCTCATCTGATTGCTGGATCTCCTGCTTCCGCTTCAGTCATCGTGCACGTAACGTGTGCATCAGTTAGAGTGATCAGTAGGTGATATCTGGCAGTTTGTCTGGTCTTAGGCTTCCGGATCTTGATCCGGCTCGAAGGACCATGTAAAGTATCCTTTTTTTCACTCTATCCTGTTCTTCTTGACGTGCTAGCACTACCACAGTTCACAATTCGTACAGATTCTTTGAGATAGGCATAGGCACATGATGCACCTTCAATCACAGTAAAAACAACTGAGCGTTTCAAACAGAGGATACGTAGCTCTCGGCAGGGCTGCCAAGAGGGTTCAGGGGGCCCTGGGCAAACTGTACAACTGGGGCCCCTTTGGTCAGTAAGCCCACTCTTTTGTAGGGGGGTCTGGGGGCATCCCCCCCCCCAGGGAAATTTTGAGATTTTAGGTGCTCTGAAGTGCATTCTGAGGTAGGCTTAGGCCACTCTGACTCAGCTGTTGAGGTGATAATCGAGTATAACTTTCCGGAGTAGACTTAACACTGTTACTTTGATCACTATCTGTAGAGCTCTCTTGGGCTACAAAAATAGCTGCTTCACACTGCAATTCAGAAGTAGTCTCTGATTCAGAAGAACCAGATACACTAGGCTGAACGGATTCATCAACATTCGCATCCTCTCCTTTGCCACTCTCAACACTCCAGCCAAGCTCTTCCAAAGTTCGCCTCCTTTTTACTTCACTTTCAAGTCGCTGTCGTTTTCGTCTCCGTTTAACCGCTCCAGACAAGTACTGCCGTCTCCACAGTCTTGAGTAGCTAGACATGGTTTTCGACTAGACCATCTACCAGAGAACGTGGTAGTCACGTGACATAGGATGCACATTAATTAGAAAGCGAACCGACCGGCGCTATGCCGTGTGATCGTGTCTGATAGTCTAGCCCGAGCTGAGCGCTTGCCTGTGAAAATATTTGGGTGTGGGGCCCCCCTTACACAGGGGGCCCGGGGCAAACTGCCCCTTTTGCCCCCCCCCCCCCCCCCCCCCCTTCTCGGCGGCCCTGGCTCTCGGAGCCTCGCACAGCTGCGAAGGTGTGATTTCTTACAAGAGAGACAATAAACATGTTCCAAAGGAAATAAGAAAACTTTTTAGCAAGCTAGTGGCTAAAATGTAAATTATAGTGTCACTTTCGTAAATATTAATGCTTCACTTTCAATGTGTAGGAAGCATGTTTCCTACACGTGCCGGAAACATGTTTCCTACAAAAGTGCAGGAACATTTCCTACAAATTGGACTCGTGACATATTTTGGGGGGTTTGTATTGAATGTGTAGGAAACTTTCCTACAAAAGTGCAGGAAAATTTCCTACAAATTGGATTCGTGACCTATTTTGGGGGGTTTGTATTGAATGTGTAGGAAAATTTCCTACAAAGCTAGTGCAGAAGTTTTCTTACATCAGTACAACTTGGACCACATTTGTAGCTTTGTTGTGGACATGTGTAGGAAAATTTCCTGCACATCTGGAAAACTTTCTCACAAATTGTGGTCAAATTTTACTTCTGTAACAAATCTCCCAGCACTTTTGCCGGAAAATTTCCTACACATTACATGTGAAGCACAAAAGCCTATCCACAAGCACCATTTGTAGGAAAGTTTCCTGCACTTTTGTAGGAAACATGGTTCCTACACTTAGCCTTTGATTTTCATTTCTTATTTCTTTTGGAACATGTTAATATACAAATGAAATCAACGCCCAGCCCAGTCTTCTGTTGTGCGCCAAAAAACCTATACCTGCGCCAGAGAGGGCATTGGATGCTATTAGCCCGGCAGGGAAAAGGACAGTAGAAGAAAGCTTGATGGGCTTGAGAACTGAGCCCCATCACCACTTAACTTAGCACAAAATTAATCTCCTCGTCAGCAAGGCGATCAGGATGATTCCGAATCTGCAGTTTTCGAAATGAAGACCGTTATATTCATGAACAAAGAGCAGCTACGTAGTTACACTATAGCTGCATGGTACCTCATGTTCAATAACTGTGGTCAGGGTTGGTTTCAGAGGACGGTATGCACCATCTTTGATGGGAATCACTTCCATCTGATCATTCAGTTGCTTACGAATAGCCTTGACTGCATGGGTCCGTGTTCCATGCTGGGGTAGATCTGGGAACAGGGATCGTAGATAGCTATACTTGCGTACCTGGGTCAGTTCATGATAAAACTCATCGGACACGCCAAAACGGTCCAACAAGTACAAAGTCTGCATTGCACAGAACTCATCAGGGTGGTGTGCAGTCACTGCTGTGCTAGCTGTATCTGGTGAGGACGGTGAATGGTTGGTTGCAAACTCAACCACAACTTGCTCTCCTGAATGTGCAGTGTGGGTTGTCGGCTGGTCGGGAATCAACTCCAATGTCTCTGCAAACCAGAGAGCTGCCTTAGCAGTGTTGTGGATGTGGCTGAGCTTGCGGCGTTGTTGTCGCTTGGATACTTCTTCATATACTTTACCTGAGTTCATCATCTTTGCTCTGTCTTGCAGAATGTGTGCCGTCCGATCTTTCAGAGCAACAATTTCGTCCTTTCTCTCGTCCATTACTTGAAGCATGTCAGCAAGTTCAATGTGGAGGTTTCAACCTTGTCCAAAAGTGGCAGAGATGCAATTGTGTCACTACGACACACAGGAATCGAAAAATGTTTCCCCAACAACTTCTCTGGACTCGTCCAGTGGTGGACACTACCTGAGTTTCAGTTTACCAGCACGGCGGGCTAGATTATCGGCTATCCTATCACAGTCAGATTGAATAGAAATGGCATGTCACCTTGCAATTCATAAGGGAAATGTAATCCCTAGGGCTGCCACAACCTCGCTTGTACCAGTCAAATAGCAGCTTGTTTGGTATGCTCTTGCTAAAAGGACATCAGATCCCCTGTAATCACATGTAATCACACCTTGTGGATTGCAGAACTACATCTTCCCCTCCACACTCACTTCTAGATCCTCGAGCTGTTCTGCAGGCTGCTTTCTTTGGCACCTTATTTGGTGCTGCTTTAGCCAGCATGGCGGGCTAGATTATCAGCTATCCTATTACAGTCAGATTGAATAGCTACAGAATGACCAGTCACCTTGCAATTCATAAGGGAAATGTAATATTACCCCTATAGGGCTGCCACAACCTCGCTTGTACCAGTCAAATAGTTGGTATGCTCGGGCTAAAAAGGACATCAGATCCCCTGTAATCACATGTAATCACACCTTGTGGAACTACGTGTACATCTTTCCCTCCACACTCACTTCTAGATCCTCGAGCTGTTCTGCAGGCTGCTTTCTCGGTCGACCTTGGCTCCTTATTTGGTGCTGCTTTAGCAGCAGTACTAGGTTCACTACAACTAGTGGTACTTTGCTCAGCAGTTTGCGATACCTGTCCCGCCAAAGCGGTATGCTCACCCAACGTTGATTGCAAATCTCTGATTGGGGAAAACTTATACAGCTTCATCGAGCTCAATGGCTCCCCAGGTACGTTAACTGCTTCGTTGACGGAAGGACTATCCAGTGGTTATGCAGTAAATTTATCTCTGTGTAATCAGATTTCTGGTAACGGTAGACACTCACAGGTACACTCTAGTGCTGCAATACGGGTATCAATAGAATGCACAGGTCCTCGGCAACACAATGGCCCAAGTCCTGTGTTTATACGTTGCATCGTTCCTGAGATATGGTCGTTTACCTCAAAACTCTCCAGAAATACTGTTGTTGTCATCACCTGGACCACTTTTACCAGAGGGAATTGGCAAAAACAGCTGTATTTCACTCCAATTATGCATGTCGTCCGATGCTTACTCTATTACTGAGTAGATTGTTTGCGGTGACATAATTGCTGAAAATCCCCCCCCCCCCCCCCATGAAAAATTGTATGTATACGGTAGTATCCAAAGAAGATACCGCTCACGGGTAATAATTTTGGAATTGGTAGTCTAATACCATTCTCTCTCTCTCTCTCTTATTTAGCCTCCCTTTGAAGTCCAGGGGTTCTCTGTTACTGGACGAGTGCTGCGGTCCTTGCAGGTTAGTCCTGACAAGGGATTTCAACGAGGGTCTTATGCTATTCTTCATCTTTACATTCTTTGTCTGCTAGGGTGAGGGTGTTGAAGGTGCAAAGGTGTATGTGGATGGCAGAGCTGTGAGCAGAACCGACGAAACTGGAAGTTACCAGCTCTTCAATATCACCACAGGAACCTACATCATCCAGGTCAGTACCACGCTGCTCACGTAGGCGAATTAGGAGGCAGTAGCTGAGTGCTTGTAGTATTGTGTTGTGTTTTCCCACTCAGGCATGGTGTTAGCTGACCTTTCACCTTTTTGTGCAGGTAGAGGTGATGGGCCTACAGTTTGACTTCCTGGAAGTGTACATTTCTCCTGCGAATCCTTCCATTGCTGATATCATCCCAGCAAGGTACAGTATGCTGTACTGATTATTGCAACACCCTTCAGTTGAGAAGAATTTGATATTATTCAACAGCAAAAAACAAGTGGGGATGATGCAGTGTGACCAGCATTTATATACTCACGTTGGTTTTTGGCGCAGTATAGTTTTACCATGGTCGTGATCCTCTTGACATGGTTGCAATTCTGAATCCAGTAAATATGAGACACAATACCTGCTGCATACAGAGCCTATTTTCATTCTGAAGTGCTATCAATACATTAAGATTTTAACGTGTGTGTGTGTGCCTGTGAGTGACGGAAGTGGGATGTTCGTGGGGCGGGACTAGACTATAGTGACGCGCGACCTTCGTACTGAACCTCGAACTCCGCGAAGAATGTTTGAGAACATTGGGCTGGAATCCAGCTGGGGCTGCAAGCGGATGCGGGGAGTAGCAGTCGAAGCGGACGCAATTGGGGAGCAGCAGCCGAAGCGGCCACGATCGGGAGCATCAGCAAGCAGCGAGCATGCAGCAGCAGCTGAAGCGAGCGCAATCGGGGAGCAACAGCTGGAAGCGGATGCAAACGGGAAGCAGCAGATGAAGCGGATGCAATCGGGTCAGGGAGCAGCAGCTGATTCGAAGCAGACGCAAGCAGCGAGCAGCAGCTGAAGCGACGCAATCAGGGGGCAAGCTGACACAATCGGGGAGCAGCAGCTCTGCACAGAGAGCTGTCCGGCGCCGGATTACTCACGGTAGGCGAATGAGGGGGAAGTAGCTGAGCGAGCGAAGCTACTTGTATTATATATGTCATACATGTATTCATACGAGGTATTGTCCCCTGCTATTTACACTGCAAAGTGATGAAGTTCCTTGCAGTGTCTGCAGCGCCATGGGTAGAGTCCTTGGAGCCAAATTGTATGTGGCTGTCCATCTGGTTATTGTACATGTATGTAGGCTCCCACTGACCACGTGATTCCTACATGTACGTAGCTGTAGGCTCCCACTGACCACGTGATTCCTACATGTACGTAGCTGTTCCATTTCTCATGGCAGGTATTCTATTTGTGGAAGCATTTCGGTCCCCTTTCCGCCAGGAAAGTCCATTGCAGTAAGTTTGTAGCACTACATGTATCTCACGAGTCATCCTTATTGTCATGCGACTCTGGGATCATGTGACGGTGACATGTTACCGGAAGTGGGTGTGACCCTCTGTCAGTAGTGTTGATTCTTCTTGATCACCATGCATTCCAAGTTTGGTGTTTCTCTCTCATTTGGCTATGGAGTTAAGTTTGTCAAAAGTTCAGACTGCGGATAATTTGATGGACGTATTGTTGGTCAGTGCTCTGTGTTGGTTCTCTGAAGCAACTCTCAGCGAGGTTTCTGCAACCTCGGGGAGCACCGACTCCCTTCTACTGCATGCCTGGTTATCATTGTCGTTGGTGACTCGGGCTCTGAGCAGTGTCGTTGAATGTTGGCCTGGTTTCGCTCTCTTTAATCAGACAGTGGATATCACTTTTTTGTGTGTATGTGGACGTCACCAACAACTTCCTAGGGGCTATGATGCATGGAATGTGCAGGTCCTCAGCGGTAATATGGTGCAAGTCCAGTGCTTATAATACGTTGTATTGCTCTTGAGATGGACTAAATATCTATGGTGGGCTTGATTGGAATTTACTTTGCTTGCTTTTATTCACCGTACAAATGATGATCATCTTCCAAGAATCCCAGGCCTTTGCCAAGCAAGCCACCAGGCATTGTGTGATGGGTATTCCTGCATGTGTTCTCTGTGTAGCCCTCTCTGAGAGAAGCCACCAGGCCATGTGTGATACTCCTCTCTGAGAGAAGCCACCAGGCCTTGTGTGATACTCCTCTCTGAGAGAAGCCACCAGGCCATGTGTGATACTCCTCTCTGAGAGAAGCCACCAGGCCTTGTGTGATAGGCCTCTCTGAGGGAAACCACCAGGCCATGTGTGATAGGCCTCTCTGAGAGAAGTCACCAGGCCGTGTGTGATAGGCCTCTCTGAGGGAAACCACCAGGCCATGTGAGCATGTGTCCCTGTACGTGTTCTCTGTGTAGGCCTCTCTGAGAGAAGTGCAGGTGTTCACTGTTGGTGAGGGTGGTGACGACCATGTGATGTTGACCACAGCCACCACTGACATTAATGGCGACTTCTGTATCATGCTGGCTCTGGGAGAGTACCTGGTCAAGGTGAGATTGTCCTCCTACAAATGGCCTTCCTAGTACATGTACCTTTTACAGACATGTATTGGCCTTGTTGTGATTTATTGGGGCGAGCCTGAGCGAGCCCCACATAGACGAGTTTGCTGTGAATTTTCCATATATTTCTATATATCTATCTATCGTACGTCGTGCCGTAAATCACTTCCTGCTCGTATTTTGCGTGTCATTGCATCATGCGTTAATTCAAACCACAAACGAACTCACCATTGCAACGTCAACGACTGAGACACGAACTATGAACGGTCTACCTCAACAAGGATGGAGACTATAGCGCACGGTAAGGGGCTAAAGCATTTCATGAAGACGGGGAGAGTGCTTCAAGCGATCTCATGTCCTGCATGCAGAGCACATCATGGTGTGCAGCATACAGCTACAGTGCCGTCCACGAGCAAGTTAAACGGTACACGCGTGTCACTCGCGAGACACTCGCGAGACGCTCGCGAGAAAAGTTGCGAGTCCGCGTGTGCGAGCACTACTAGCGAGTACTGTACATGTAACTCCTCCCTTGTTTATACAACTAAGAGGGTGACTGTCTGTTACTTGCATTGCGGGGGCACTAAGGGCAAATGCACATAAATGCACTTAGTGTCAAAAATTTGAAGATGGCCAACACGTATACTGTAAGCAGTGTTGTTGAACGACAGGATGACTTCGATTTCGACCTCGACGATGGATTAGACAGCGATTTCGGACGAGAAGGAGTCCGTAGCTACCTTTCCAGGGCTGGCTTGGACGGTTTGGAGGGCGTGCAGCGCGGTGATCGCTACAAAGCAGACAATGGAGGACGAAGACACTCGCGGCGATAGAGAAATGGATACTCTCCTACCCTATAGTCCGGTTCAGGGTGATCTGGACGCTGCCTCGAGTAAGTCTACACTTAGTAGAACCTAGATATAAAGTTTAGTAATCTAGGAAAGAACAGACATCATTCCAGGAAAGAACAGATATCATTCCTTGTGTGAATGTATTCTGTAGGCTTGGTAAAGAGCACTGTGAACAGTACAGTCCTGCCCCTCCTCCTCGAGGCTCGCCAGCTCCTCCTGTGTTTTCAGGAGGTCTGCATGGAGTAGTCCGGACCATTGCAGTCATGGATCAGCCAGCTCAACCCCTTCCCCTCATGGATAAACCAGTTCTTTCCCATGGTACGTAACATGTCGCCTGTCTGTCCTGGACGAGGACGGAACAAGGAAATGGACAAAGACGAGGACATGGTATGTGTGCGTATGTGGGGGGGTGGGGGTGGGGTGGGGGTGGGGGGGGGGGGGGGGGGGGGGAGCATAGTGGTGGAGAGCCAAATCCAGGTTCTCCTGTTGATGACAGTGTATTGTGTGGACCTTTGCAAGGTCTTTTTTTTACGACGAGGAATTGCTGGTAGTGGAGACAGCTAGGTGTTACGTAACGTAATACGCATTATTGAAGGCCACCATCTGACATCACTTTTGCCGAAATGGAGGTATTCTGTCATGCACACACTCATGCATGCAGGTTGGGGATACTCCAGTGGTGAAATATGACCTGGCACTGTGGCCTTTGTCCCTGTACTCCGAAGATTCTGAGTTCTATTCCTTGGATTTGAGGGCGTGTGCAGTCTTCTACAAAAGCGGTTTCGTAGCCTTGTCTTAGTGATGCTCCTGTCTGCTCTCTTGGACTCCTGGAGTCATATGAGGGGTTCATGAGGATAGCATGACAATACAGAAGTGTTGTATTCTTGAAAATGCTTGTATGGCATGCTGTTAACAAAAGTGATAATAAATAGTAATAATCATCATCATCTTATTCATGAAAAATGTCATATAAACCCGTGTTTTTGCCGTGTACGCTTGTTCTAGCTGATCTATGAGGCTAAAAGCGACATCATAATTTTATAAATAGCTCAGCTACTTGAAAAGGTGTGGTTGCTAAGGACTCTGCGGTTCAGCGGCGCTGCTATGTAAACGCTGTTCAATTTCCTGCGAGTGCGAGCGCGTGTGCGAGTAGTCGAGTACGAGCGCGCGCGCGAGTATAGTAGCGCTCGCGGGTTAGCCTGTAACGCTCGCGAGTATTATACGATTACCACGCGAGTCACATGCGAGCGTCTCGCGAGTGACACGCGTGTACCGTTTAACTTGCTCGTGGACGGCACTGTAGCTAGCATGCTTTAATAGCTATAAACCATCACGGTGTGTTAGACTGCTGCTTCAGCTATTGCCAGAGGATGGGAACTTGACTGGCCTGCGCTCAGTAACACTTAAACTCACTGTGACATACAGTCATACCCCAGATCTGGCCGCAGCAGAGAATGAGAATGTCGCCCTCTGGTTGTGATAACAAAGACAGAGAGCTCTCCTGGACCTACCTACCAGACTGCTTCGGCTAACCAGATTCGCAGTTGCTGTGAAGTGCACGGGTGTATTTTTAGTGTCATAACATCTGGTGTGATGTGTCCTTAAGTTGTGCTATTACATTCGGATGACATGCACTGACAGTCATGCACATGCATCTGTTCCGGCAAGTTATAAAAGCCGGAACGGGAAACGAAACGAAACGAAACGAAACGAAACGAAACCGGAAACCACGCCCTACAATGAACACATGCATTGTTTCTCACTGCAACAGCACTATAATAATTATTATAGCCTCGTTCCCAGGCCTTCTCACCACCTTCCCCGCGTTAGTACTAGTACTGCAAGCGACAAACGCTGGGGTGAGAAGGCCGACTTATTCACAGCTAGCACATACTGAGACCATGGCATGCACAACCATCCTCGAGACTGCGATCTATCGGGGTCGAAGTCATGCATTAACCACATACGCGTAGTACTGACAGTCGTCGTATGCGAAACTAGCCTCGTTCCCAGGCTCCTCTCCAGTTTTTGAAGCTGGGAGGGAGCCTGGGAACGAGGCTACGAGCAAAACGCATACACATTGTTGCAGTGCCACAAAATACACAAAACCCCAAAAATGCACATCACACACTTCCAAATGTCTCAAAAAAGAAGAGCCAGTGAGTTGGTAGAAGCTTCTCCTTGATTTCCTCTGGTATTTGAACATGAAGGGGGTTAAAGTTGGGAAAGCGAGCTCTAGGACAGTTAGGGTTGGCATGGTAATGAACGTTACTCAGTGAAGAAAACTGTTGCCTACCATTTACCACATTGTAGTACAGGTGCTGCTCCTTGTGGACCAAGCAGAGATCATGAGGAGGTGGAAGACACGATTTGCCATCAGTAGCACGTGCATAACCATCTCGGCAGCCAGCACAGACTTTTATTTGTGGTGTAAGGAATTTCAATTGGAATGGCTGGTTAGATGTGACTGTAGGAGGTGGTGATGTCAGCTGAGACGGCAGCTGAGACGGCAATATCTGAAGAGGTGAACACTGGTAGTTCAAGTTGCTGATTTGACCTGTGGAAACGAATGGTGATGACTGGGACATGAGCAGGGGGGACTGCCTGACTGCTTGAGGATTGGTCACATTATGCACAGACACAGGTTGAGACACACAATGCGACAAGACAGGAATTTGAGATGCAAGAGACGTCTGCAAGGTATTACGACTTAGAGGGTCTACATAACTTTCAACCTCCGGCTTCTTGCAATCAGATGGGCCCTTCCGCTTTGGATTACCCGGCTTTTTACCAACACCTTTGGGCTGATTGTGTGTACACACAGCTGTGTAGTTTCCTGAGACCTTTGATCTTCTGTACGAGGCTAAAAACTCATCCAAGCAGTCCCTTTTTTCAGCAACTGCCAGAACATGTGAGCAAAATTTCTGTGACTTCCATGCCATACATGCCTCATCACACGCAACACTCCCGCTCTTTGTGGTTGAAACTATGTGAGGTTTACTTCCCGTTTCACTGGCAACACACATTGCATCGGACATACCAGGAGCCATACAGATGCTGCCTGTTGTAGTCAACAGTTTCTCAGCCTTCCTCCACGTCCTTTCAAGTAGCTCGGGTGAAATAGTGGTGATTCCAGACCTCTCTGGGGGAATGGAGAGACGTTTGACGACCTCACCGGGTGGGATACCTCCCTCTGCAGAAGCGACTGTATCCGTCTCCACAGGTATGCAATGCATCCCAAAGACTTTACGTAGATGCTTCTGCCGTTGTTCACAGGACATCACGAACCATTTGCTACTGCCGACATCAAGACGTTTGTAGGTTGGCTTGAACTTGTATTCGCCCATCCCATATACTGCCTTTTCCACTTCTTTTGTCTGAGCATTCACAAGGTCAAACATATTGTTTGCTAACTGGACCCAACTTGACTGGCGATAATCAGCGTATGATTTTGCAACCTTATTCATGCTTTCATTTCTATTTGTCGTATAGGCTACTGGAGGAGAGCCTAATCCAGCTGATTCACGGACTGAGGCTATCATAGACACTTTCATATCTTCAACTTCATTTTTGAGTAGCCACTGATAGAACTGAGGCTCCTGATGGGGGTGGACCGAATGCTCCAGCTCATCCCATTTTGTTTTAAGGCTTGATAATCGATCATCAAAATCAGCTGGACTCAATGCATCAAGAATCCCCATCACATAAACGGTGCCTTGTTGAGTACCAAATATATCTCTAATTATTTCTTCTCTGATCGTCTCCGGCAAGAGAAGTTCAGTTAGTTTGCGTCTTATGTTATCCTTCATGTGAATGAAGCATCGAAGATGAACTGGTTTTCCCATAAACACTGCATTCAGGGCTTTTACAATTGCTTGTTCACCATCTGTACCTACTGCGATGATACCATCAAGTTTGGGCTCCAGCTTCAATAGAGTAGAGAAGAAAAAGTAGTACGATTCATAATTCTTTTCTGTGTGCACAAACATTGGTCCAAAAAAGGTAGGCGACCTTTTCGTGGTTTTGTTGACAACATGGGAGTAGGTGAAGGTAGTTACAGTCACATAGAACTTCCCTAGATTGAATGTGGGATCTATTCCTAAAACGCATGATGCTCCAGGGTTTGTACAGAACCTGACAAGGTTGTGAAGCTGTCCATCAGTCGCCAAAACACAGCATGGACTAGAATCAAAGTTAACTGATCGTATGAACCTCCTTCCACCTGGCAAGAGGTCAACTTTGCACTGCTGTACTAACTCAAATATTGGATCAACCTTACCAATAGACTTGCTTGTAGACGGTAAAGAGTGTTGTTGGCTGTTGTATACTTGGCGCCGATTACGTGGAAGTTCACTGGCACTCGAGGCTCCTAAACTACCACCAGCTTCATCATGTAGTGTAGAAACTATAGACTTGGGTTTTCCAGATAGTTCCTTGAGCCTAGAAAGGGTACTCTTCTGTGTGCGCCTGTAGGAGCATGAATCTTTCCTTGAATTACCATGTGGAGGTACAAGCACAGGGACTTCATTTCCATCTTCAAAAAGATATTGTACAACTGCATACTGTACTGTTTGTCCACCGGAATCAATGACATAATAAATCCTTCTCTGGAACTCAGGAGTGGCTTTATGATGGTGATACAGTCGTACTAGAGTGAAAACTTTTCCTTCTGTAGATGATGGTTCACCGCTAAAAGCTACAGCATTTATGACCTCGGACGTGTTGGGATCAACATCAACACAATACTTTCTTCTAGGTTTACCTCCATGGACCCAAACGCCATTGTCGTCCGCACGAAGGTCATCGATGCAACGAACACAAGAGAGATCAACTACAAACACACTGCTGTAAGTTACAGATGTGGGCTTCCTATGGCAAATGCGATCTGCTGGTACTGTTCCAACCATGAGTGTAAACAACTGATTCACACTAAGTCCTTGTACTGGTCGAGCCAGCACAGGTACACATCGTGTTGCAGGATCATGATAGTCATCGTCATCAACGTTCGGGATCACTTGCTTTATAATCTCGCTTGGATTCTTAGGCGAAGGATCACACTTGATCTTAGGCTTTACTGGGGAGAAACTCAAATCATCACCTTTCCCACACGAACTGCTGCTGGAGCAAAGGTCTATTATCTCAGGTTGAATCTGTTGAGAGAGAAAAGACAAGCCCACAGTATATATGGGCCCACTTTTAATTGTGGAACACAGCCCACACACAGCATATACATAGCACACACACACACACAGCACACACACACACACAGCACACACACACACACAGCACACACACACACACAGCACACACACACACACAGCACACAGCACACAGCATACACATAGCACGCACACACACAGCGCACGCATACAGCGCATGCACACACACACACAGCACTCACACAAAGCATGCATGCAACACACAGCATGCAACGCACAGCGTGCAACACACACAGAACGCAACACAATAAACATACTCTGGCTTTCGAGACTGGCAGTGACTCACACAAAAGTACAATGCAGGGTAGCCAGCTAGCTACCTATACGAACAAACTTACAGGTGTACTAGAGGTAGTAGATGGTAGATAGTACTTCCTTTGGGCCTGGGAAAAAAGCCTCTTTCTGGCCCTCTTCCGTTTCACGGTTGACAACAACAATTCAAGATCAGAAAGATCACTAGTGGAAGATGAAGGAAACTTCGAAAGCGACATTTTGGAGCAGAACGCACACGAGGATAGCTTAGAAGTCTGCGCATGCGCGAAGGAGGGTGTGGTTTCCGGTTTCGTTTCGTTTCGTTTCGTTTCGTTTCGCGTTCCGGCTTTTATAACTTGCCATCTGTTCCATGTAGGCCTAGGAACACATGCGCATGCAACTGCTCCATGCACATTCGACAACTGTACTCGCTCAGGCTCGCCCCACAATGTTCTGCATTCGTCTAGTTTAACTCCATGAAGTTGTTAATTGTAATTCGTTCCTGCTGCAATAGAGGTCAACAGAGACTAGCAAAAGGGTCAATCTTCAGCCAGGCTAGAAGATTTTGACCTAGTAAAACTCAAGAATCTTTACTGAAAATTGTTTTCACAATCACTCTGCAAGTCCAACTAAAGTTGGTAATTGCAAGAATTGCCAAGTACGTAGGTTGCATTTAGGAGGTAAGGCTGGCATGTAATACTACCGTATAGTGCTTCAATTTTGCAGGTCTAAATTTTGTGAATTTCACGAATGACAGGTCATTCACGAAATTGTTTTAACAACATTCACGAAATTGTTTTAACTAAAATTTGTGTTGCACACCTACGTAGACAGTATTCCAACATACACGCGCGACGGCTAGCATGATGGCTCTGTTTGTGAACTTTAACAGTGAGGATGGACAGTAGTTGAAGTGTAAACTTCCGGGTCCACATGGAGAGGTCTCCCAAGAGGTTCCATCGATCATGTGCGATATCTGCCAATGCTGACGCTGCCAGCTCGATCTGGCGAAGGTCAGGGGAACGCCCAGGTATCTGAAAATGAACGCTGAGAACGTCGATGTGGGGAAGAGAGTACAACACACCGACGAAGTGGTAGTTGAGTTCAGCGCGCATGGGAGGGAGTCTTTAAGTGCAGCACACCATGCCCATTGTGTGGGTGTGGCGTTTTGACCGTGAATTTGCAAATTTTTTCGTTTTCGAAAAGCACCATGTGGTAGATTTGTATGGTGATAAGATGTGTTGTTCTCCAGGCTGTCGTGTCAGATGAGGAGTCCCGCAGTGGCCTGCAGCTCACACCCCCGGAGATCTTTGTGGCCATGCTGGAGACGCCGGTCACCTCCTCCCTAGAGTTCACCCAGTTCACCACTATCCTTACTGGCACTGTCAAATGCATCGGTACGTGTGAATTATAGACATGCAGTATGTTATAGTTAAACCACCCCTATACATATATACATATATACGTGTTTACGCAGTCTATACATATATACATATATACGTGTTTACGCAGTAATCACGTCTGTTGTTTAGCTGGCGTATAACATGGCAACCATACAAATAAGTGTTTTTGACAGGTGTGTTCTACGTAGCTACCCTAATGTGCTGTGTGCATGGTTACGTGCATCTCTTACCTCCAGAAAACTGTCCTGAAATGACCGTAACTCTGAGTAGGGTGCTACTGGACAGTGGGGAACCAGAACCGAAATTGACCACGAAGGTACGTTTTGTCCTATGCCTGCATAACACACTTTTGCCTTGTGAGCTCAGCTCTTAGTCAGTTAGTCTGATGCATTGACAGCCTTGTGCGATACCATCTTATACCATCTTGGGTGGATGTAGTGTCAATATGTGAGATCAAGTGTGAAGGTCATGCGCGCACGTCACTAGTCTATTCCTGCCCACCGAACCCTTGACTTCTGTTACACAGAGACAGACCATCATTGCATCACTTCTCCCTCCTGTTATTTGTTCAAGAATTGATTTCCCTGGTGCCTTTATAAAGAGCTTGAAGCCTTGGTGTATGTTACCCATGCTACACTGGGCTCAGCATGGAAATTACTGGTAAAAATCGTGTGAATTAAGAGTATTTATGACGTAAGAATTTAGTACTCTATTTAATCTTTGCGGCAACAGCTTGACAATGGGATATCCATTTTTGTAGATCGTTCCCGAAAAGAGGAGTGGAAAATTCCAGTTCTCTGATGTACTACCTGGACAAGTCGTAGGTAATATGGTTCTAGCAACTCGATAATGTATGCGTATGAGGGTGTATTGTCACAGAAACGTTTAACGGAAATTTTATGCCTGCACTAGCCTAATATGCCCTACCCCCCCCCCCCCCCCCCCCCCCCCCCCCCCCCACCACCACCACCACCACCACCACCACATCCCTCATGGGAATTGTAGGTACATGTACATCAGCTTTGAGCAAACCATTGCGGGCCGGAGTGGCAGTGCCATTGTGTCACTTTTGTAACATACTTGTGATGACCTTCCTCTGCAGTGAGGCTGGAGTATGATGCTTGGTGCTGGAATGAGGACTCCGTGGAGGTGGAGATAGTCCTTAGCCAACCACCCCCGCTTGTGTTCAAACAGATCGGCTATGCCCTCAAGTATTCAGTGGAACAACATGACATTACTCTGGTATGTATGTATAATGGGGTAGTGTCTATTCGCTGGACTGGACTACAGACTCTCCCAAAATTGCCCTTTCAGCTATTTTCAGTGTAGGACTGATCGAAGCTATGCATGCGTATTGACTTGCTCAAGTTACGTACTTGCTTAGCATGTTGATAGCCTCGATCGTTCCCAGGCCTTCCAGCTTTTGTCACTTGCAGTGCAAAAAGCTAGGGGGAGGCCTGACTGGACGGATTTCGCACGTGATGCGTGCCGCTGCTGACGTCACGGATTCTGCTGATACATATTCACAGTATTCAACTTGCTGTTACCTGTTCCAGAGATGCTCAGAGACCATACAAACTCCAGATGAGAAGCAGGTCCTACATATATACAACATGAAACATAACCGCTGAGAGATGGCTGTACTGCAAGCGACAGCAGCTGGGCGTGGAGGCCCGGGAACGAGGCTACCTGTTTAACCCATTAACCGATAAATTATTTTTCTCCGGAGGTCTCTAGTAGCGTATGGATGCATTAAACCTACCATATCTCCAGTTCTCTCAGCTTTTCAGCCCCCAAACTCCACACACCTGACCTTGCAGCAATCCTCTACACTTTCGTGACTTTAACCACACCCACCCATCAAGGGACATCCAATAGTCACGGCTCTCGGCCGACCATCGCTCGACTAGACTGAGAAAAATGCTTCACTGCCAGAAAAGGAGGGCCTACAAGGCGAGAGGACTGTTTTCTCAGCCCATTTGTGCAAAGGAGGACAGAAGTGGCCCGCTAGGCTCCAACCAGGGGCTCTTCAAGACTAAGCCCAAACACCGCCATGCTGTCTGCACCCTTCGGGTGCACCCACCCACCTCCCCCTGCCCCGCCCTCTCTGCTGGCGCAGAGCCTATCTCCCAAGGACATTGCCGGAAGTCTGACATCACTGATGAAATCTCATGCCGTCTGTAGACGGCTTCATCGGTTAAAGTGTTAAGCGTCTTTCCTTCCTTTCTTCAAGCCAGTTGAGGTCGAAGGTCATCACCATATTTAACGAGCTTCAGTCATTGTCATAGATGATTTCTGTTTCCTATGCATGCTTAGCAAAAGGCTAGAGTCTGGTCTTGCACTAATAACTGCTCTTCTAATCAAATCTCAGTAAATATTCACGTGACCTTTGACCTCTAGGACTCAAAGAACCAGTGTATAGTAGCTAGGCAAAGGGAAGAGGTTTAGGGACCTACGTAATAAGCTGAATAGTTATGTCCAGCTTCTGTCCTACACTGAAAATGACTGAAAAGGACATTTTGGGTGCAGTGAATAGACACTGCTTTAGCTTATAAGGGCACAGCAAAGATGCTACAATGAAACATTCCCACAGAGCTGTCTCCATGGTAATGAGACCAAAGATATGAAGCTGAGGAAGGGAACACACGGACTCTGCCTGAAAAAGCCAGGTAATAGCATGAGCACTACTGTACCATTCAAATGTGAAGCTCTTTGGCTTTTTGTTGTTCATGCAGGTGCCTATACCTTGAACCCAAAGTCCTGTCACAAGTTTGAGTCGGAAGCCTATACTTTCAAGACGTGAGTATCGTGAGTAGCCTATACTTTCAAGACGTGAGTATCGGATGCTTTGAATAGTGTTGACTTGAGTGCCTGATGTCATCATCTTCATTGTGGCAGCAGAGATCTAAGATGATGTAATCATGCACTCTTGATACCAATTATAACAAAGGTTAACAATCACGTCTACTTGGGTAAGTGTTTTTTTATGAGATGCCACACTCCGCATGGCAGGCTACTGGACATGTGTTCTCCTTCATACAGTACACTCACTGGTCCAGGTGCTTCTTAATTGAGTGTGTGATCTTTCTAGAAAGTTGGCACAAGCACATTAGTGAGGCACTTGTTCCTGATTCCCCCTGTTGATATACATTTGATGCACCTATCTTTCCTTCTTCAGCTCCTCTCCCCACCAACTGGTGCTGAAAGCAGTGTCTCATGAGGTCTCAGCAGTTGTCATGGCCGCAAAGAAGACAACCGATCTGAAACTGAGAATCAGGTGATTTTGTATGCATGTGGACACTAGTCCTTTCAACACTAATGATTAAAGATTTTCCCAGGCCCCCTTGCTGCAAGGTCATAGTATGGATCTCTTGTTGCTGCCAGCGAGTTTAGCAAATGTGAGCATACTTGTGGGGTGAGGACATACAGGATGAATCAGGAGTTCTAAAGGGGCTATAGCTCTACTGAGTCAATGAAAATACAGACTAGAACGAGTTCTTTGGGAGTGGCATGGTTACGTACATGTATACGTATGTTATAGCATTGAGAGTTGTGCTAAACAGTCCGGAGTGTGAAGAAGCACAAGGGTGCACGTGGATAGCCATCTGTACCTGACTGTGATAAAGCAACAGTACCTTAGCATACATACGGGTAGCAGCAGCATTGTGTCTTGCATGGTAGTCTATTAGCTGTCCAGGAGGCTACATTCATGTCTATAGCTTGCCAGTTGCTAGAAGCGGACTGAACTACATATTACGTAACTGGAGCTGTTCCGGTTACCATAGCAACAGTCTGAACTACATGATGTAATTGGAGCGGTTTCAGTTGCCATTTTGTCCACTTTACATTTCCAAGGCAGTTTCCAGGGACTGAATGTGAAATCCAGAGAGAAACGAAGAAAATATTGTTATGCAGAAGATTGAACATCTTTTACTCATGTAGGTCACTGCGGTTTGGCAAGGAAGAGCAGCTGGTTGGGCCAATGAAAGTGACCAAGAAGCAGGTTGAGGGTGGTACAGAACTGCGTACCTACCACTTCTCCTTTCTAGCCAAGTGAGTTCTGCAGTGATGAAACCTGTGCTGGTTCTACCCTTTTGCATTCAACGTCTTCACACATCCTTAGCTACATATTATCAGCCCACACACTGAATGCAGTTTTGCTTCATGTTTTCCAGCTAAAGCCAATCATTTGCATATATGTGCAGTTGCATTTCCATGTGTGTGTGGTTTTGTTCTAGCCTCGTTCCCAGGCCCCGCCCAGCTTCTCATCGCTTGCAGGACGGAAAAGCGGAGAGAGCCTGGTGTGTTTCCTCACGTGAGCATTACATAATCGCCAAAATTTTCTGAACGAAAAAGTAAATTGTTCAACCAACTACACGTTCAACGCTTGGTGTGTATGACAGTCCCCCCCCCCCCCCCCCCCCCCCCCCCCCCCCCCCCCCCCACTAGCTAGATACGTGTGGTAAGTTACATCGTACCTTTGCTCTTCTTGCTGTTCTGAGCCCCAGATCGTCCACATTCATGCGATTAAGTCCTTTCTACCCTTGACGTCACACACGTGAGGAAATGTACTAGGCCTTTCGCGTTCTTTCGTGCAACCGACGCGGTGCGCGGGCCTGGGAACAAGGCTAGTTTTGTTCAGTATGTGCTTACTGTAAGATAATTTGTCTGTTGGTATCTGGACTTGTCTACCTCTGCCCCTAGATGCATACTTTAGTTCAAGGATGTGCTGTAGTAGTGATACCGTGGAACACTGTTCCGTGTGTTTGATCGTTTCTACCTTACAGTCCATTTGATGAACTGGATGTTGCTCCGCTGTCCTCTGAGCTCATGTTTGCACCACAACAGAGGATGTTCACCGTCTCTGGAGGTGAGCCACCTGTCGTTAGTACGTATATCAAGGGCTCACGCATAATGAAAACCTTGACCTTAGCTTAACACTTAGGAAAATATCGGCTTCAGAAAAGCCGATTGAAAGTAAAGTGAATGCAGTGTGCCTACATTGCCGAGCAACACTTGTTTTCTTCATACTCGCACCTTCCCCTGCTCAATTACTGCAGATTGTCCTGAAGCAGTTCCTTCATTTGAGGGCAGTCCAGGTCTGACTGTTGATGGCCAGGTGGACCCTCCCCTTGAGGGCATCGTCATAACAATCAAGCTGGAGGATGGGGAGAGGCTGGAGACCACTACCAACAGCATGGGGAAGTATAAGTACGTACAGCAGCATGCTTGTTTGATGGTGGATGTATGCTTGCCTGATCACACAAAATAAATGTTTGTTCTTTTCACAGGGCTGGACCCATACGTAGTGGAAGGCAGTATACAGTGGTACGTATGTAGTATTTACGTACACTTGTACCAATATTAGTATCGCTAGAAGATGTATTAGCTCACCATTGGGTTTAGGTAGCCCTACGACGTGTGTAAGCTACAGTACTAGTGGCTTGTGATGTGGCTGTAGTGACTGATGTGTAGTAGTTTCTGTGGTACATGTAGCTGATCCAGTCATGGTGTATTTCTGATCCATTAAAATTTGTTTCACGACTGACTTGTTGCTAAGCAGGTGAGAAGACATCCATCTATGGGCCACCATATGATTCGGATAATCTGACCCAATATATACCTGTCAACGTATAACTGAGTGCACTTCTGAACGTTGCATTGTATTCCCACTCAATGGCTGTGTCGATCTCATTCCCCAGAGCGCTCACTTGGATGGCTATGTCCTGGAACCACTGGCAGACAGCCCTCACTCCTTCCATGTACTCGAACTGGGACACATCAACATTCAGGTTAGCATACATATCTGACTTGTTGAAGTGAGAGAAGCCATAGTACATCCCGAAAGTCCTTGAACAAACGTCTAACGTCCGGATGCATCTTGAGGTTGCGTACACACACTGGATGTGGTTGCTCAGCGTTCATCTAACAACGTGCGTTAGCGTCTGCGTGCGTGTATTAGCATCTACATGCACACGTTTTGCTTTTACGTTTCTGTAATGATTGCGTATGCATTGCACGCGTCTGTGGAGGTCCGCGTGCATTTGCGTGCATGCATTTTGCGTCCGTGTGTGGGTGTTTGCATCGGTGCATGTCCGTCTGCGTGCATGTGTGTCTGCATTTGTTCTGGGTAAACGTCCGGACGCATCTGGAAGCAATGGATCTGTGTGTCTGGACTCGTCTCACATTCAATCACTTTCAGGATGTACTATATATATATACCAAGACTGCATGCTGTGGAAACGTTGGGACTCTGTTGTCAACTGTGCAGATGGCGGATGGGCTGGGTCATCCTCTGCCGGGTGTGCTAGTCTCATTGAGTGGAGCAAATTTTAGGAGCAACAATTTCTCCAAAGAAAATGGCAGGCTCGAGTATCACAAACTTGTAAGGGATACATGTACTACAAGTAATTTGTGATCAACTATAATTCAGACAGCCATGTGTGAATACCCTCTAGATCGGTCTGCTTAGAAGCTGCATACGTATGTTAGGATAGTGGTATCATTATGTCTGCTGCGTACTACGCCACCTATATTCAACGATTCAGCCATCCATCATTGATGGAGCAATGTGATCGCTTCACAGTCATGTTTGCAGCATGTCAGATTAGTTAACTGTGTGTGTAGAACAAAAGTATGCATTAGCTATGGTGTCCATTCAATCTATGCAGAATCCTGGCCAGTATTTTATCAAGCCCTTGCTAAGGGAGTATGAATTCACTCCTGCATCAAAGGTAAGTATGTACATTGATGTGCAATGACTTCTGGTTTGTACATTTAGCTGGCAATACATGTATCTATGATGTCCATTAACATCATCACGTGCTTGCTGCACAGGTTGTGGAGGTGAGAGAAGGCCATAGTGAGGATGTTGCCTTCACTGGAGCAAGAGTGGCATTCAGGTATGTACAGAGGGATGAACGTAATGGTATGGTATGGGGCAGGAGGGGGGGCTGGAGTGCATATTGTGGGATTACGTACCAGTATCTCCATTTTCTTTAGCCTATGTCACTCTTATGACAATTCATTCTTTCTCATTCAATTAGCTGTTCAGGAAGAGTGACATCACTGAACAGGCAACCTCTGGAAGGTGTTGTGGTAGAGGTATGTCGTAAACGTCACCATATCAAAAGTGAATGAGCCACCAAAGGTATCAAATGAGGTGTTTAGCATGGCTCCATCTGGTGACATAAGAGATAACGTAGAGTGTGGAACGGTCTATAAAATGGTGTGATTAGTATGGTGGCCGAGAAGGTCACTTTCTGATTCGCGTTTTCCTATAGCGTATTCGCATTCGGCATTTCGTATTCCCATTTACCATAGCGTATTCGCGTTCGGCATTTCGTATTCCCATTTACCATAGCGTATTCGCGTTCGGCATTTCATATTCCCATTTACCGTAGCGTATTCGCGTTCTGCATTTCGTATTCCCATTTACCATAGCGTATTCCCTTTCGGTATTGCGTATTCCCATTTACCGTAGCGTATTCGCGTTCTGCATTTCGTATTCCCATTTACCATAGGGTTGGGGTGGTGGATTGGCGTAGTGGGATAACATCTTGACTGGGAGCCCAGCTAGGCGGTGGTGCCGCAGGTTCGATCCCTAGAAGTGGCGTTTGTTTTTCTGGTGGGGTAAATGTCTGTGTGTACGGCCTGTGTATGGGCTTTGGTGTGCACACAGCATTGCTAGCCTTCCGCCAGTTAAGCAGCGTTACAGAAGGGTTCAAGCCGTGTTGGAGGACTGGTCAAAGCACTCACCTTGAAACCATCCTTTTTTGGGGCACGCTCCGCAGGTGGTCGGGCTTTCAAACAAACTCCCCTCCCAACCGACCTGGTTGTGGCAGAAGCAAACATTTCACTGTGAACATTTTCGTAAAACATTTTTAACTGTTTTCTAACTCACTTTGCAGCTATATATTCATTTCCTGCTCTTCAAAAAAAAAAAAAAAAAAAAAAAAAAAAAAAATTACCATAGCGTATTCCCTTTCGGCATTGCGTATTCCCGTTTACCATAGCGGATTCGCGTTTTCCCATAGCGGATTCGCACGGCATTGCGTATCGTTGCGTATTCCTCAATTATTGGCCGCTTTTATCGTGACACTGATTCTAGCACACTGAGTATGTTATACACCACCTCTGTGAGACCCCTGCTGGAATATGCAGTCCCGGTGTGGGACCCTCACCTGTTAAAGGACATTAAAGCTATAGAGTCCGTGCAAAGATTCACTACCAAAGTGTGTACGAAGGCCTGGCTGGGTGTTGACTATAATGATCTGCTCAGTATGCTGAATCTGACGACCCTGGAGACAAGGCGGACCGTCCTAAAGCATTGCTTTTTGTACAGGGTCTTAAATGGCCTGACTTTCCTCCATAACCCCCCCCCCCCCCCCATCATCCCCAGGCCTAACACCCTACCAGGTCACACACCCTCACTTTGCAGGTTCCTTTTGCACACAGTATGAGTTTCTATAACTCCTTTTGTTGTCAAGCTTCCCGACTATGGAATGAACTACCATTTGAGATTGTAACATCTTCCTCCATTTCATCCTTTAAGAGTTCATTAATGTAGTTTATAATTAGGGATCATGTCTTGTATTAGCCTATGTTGCTATGTACATGTATCCTTGTCTATTATGACAGAATTGTTATAAATTTTTTTATTTTTTAAAAATGACCATCCAGTTCAGAAGACAGTTGGTGGTCCATCAAGATTACCATGCTCTCCGTTTGGGTTCGAGGTACGCAGTGGGCGTGGCTCCCAAGCATTTTGTGGTCGAATTGAGGGATACGCAACGATACGCAATGCCGTGCGAATCCGCTATGGGAAAACGTGAATCCGCTATGGTAAATGGGAATACGCAATGCCGAACGCGAATCCGCTATGGTAAATGGGAATACGCAATGCCGAACGCGAATCCGCTATGGGAAAAACGCGAATCCGCTATGGTAAATGGGAATACGCAATGCCGAACGCGAATACGCTATGGTAAATGGGAATACGAAATGCCGAACGCGAATCCGCTATGGGAAAAACGCGAATCCGCTATGGTAAATGGGAATACGCAATGCCGAACGCGAATACGCTATGGTAAATGGGAATACGAAATGCCGAACTCGAATACGCTATGGTAAATGGGAATACGCAATGCCGAATGCGAATACGCTATGGGAAAACGCGAATCAGAAAGTGACCTTCTCGGCCACCATAGATTAGTGTGTCACGTCATGAGTACTGAATTCATGGCAGTAACATGGTACCAAAGTACCTATGGCAAATATTCAGATGAAATAGTCTGAAGGCTGTTCCCTAGCTCCATTTAGTTAGCTCTAAAGCCCCATTACAGATATGTGTAAACACTCTAATTCAGGTTGGAAACCAGTTTACCTAAGGATGTGGATTAAACCAGAGTTTATGTAACCCACCTGAGGATGTGGGTTAAATTGAATCTGGATTACATAGGAGATATGGTAGTGTAAACAGCTGGAGTGGTTTCTAAGTAGATTCTCTGCACAGCAAAGCTGTCAATATTCATGACAAGTAATCCAGTCCAACAGCCCTGCACAAGTTGTGAGAGAAGATTCATGAACTAATCTGGTTTCTGAGTTGAAGATTCATGAGCTAAACCGGTTTCAAAGTTGAAGATTCATGAGCTAAACTGCTAAACTGGTTTCGAAGGTTGCACAGAGTTGCACAGTGGACCATTTCTAATTGGTTTTAAAGTAAACGAGCCATTAGCGGTTCATGTACTCCTGCTGGTACAATTATCCTTCCGGTGGGCCATTATTGAGACCCTCAAATGACCACACTGCTCACATGCACCCTTTTGAGTATTGGGTGGAGGTTGTGAAGCCCAAGACAGACACTCGGTCAGGCTGGTGACAGGTTTAGTTGTCCATGCATGCATGCACACTTTATCACAACTTGTGGCCTGCGATTGTGCCTTGCCTAGACCTGTCTTCGTTAATTAAACCAGAAGAAATAGGTTCATATAGTGTCACTGAGAGTTAACCGATGGGACCAGTACTCACTCATTACATAGCAGTAGTTGCAGTGCTGTACTGGCTATTGCATTGAAGAGGTAGGTACAACACGAGCTGCCTTAGGCCCGACCAAGAGGTTGGCAAGACGTGCTGTAACCCCCAACGGAGGTGGAGTGAAAACACTCATATCAGGATATACTATTCTTTCTCCGGTATTCATGCACTCTACACAGGCTACAAGCGCAGGAGATACTTGTCAGTCATACAGCGAAGAAGCAACGTCGGATCCGAAGGGAGGATATCGACTGAGGGGACTGCTGGTAGGTGCACAGACAGAGTTTATTGTAATCATGCAAGTGCCATGTCAGTTTGAGTGTTTGGTGACCTGATATCTACGTAATCGCTGAGCACATTAGTGCAAGGCTATGAATGTGCTAGGACCTGCTCTAACAAATGTACGCATGTACGTACATGTCGATCACACTTAGGATGTTGATCGCACTTGAGGATTTCTGACAGGTAGATCGAGTTTTAGTAGCCACAAAGACGGCACAAGATTTCAACCTTGGGATAAGGAGACAAGTGTATGGCGCCTTCAGGTCTTGCAGAACTAGAGCAGCACCTCCATACTGTGCATTTTTCTTTCTTATACACAATGTGGAGTCGAAGTGTGAACGTGCGTATTGTCAACATCTTTGTATCATACTCCACACTGAAAGTCACACTATACCCGCAAGCATGTGACCAAGCCACACGTCGTATGCATGCAATGTGCCGATGCATGGTGCAGATACGTACATATTCCTACACATCTCTACTGTGCATGTTCCTTTCTGAGACTCTGTTGAGTGGTTGCACTTATCCTCTCGGTCTTCTCTCCTCAGCCCGGCTGTAGCTACTCTGTGGTTGTGAAGTCTGATGAGGAAAATGGCATTGATCACTCGTTGCCAGGGAGCAGACTAGTCCAGGTCGGTAGTGTGGTAGTGCTTGCTGTGAATGTGTGTGTATATAGGAGATGGGAAGTGCAGTCATTCATCAGACTTGAATGCATTCTGAATCTGGTATGTCTGAGTGTTTCAATGAGATGTAGGGAAAAGTTGGTGGAGATTTTTGATCTGTCGAGTTACGTAGCGGTTTGTGAGCACAATAAATTTGTGGACATGTTCATTAAATATCCAGTCATGTGACTCCTGATATCAGTTATCACCTAGGCTGCATTTGCTGTATGCCTTCACAATCTTTTACTAATAGACTGATAACTGCATTCAGCTTTGATTTTGACATAATAGGCCCTTTACACGTAAGAAGCGAGGAATGTAATTGAACGTGACGTCATATCCGGCGGCCTCACCGGCAGCCAAAATCCTTGGTTAAGTACGTAAGTATATGGCAAGGGAAAGTTTTTTTGAGAGTCGCGCGCAGCTCGAGTGTACCGTTTATTCTTATTTTGCGAACGCAATAGTAAACTACAACCTTTGGCACGTGGACTGAAGTGCGAATTCAAGAGATAGGCCGAACGAGTGTGGAGAACGAGTTGTGTGAGTGACTATGGCTGAGTGCACGATAGCGAGTAGCGATCAGGCGGCAGTTATCCAGCTGACAGAGTGTGACATCCCTGGAGCGTTTTTGAGCGAGCCCATTGATCGCCACACGATGCCAGAGCTGAGGTGGTGGCTGCTGTGCAGAGGTATCCAGACTCCAACATCATGGAATAAGCAGAAGCTACTGTCTAGGTTTGTCACGGCGAAGTATGTCAGCCTTGGTGCTTGTTATCATGATAACTCTTTGTTTCAGGATCCAGCAAGCTAAGTGTGAGCAGCTTCCTATCGTAGATGTTGATGGGTCTTACTTGTACAGGAAACAGCAGAGTCTAATGGACTCTGGCGTAACAGTTGCTCCTCTGGATCCCCCTGCCCCTCCTCTGTCAGGCTGGCAAACACTGACCGAAACCAATGCTCGAACCATCGCACCAATGGTACCTCTTGTTACCTCAGGTATGTACTGCTGGTGTATAATTGTGTGATGAATATGACTGAAGTCTTCATGCGTACAGGGACACTCTATACTTACCTGGCATGTGGCGTTGGCTGTCCTGAACGGCAAGGGGCTTTCAGAGCACTGACCCGTGGCTACAATCACTGGGCATCTGGACGTTTGGACCAGTTACAAGTTAACGCTGCACATCCATCCTACTGCCATATCCGTGGCACTACCACACCCTCCATGAAGCCTGGTAGTTATCACGTTTACCTGCTGCTCCGCCGAGAGGGTGAAGTTGCGAGCATTGAGACTGCAACCTGTGAATGTGCCGCTGGGTAAGTGCAAAAATTGTAGAAGATCTGTATCACCTAATGAGTTACCAGTATATTTGTTTAAATCTTTTGCAGAAAATCAGCTAGCTGCACCCATGTTTCTGCTGTGCTGCATGCACTTGTAGCCTTGACGACTACTGGGTTCCAACTACATCCTGCACTACCTTCAACTTTTCTACCTGATGAGGAGAATGAGGTCATGCCTGTTACCTCATACCTATATGCCAGTGGAAGGTCCCCAAGAAACGAAAGGAGAGTAACTTGCCCATGTCTGCCGCGGTGTTTGAGAAACATGACTACCGTAAACAGAAAAAGAGGAGGGTTAGCTTAACAGAAGATTTTGATCCCCGGCCAGTGGACTGCAGAGGAAACGCTACGTCTCTTCTTCCTGCTCTCCTCGATAGTGTTTGTGGTGAGTCACTGGGTGTCTCTTTACTCTTTGACCCACAGTGCTGCCACCAAACAATTCCAGTTACTCGACCTGGAGTCCCGGACACATCGTCGCTGAAGGAAACGGTCTCAGCGTTCAAGGAGAGCCTCAAAGTGTCTGCTGACAAGTTGCGGGAAATCGAATGGAACACCAGAGAGCAGCACAGTCCCCTTTGTGGTTTGAAGTCCGCCGATACCATATCACCGCATCAAGGTTTGGGGAAATTCTGCGTCGCAAGTCTGAGACCCCTCCTGATTTACTGGTTTTGAGTATTTTGCAGCCTCGCCCTTTCTCTACTGCTGCAACAAATTGGGGAATACAAAGTGAACCCCTCGCTATTCAGGCTTACCTACCTCACCAACGCCAGCTGGGTAGGGATAGTCTTATTGTATGACCGTGTGGCTTCTTGGTGAACGAGACGCATCCATTCCTTGGGGCAACTCCTGATGGCACAGTTTATGACCCTTCGAACTCGGAACAACCGTTTGGATTCGTTGAAGTCAAATGCCCCTACACACAGAGGGAACGCACTCCACTTGAGGCTTGCTCCTCTCCTGGATTTTGCTGTGACGCCCAGCTGCATCTACGACGTAATCATCTCTATTACGCCCAAGTTCAAGGTCAGATGGCTGTGGGGCAAAGACCGTGGTGTGACTTCGTTGTTTATACTGCCAAAGGCATTAATGTTGAATGAATACAGTTTGACTAAGGCTACTGGCAGAATACTCTTCTTCCTAAACTTGAAGCATTTTTTATTAACTGTTTAGGTCCTGAAGTAGTTAGTCCAATGCATGCACTTGGTCTTCCAATTCGTGATCTTTCCAAGTGATAAAAGTTTGTGTTACCATTTTAATAACTAACTTTCATGTAATTATTATTAATCACTGTCAATACACTCATCTCCTGTGCTATCCAAGTCACTAAGATCCTCAAAGTAGTCTTCAACATCTGGATCATTTTCTGTTTGTGTTGTGGACTCGGGTGGAACAAGAACTGGCTTAAAATTTGACAGGTATGCACATACGCATACAATTTGATTTGCAAGCCTAGCCATCGATATTGGTAGGGTTTGCTTTAGAATGGTAAAGTTTTAATTCTCCCGATGGCCCTTTCCACATGTATACGTACAGATGTTATATGTCTCCCCTGCTGTACTTCTTTTGCTGGCAGTTGCTTTCTGCCTTCCATAAAAGGCGGAATGTTCAATTCGGCTCCTACCTCCTGCAACATGTCTTTGATTGTAAATCCCCGGTCTGCCATTATTGAAATCCCAGGTTTATCTTCTAAGCGAGTTAAAAATCCAGAGACACAAGTGAGTTCTACATCAGATATTGATCCAACATACAAGGGAGAGATGAATGATATGCATCCATTTGGTGTGCATGCTACCAAAAATTTTGCAGTATTGTGATGTTTGTAACTGCTCCAAGTAGAGGACTGCTTATGTAGGTCTGTTGGGGTCTCCAAGAAGATCTCACTACCATCAATGATGGCATAGGGTGCTGGGGAATCGTTCGCGAAAGGCGGGAGGTAAAGTACCAGCAATTTGCTGAACAGATGGCATCCAGTCCAACTCCTTGAGATGGTTATACATGAAACATATCCAGGTTGTTATGTATCTTGATATAGCAGCAGGAGAAACACCAAAACGGAAAGACAGATCCAGCACCTTTAAGTTCAGCCTTAGCTTCATCAATGTCATAAGCAGCTGGTCCACAGGGCTTAGCTTCATTGAACGTTGCCGTTGCCGTGACTTTGGTTTGATGCCCCAGTAGTTTAACCTGTTCGTAGCTGGCCCAAGGAACTGAAAGAAAGCCAAGAATACCACATAGGATTTTAACCCAGTGTAAAAGGACACCAAGCGATCATCATGTTTGATCTGTTCCATACCAAAATTTGCATCCTTGCTAAGCGCATGCTTCTTTAGGCTGGTGTTCTCTGCCTCCAGAGCCTCGATACGAGCGAGGAGAGCTGTACTGACTAAGTTTTGTTCAGCTGCTGTAGACACTGATGGGCTAACAGTAGTAGTATCTTGGCCACTCTGGCATTCACCAGGGAGTTCATGGACCTGGTAGTCTACTTCCAATTGCCCTCCAGCTAGCACAGTTAAAGCAGACGTGAGTGGCGGAGGGGAAGAGCATGATGCCGGGGGAGCCTGAGAAGGCAAAGGTGTCACTGATCGACTGCTGGCAGCTGACAAAGTCTCCTGTAAATCCTTGTTATATTGCCTTAGTTTAGCTCTTTTGGTCCTAGGGGCACCTTTCTTTATAGGAGAACCAAATCTCTTTCCAAGACTCAACTCTGGCTTATTCCGTGTGTCACCACCAGGAAAATGTCTAGAACAGACCCGAGAGTATACCATCAACTGGTCTTCTGAGAGCTGTAACTCACGTATCCACATGGCCCGCTTTTCAGGGTTGCTGGGAAAACGATGGTAGGACAGCAGTGGCTCCTTCTTGCGAGAGTTTCCACACACAATACAGGCATCCCCAGGCATCGTGGTCAGGTAGATTCGACAAAAATAGCTCGTTCTCAGCACTCGTTAGGCCGATCGTTCTGGTTCGCACGTTGTTCGATTTGGCAAGTTTTCTATTTTTCATTGAGTTCGCAAAATAGGAGTAAACGGTATGTCCGTGATGCGCACGTGCAGAAGAATGGCTGTACATTTGACTTGTAATATAGCACAGTACAGTGAAGTACAGTGCAGGAGGCCTCCGGAAGAGACGTCACGGACAATTTCTACGTGCCACGCATACTTTAGCTTACGTGGAAACGGACTATTATTGCCGGTATACCCAAATCCACTTTGCGCATTCTTGGTCTGCAAAAGAATCTCTTCACATTCTGGCTAGGCGGCACAAAAATTCCGATTGTGCCGTCATGACCACAGTCATGCATCCATTGGCAAATACGGAAACTCACTTTGGCGGACAAGGTGGGGTTTTCAGCATTTTTTGTCTTCTTGTTGGCTGCCACTGCTCCTTTCAACTACGTATACGTATCATAGCCAGTACATGATGCCACGTACATGTGCATTAATAGTGGCAACCCGTAAGTACAAGCTGTGCCAATGGAAGTTTGCTGACGCATCTACAAGTGTGAGAATAAGATAAGGCATGATTCAGTACTGTAAAACTATTGGCTTACCCTACCAGGAGTGTGGAGTGTGGCTACCACTCAATCAATAGTGTGATGATTGTTCTACTTCCTCTTTCCTTGATCAGCTAAAGGACAGGGATATAGAAGGTGCAGACTTCCTTGTATTCTACGCTGTCCAGAACATTTACATTACAGGCAACGTCATTACTGAACAAAAGTACCTCAATACATTGAAGGTAAGACAATTGTTATTTGGTCGGTATAACTATGAATACCTCTTCCAGTACATTCCATTGCAATTTCGTTGTCTGAACATCACACCTGCATAATTTGAGTTTGTGGGTGTGGCATAGCTCTATCCCACCCACACTAAACTCAAGACTAATCTCTCATATTTGTACTCTCTAACTCACTTCTCAAATTTAGCCTCACTTTTGTATATGTGACCCGCTACAAGAAAACCGACCACTCGCAGATTTTCGCAAAATCAGCATTCTTGGTGTCAATCGACTCGAGATTTACCGTAGAGTTCAACGGTCTAGTTATCGGGCTCAAAATAGGTTCATACGCCGAGTTACAGCCTTAAAATTGTACACGGGTAGCCCGTCCCTCAGAATACAATTTTACGAGAAACGGAACATTTTGTGTGCACGTGGTGTTTCAAATACGGTCCGTGTCATAATGAATTCGTCGACAAAGACGGCGAACGGAGTCGAAGTCAGAGCGATAACCAGTCCCGTTGTTGGGGAGAACGTTTCCAGAAAACGTTGGAAGATACACCGCGTAACGTGTCAGTGATAGTTCGTGTCAGGCTGCGTGTCTTACTATCGAGCGACAACAATACTGTAAGTCCGTTCATGCGCTAGCTAAACTGAACTCCCTTCGTTCTCCCGAGTGTTACAGTAAGCAAACAACATTGTATTGCAATGAAATTTTATGAATGGACAGAGAAAAGGTTATACTTTCACAAAATGAAAAGAAAAGAAAAGTCAAAAAAAATAAATCTTCCGAGTGTAGATCCCCGTCCTGCAAAATCATATTCAGCTGCGAGTGGTCGGTTTTCTCATAGCGGGTCACATATGTTCTGCTGGCAGATCGTTGGAGTGTTGCAGCTTGGTAGTGATATGGCATATGGGCGTACCTCGTGGAAGTCGCATGCATTCCTTATTCAATCCAGAGCATTTACTTAGGGACCCATATCCATCCACACTCTTAACAAACCTTCTCTTGCCACCACACGTGTAGAGGGTACTGCCACGCATGCATAGCCATGAATTTTATTGGTCATGAATGTTGCATAATTCATGAAATTCATGAACGTTAGACCCATGAAATGTGTGCTGTGTATTATGATATTTTGTATTTGCAGATCCATGTGTACAGTAAGGACAATGCCGATCCTACCTTGCAATCCATCGGAGTTAATGCACTTGGATTCTTTGATTTGCCACCTATACCTCTTATGAAGGAGGTAAGTGTACCAGAGGCTTCCTGGCTAGGACACTGTACCCCGTGTACGTCATTGAGGAACCTTGTTGAAAATACCATGTACTCACCATGCGTGTTCTCTATGGAAGGACTGTAAGTGGACACTCTTTCCGAGGTGGTCCAGGAGCAATTCATAATAGCACTGGTTGAAGAGCAGATGGACTTGATTATTTTTGACACCATTACCGAGGGGCAACCGCACTCCTGGTAGCCGGTTGCAACTCACTGGTAGCATGCACTAAGTGCAAGCTGAGTATTGCAGTTCATTCCAATTAACACACATGTCATGTGATGGCCATGCTGAGTCGCAACATCGATCAATATCGATCGAGTCAGCAATGGTGGCCAAAGGGAAATATTATTTTATTACAGCACACACAATTATTAATTAAGAGGGCGCTCGAGCAATGGCAGAGGACGGCATGACAAAAGATTGGGTAATCTGCTAAACTCTAGCTGACCATACTCCAGCTAGGTATAATTTGCTTCTTGGTCTGTTGCTCTACATACATGCAGGTTAGGATTGTTGGGCATGCCTTGCATGCATACCACAAGCTACGGTATATGTGCCTTTATGATGCCGCCATTGAAAATGAGTTTGTGGAGCAGCTTTGCTGCAACTGGAAGCGTCTTTACAAGTCAACTTCTCCGGAAGAATGCTGTCGGTACATACATACATTCTGGAGCTTCGCCTAGGTCCTCCAAAGTTGCACTTTGGTCTTCCAGAAGGCGGCAGAATGGTGGAAATGGTTTACAAAATGCAGTATCATTTTAAAGACACATACCGTACAAGTAGCTTCGCTCGCTTCGCTCGCTCAGCTACTTCCCCCGTCATTCGCCTACTCTGAGTAATCCGGCGCCCGACAGCTCTCTGTGCAGAGCTGCTGCTCCCTGATTGCGTCCGCTTGCCCCCCCGATTGCGTCTGCTTCAGCTGCTGCTCGCCGCTTGCATCCGCTTCGAATCAGCTGCTGCTCCCTGGCCCGATTGCATCCGCTTCAACTGCTGCTCCCCGTTTGCGTCCACTTCCAGCTGCTGCTCCCCGATTGCGCCCGCTTCAGCTGCTGCTGCATACTCGCCGCTTGCGTCCGCTTCAGCTGCTGCTCCCGATTACGTCCACTTCGGCTGCTGCTCCCCGGTTGCGTCCGCTTCAACTGCATGCTGCTCCCCTGATTGCATGCATCCGCTTGCAGCCCCAGCTGGATTCCAGCCCAATGTTCTCGAACATTCTTCACGGAGTTCGAGGTTCAGTAAAGTATGAAGGTCGCATCACTATAGTCTAGTCCCACCCCACGAACATCCCACTTCCGTCACTCACAGACAATGTATTGATAGATAAGCTATGCCACAGGCAGTGCAGTCACTGCCATGCTCACTCAACGCTGAATGGTGGGTGCATGTAGTTTGGAAGGTACGAGTCACTCTCCCCTTCTTGAGAAGTGAAAGCAGTATCTCATCTATGGACACCATGGATAAAGACAGACATTCACCATGTACGTAGAGGGCCTTGTTCCATAATAGCATGTCATCCCCACAGAAGCACTATACCCTCGTCCTGGAGTCCAACCTTTCACCACATTTCTACAACTTCAGCAGAGTGAAAATCACTGCACCTGGGCATAGAGACTCACATGTTACACTGGAGTTCAGCGCTGAGGTAGGTCGACTGCTGTTAAGAGTTTTTCAGAAAGGTCTATATATTCAGTACATGCACAAATACAAACTTGACGTTTCGCCATGCCTTCTTGTTGCCGTTGAAATGGTAATGATGTGTCGTAGATACAGTACATATCATGTAAACACAACTACAGAAGGCTTAGCCCTTTCCCGCCTAATGACGCCATATGTTGTCATGAGACTTTCAGCTTCATGATGTCACATCCGGCAATGTCCTTGGGAGATAGGCTCTGTGCCAGCAGAAAGGGTGGGACAAGGGGAGGTGGGTGGGTGCACTCGGAGGGTGCAAACAGCATGGCCGTGTCTGGGCTCCGCGGTAGAAAGGTCTTGGTCGGCACTGGGAGGGCCATTTCCACCGTTTTTGGCATAAATGGACTTAGAAAGTAGCTGTCTTGCCTTATAGGCCCTCCATTTCCAGTGTTCATGGTCCAATTTTTAGCTACGGCAGGTTGGCCGCTTCTCGGGAGGCTTGATTGCAAGTTCGTTAGTTGGTGGGTGTGATTAAGTCACGCATATGCTTAGTGTGGCTGAAATTACCTGTGTGAGCAGTTTCGAGCCCAACAACGCCAGGGAACAGAAATTAGGGTATGTTTAAGTGTTCTATAGACTGAAAATGACCTAGAGAAAGAAATTTGGGCCCTAAAGAGTTAAATGAAGTGACACTGCACCGTTTTTCAAGTACAAAGCCAGCGCTCTTTGGAAGAAGTAGTCTTGTTTGCGGCTAAGTTGCACTGCAAATGCATTCCGAGAAAGCATTCTGAATCTCAGCATCCATTTTAAAGATGTGTACTGCAGGTTATGCATGGCCACATATGTGACATCATTATGATCATTGTGGCTTGATAATATGCTGCCAAGCTGCACTTTGTGCTCTGACTACATACGAAATCATCTCCCAGCTTGACATATGAAAATTCTGTTTGTGTCCATGCAGGTGCTGAAGGTGGAGCATGATTCCCAGAAGGGATCCATCTTTGCTCTCTTATGTGCTGTTGCTGTAGTGTTTGCCATTGTCAATGTTGAAAAGGTACTTCACTTTGTTCTGTGTGTATATGATGTGCCACCAAGAGATGAGTCACAGAAGTTGGGTGACATACACAGGTGTGCAGTATTGCATGGCTGACAAGTGATTGCAGTTTTTACCACAAACTGTGGGATGATCAGCTGCAAATCTATATTTTGGTATGTGAGCAATGTACATCAGTCTTGGTTCCAGACCTCCCACCCACTCCTATAATGAAATTGAAAGAAGTAAAAAACAAGAGGAGGATATTCTGGTCAAGTTGTAACAGAAGGCTGTCATGTGATGTAGCGTGCTGTGCCTTTTTCCGAATAGTAGTTGACCAGTGCAAAAGTCGGTGGTAACATCAGCCAAGTTCCATTCAATAGTTACTCTTGTTTCTCTTGATGCCAATGTCGTACGCAGGAGGCAGGCATCCACTACAGAGGAGCACTTTTCCATTGCCCGTCGGAACCAGTAAATATAAACCTTTCACAGTCCCTCACAGCTTCGAGCTGTTCTGACTTCACCATAGAATACTAGAATAATGCAGCTGTAATCGTAGCCTCAACCACCTTGTCAACTTGTATGCGTGCAGTCTGCTAGCTTAGAAAATGCGGAGTGTCAACTTTCCAAATGCCATTACTAGCCAATCAGCCCTCTGAAATTCCGTGGAGAAAAGATTCTGTACTAACTTGATTAGGAGCAGGTGGGAGGGTCTGTGACCGTGACTAGAGTGACCTTTGAGTGATTGGTGCAGTCTTGTACTCGTGTTCCTCAGATATTTGGTTGGGCGCAGGGATACTACTTTACTGCCATGAACTCCCAAGACTCCTCCGGGGCTTCAGCTTCCTCGGACAACCGAAAGAGAACAACTCGTAGGAGATAATTCTATGCCCATAGTTCTGATTGTTGTGATCATATGCATAATTATAGCTAGGCCAAGGAACATCTGCCTACTTGATAGCTAACACCATGGCCCTGTACTGTAAAGCTCTTGTCAACGTTTAGAATGAGCAATAAAAACCAAACGTTGGTCAAAATAAACTCTGATTGATGATCTTTACAACTACTTTCAGTATTGAGGTATGATTACACCTTTACCATTGTGATGGCAGTGTTAATTTAAGCTGTTTGCCATGCTGTTCGGACGTCCAATCAGCAAACATAACGTACACATTTACTGTTTTCTCGGTTTCAATATGATACCACCAGTAATATGATGACTCTATCATAATATTATTTGCAGCTGAGATACGTAACTAAGTAACATTGTTTATGTTTACCATATTTGCAACTGAAGAACAACAATTGTGTTTACCATATTTGCAACTGAAGAACAACAATTGTGTTTATCCCATGCCATTCAGCACACTTTTTGCTATGATAACATAAAAATGACGGTTCTGCTTTTGCAACAAATGGTCGATAATGGATATGCAGTGTTTGGATTTCAGTAAAGCAAACACTTCACCCTTTTATGTATATTGACAGGTTAGGTTATTGAAACTTGGTAGCAGTTGCAGCAGCATTAGTGAGGTTTTAGACATCATGAAGCTGGCCTTAGTACTTTTTGTGGTTGTAATCAGCAGTTGCTATGGAGGGAGCACGTTTCACAGGCAAACAGATGCAGATCTTAACCGTATCAGACGCCAAATAGCTCTTCCTGAAGAACCAAACATGTGTTCTGCCTTTGAACTGGAAAACCAGACAAATTCCATACTTTGTGATCCTACCTATGGACAGCGCCTTGTTGAAGTCTACTTGAAGTGTGGTTACAACAACAGTGCCCGGGAACGCATCAGGAGGTGTGAAAGAGGTCCCAATGGACAGTTCTGCTACAGACTCAAACCAGAGCTGACAGAGTATGTTGATGCTGTCAGAACGAATTGTCGTTTACCGCGGCAGCATCAACTGCAGCAATGCAATCAAGATTATCCAAGCTGTGCTCCTGCACTTGAAAGTCTGAAGAGGAACTTTGGATGTTGCACAAATAACTTACTCAATAACAGCCAGAGTGTTATGCGTGGTACTATAGCGGACCCTCGAGTCTGGACTAATTGTGCTGTTGACCCTCCCCCGCTATGTAGTGACAGTTCTCTGACTTACAGGATCCCTCACGATGATGAAACCTGCACACGAAGTGAACTCGATAAACAATTAAACCGGCTTTACTGTGATCCTACATACCAGCTCCCATATCTGGAGGTCAGGAAGTCCTGTGGGCAAGATGACATAGTGAGAACGGCAATCAATATGTGTGGTGTGAATGAGGAGGCAAAATTTTGCTTTGAGGTGGCCAGGGCCGGCTCATCCTACGCCAGCAGGGTAAATAATGTTTGCCTTACCGGAACTGCTGAGTGTACTATTCAATGCCGTGTTGCTCTTGACACCTACAACCGACAAATTGGTTGCTGTCTAAACAACATTTATAATAACAAAAATAGCGGCTACTTTCGTTCCACCAGTCCAGTGCTGTGGTCAGCTTGTGGAATTGACAATCCCGGTTTTTGCCAGAGTACACTTGGTGGCAGTGTAGCAACTGATGCTAACTTCCTCACTGCCATTGTTGCACTTCTGCTGGTTGTAAACATCTGAACTAACAGTCATGCTAGAGCTACCACAACACAACTTGCTGTGCTGCTTGCTTTTGTACAGGAGTCTATGCACAAAATTACATCCTGGATCATTCCCTGCATAATAATTATACTCAAGCATTTTAATTTGCTTTTGGGCAGCCATTGTGGGTAATTTACATTGCTGTTCTCTTTACATAAACTAGCCATTCATTCATTCAACGTGTATTTTGTCAAAATTGAGATTCCATCATCCACAGGCAAAATGGCACAAATAGTTCAAAGACTGCCTAAAGGGAATATTTAACTTCACGCCATTCATGCCTTCATGCATATAATAAAAGGAGAGAATTTTACGCCACTCATGCATGCTCTTTACCAACCATAAGAAACAGAAAACCTGTATTAAAGTGTAACACCTACTGTATAAAGCCCCCATAATTTTATAATGGGAGCTCATGACGGCTTTTGCAGTCATTGCAAGAGTTAATTATTATGGATAATTATATAAAGGGAGAATTTTATGCCAAGGCTGTTGTTATTGTCATGTAACTCATGTTATGCGACTTTAGTGAATGCATAGCGCATAAGCGAATAAGCATATTAGCTTCTGTCCTGCACTGAAAAAGGCCTGAAAAAGGAATTTTGGGTGAGTCCAGTCCCCGGGTCCACCCTGCAAGCAATGGCTCGTTCAATATCGATACGCCTCAGCTGACTCGGTCACTCGGCACAACCAGCTCAACAGTACTCTCGATCTCCCCGCGAGGGGGGTGTGGTCTGGGCACGAGAGATTATTCACTGTACATTTTTCACTGGTGAATAATGTCGAGAGGGACAATTGTTCATTCCGACACGTCATACGCCTTCACACCGCGAATTCCGCCCCCTTTTTGTTCAAATTTGTTGACTAGCGGAGAGAACGGCTGAAGTATTCCTCTGTGTGCCCAATAATATTATGGCTTCTCCTTCGGGCGCAGGGCAATCGCCATCAGGCGTTAACCCGAACCCCATGCATGTGCCAGATTGACGATCGCGAGACGCAGCGAAAGACATCTCCGACCGAACACGGAGGTTACGATTGCAAATTCGTCGAGCGCCCGAAAGAGTTACAGACTGTCCTGTCTGTCTGCTCGTCCTCCGCGAACCGTTCCAAGTAGCCTGTTGTGGAAACAGCTTCTGCCGATCGTGCATTGAACGCATCCAGGTTGACAAGAAATCGTGTCCAACTTGCAACGCAGCGGATTTCAACACGTTTCCCGACAAACGTTTGCGACGATCACTGTACGCATTTCGTGTTTATTGCGTGGATCGGAAAAGCGGCTGTGACTGGACGGGGGAGCTGGGAGAACTGGATCGGCACTTGAACTTGAATCCAGAACTGGGCAGGCAGCTTATTGGTTGTGACTTTGCTGATGTTGCCTGCACCCATTGTTGTGAGCGCTTCCAGCGTCGCCATGTGCATGCTCACCAAACTGATTCCTGTCCCCAGCGACCTTTCAGCTGCGACTACTGCGATGACTATATATCTGCGTATGAAGACGTAGTTAGCAACCACTGGTCAGTGTGCAGGTGCTACCCAGTGCCCTGCCCTAACAATTGTGGGGTGAATCCTGAACGCCAGAATGTTGAAACGCATGTCAATACTGAATGTCCCTTGACCTGTGACTTCCGTTACACTGGCTGTGAGGTGCAGTTAACACGCAAGGATATGCTGACCCATGTAGCTGAGAATTTGACTACCCACACTTCACTGTTGACAACCCAGACCCAGATGACTTCAGGTAGTGGTGCACAAGGTCACCAAGCTAATCATGTACTCCCCCACTGGAACCTTCTGGCCTTGCACAACCAGCAACTGACGAGAATGACGATACAACTGAAAGAGAGTCTGGAGGAATGCAAGTGTAAGATACAGGAGCTCAAACAGGAAAATGAGTCCCTGAAACGAGAAGTGAATGAGGCTGTGAAAAATGATATCGCTCAGCTCAGAAAGGAGACACAGGAGGAAACAAAGATGTTTGGAATTTCATTACGAGCAGCTGTGGCAGATCAGTTTGAATCGTTGAAACAACAAGTGGCTGAACTGCAGCACATGTACAGTAGAGTACTAGTGTTACCCATCAAACTGATGATGAACAACTATGAGGCAATGAGGAGAAGTAATAAGGTGTGGTATAGCCCACCATTCTACACCCACCCACAGGGATACAAGATGTGTCTCAGAGTCGATGCTAATGGTAGTGGTGGAGGGAAGGGCACACATGTGTCAGTGTTTGCCCACCTGATGCGAGGAGAGTTCGATGACCACCTCAAATGGCCATTCCAAGGTCATGTTGTCATCCAGCTCTGCAATCAACTCCAAGACAAGTACCACCGTGGATACACCATTGACTTCAGTGAGACAAGACTGGCCAAATTCACCAATCAAGAGATGAGTGGAGAGATGACTGAACTGGGATGGGGCACTCCAACCCTCATTCCCCACAAGGACCTCAACTTCAACCCAACCAACAACTGCCAATACCTCAAGAATGACTGTCTTCACTTTCAGATTGTTGCCATGGGGTCACTATCAGAGCCTAGGGTGCAACTGACCATGACGGACTTTGAGCGGTACAAGATAGATAGTGACGAGTGGTACTCCCCACCATTCTATACCCACCTACAAGGGTACAAGATGTGTCTCTCAGAGTGGATGCTAATGGCTATGGTGATGGCAAGGGTACACATGTGTCAGTGTTTGCCTACCTGATGCGAGGAGAGTTCGATAACCACCTCAAATGGCCATTCCGAGGTCGTGTTACTATTGCAATGCTGAACCAGTTGGAAGACAACAACCACACAGCAAACACTATTTCATTTACTAATACAACTGACAACAGAGTTATTGGTAGAGTTACAAAAGGAGAAAGAGCTCCACAAGGGTGGGGCCACCATACCTTCATAGCCCATAGTTCCTGGTGGGCAGGGCTACGCTTTAGACGCTCTGGCCTGAACTACAATCCCAGTATGAACTGTCAGTACCTCAAGTACGACTGCCTTCACTTCCGAATTGATAAAGTTGAACTGATGTGATAACTTCTCGGTAGCTACACAAGCTACACTATAAGTGAAAATTAAGTCTGTGGTCATGAGTGCATTATGCTTCAGCATCATTATTATTGGTGGTACAGAGTCTGAGTAGCTGTATGGCATTGCTGTTCCTTTCATTCTATTTTGAGTTCGTTACAGTCACTGAAACTGATCCTGCCTGGTCTCCATCAGCTTTTGTATGACTTAATAGTGTAAATTTTTCCCCCTGTGTGAATGCACAAAAGTACGTGGGACGGGGGGGGGGGGGGGGGGGGGGGGGGGGGGGGGGGGGGGGGGGGGGGGGGGGGGGGGGGGATCCTGTTAGACGAGCCTGTAAGGTTTCAGCACTCGGCTGAGGTAACGGACTACTTCTGGGTTGGCCTTGATAAAGCCATTGGTTGGAGCCGAGTGGGCCATTTCTCTCAATTGGGCTGTTGGTGCAACACTGCCATGCATGCAATTGATGAGTGAATTCATAGGGATTCCAGGCGCGCGGTACATGTACCAGCAATCATGAGGGCGGGACTGCACAAGGTCAGAGTCCGATCCTGCGCATGGGACCTCAGGGATGCAAAATCTTTTATGCAGTACTCTGTGTGAAGAAAATATGAAGCGAGGTGGCAGTACGACTGATGTCCGTCGCATTGCGAACAGAAGGATCTCCGCGGCAGTCGTTACATTCGTTGCGATAGTACTTGGGCTGTTATCGCATAGCACAACTGCGGCTGATCATGAAAGATCGCGATGGCGAACGCCGCCTTTTCCGAGACCAGGTCAGTACATGTATGTCCATGATGATTTGGGTGCAACTAGTGTTTGCCGTGGAAATGCTATGATCTCTATATATGACCATCATAGCAATCCCCTACTCCAGAGATCCAAGTGCACTCTCTCTCATCCTATAGTGTACTCTTGTTTCCAAGTGCATTCTCATGCATCCTAGTGCACTCTCATACATAACTGTACCATGTGATTGAGTTGACATCTGCTGCTTTGCTTGCCCCTACACCTCTTGTGTGTACCCATAGCTCTATATGATGACAGACTGTCGAACAGTTTGCAGATCCATGTACGCCTGAAGCAAGGGGCACAACCATCAGCAGTGGCAACGTACACATTCTCCGTGAGTTGCTGGTACCAGTTGGTGAAATCAAGATGTACGTAATCCAGCATTACAATTTTGTATGACTTTGGGAGGATGCAGGCTCTCAGTATATAAGTATTATTACTTTGTGGTGGTATACAGTACGTAGCACCAGGAACTGCATGGGCCAGGCTTCCTTTCACATAGAATGTACAAGCGTTGAAACCAATGTTGTTTTAGTTAACTAAAACTAGAACTATAATGCATTTTAGTATGGCATATTTCACTTTAGAATTAAGACTAAAACTAAAATGGGGACTGTCTCAGCCTGTTAATTAAAACTACAACTAAACTAATACCAAAAATGGTGGTTACTAAAACTAAAAGAGCCTTTACTAACCCTTTTGAGATTTAGTAATTAAAACTAAAACTAAACTAAACACCATGCCTTGCCCGACATGCAGGTGGTGTATGTAAGAGGTAGATCTTATTCAATTAGCTGTATACATTGGTGTCAACTACCCACACCATTATTTATTTGTTTGAGTGCCCGTATGCTATAGGAACGTCTAGCTATGTAGCTAGCTATATCCATGCATGAGCATGATGTTCCTATGTGGAGAAAACACAAGCTATACTTTTGGATTGAGCCACTCACTTCATAGGATTGAGTTGAAAGGATCTTGTACAGTGTTCAATGTCTGAACATGTGTATCTTATTAGATGCATGTAGTTCCTATAGACAACTATCAGTGTTCACAGATGGGTACCAATAAAGGACGGCATGCCCTGTCTACTGCCAATGACAACACATCAGAGAAATGACATCACTGCATGTAGTTGGGCTAGAATCTGAATAAGTTTATCAATCCAAATGACTTCAAAATCTAAACAGGCACAATAAAGCAGTTACTGTACTGGCGCACCAACAAGAATAATATTATATCGCAACAAAAGCTGGGGAATTAAGTTACACACCATAATTGAAGCTTGATGCCAAAATAATGATCATGCACTATTATAGGCTTCTGCTCCATTATAACCATGCAATGAAGTTACCAGAGTTGCAATAAAGGTACTGTATGGTTAACGTTAAATCTTGGATTTATGGTTTTGCCACCCACTTTGATTTTGTTCTGTGGAAATATCTAGTCTCGTGCCTAGGAAATATATATACCTACGAGGGGCAACCGCACTCCTGGTAGCCGCGATGCAACCGGTTACAAACTTACAACTCGCTGGTCGCGCACATGTCACGAAGTGGGGACCACGTTCGGTCGATCGAGTCGGCAATGGCGTCCAAACTGAAAGGGAAGATTATTACAGCGCTAACAACTTCGCCAGCACGGTGAGTTTAGGCATGTGAGCGTCAGTGAACGACAGCGATCACGGCTGTGTGGTCAGAATCTTTGTGTACTGGCAACCAACGTCGAAGAGAGCGATCGAGCCGCCTGAATGGCGGCGGTCGACGGCACAACAAAAAGCGCTTGTATCTCGATCCACCACCAAGGTGAGTTTCAGCACCAAAATTGTACGGTTGGGACAGTGCATGATAGCGATCATGAATATGTAGTCGGAATCTTCGTACGCCATTCCTATCACTCGATTAGCGGCACAATTTTCCTTGCCCCACCCATATGGCCATCGAGATCCAACAGGAAGTCTGGGATGTTTAATTGGGCTTTGAGGCAATGCATGGGCGTTTTACGGTTAGGGTATACGGTATACTGTTAGGGTATAAGGGCTGGATGTACAGGGCGTGCCTGTTAATTATTTTGTACATAGCTACTGTTATAACATAAGGGAGCGGTAGTCAAACTTGGACAAAATGTCAACTTTCAGCTTGGTAAATTAAATTCGAGTCTCAGTCCCAGACCCAAACCAGTACAGATTACTGTCATGATTGGCAGAAAGGACTGGGAACGAGAGGTAAATACCAGGTAGCTAGTACAGTTTCAGTGATGCATTCACAATAATTATAAACTCCCACTCAAGCCGGATATTGCACGTTCAATACATTATGAGATATTGCTTTCTAGCCCCCAGATATTTGCTCTGAAGACATTGTATACAACTATACTGTCCTTGTCTGGCAGGAGGGTATAAAATGGCCAAGAGTTGCTGGACCTTATGCCAACAATAGCGGAGGCTGCCATGGCTTACTGAGGGTACCAGTTTACGGCTTGAAAAGAGACGAGAACTATATCACAATGGTTGTGGCATTCAATCATGACACAAGTCTGAAATCAAAGACAATGTACTTCTGTAAGTTTACACCTTCAGTCTCATTCTTCTATATACACCATTTTATCGTGATCTACATGTACTACATACACGGAAGCATACTATATTAAATTACCGAGGCTCAAGACACAAAAGCCTGGGAATTCAAAGAGCCATAGGGTGTCTATGTACAGGCTGTGAGAGGGTATTAATTATTTCTCTCACCACAGACACTACTGATGTTCAGTCTGTGAAGGTAGTGAAGGGAGAGGAGTATTTAGTGGTCCACTGTCATTTCGTAGAGGGATCAACGGCAAAGGGATGTCACGTTGAAATCCAGGTGATCAATGGCTACACAAGTGCCCAAATCGAAACGAAGAGGTATAACATTCCAAGACAGCATGGCAAGGAGGACGTGAGTTCTTGTCTAGACCTTGAGCACCAAACAGCAGCAGCAGATGTCAGCGTCTACGACTGGGAGGATGATGGAACACTCGGTTCTCTTCCTGTACCACCCATCTTTGAGAAGGGATTAGGCACACACTGTATGTGAGCTGCTGTTGGTTAACAGTCATCTTTTTCATGGGTAATACTGTTATTATTATTGTTTCCCAAGGTCCACTGACATACAGAAATAAATCATGGGAAGGTAATAATATTATGAACAGTAGCAAAAACGAATACATCTTATGTGTCTGCCATCTTACATTGTCATTTTGCAGAAGCTGCAGGACTGATACTGTTCTGTATGTCAGCAGTGCTGTTCATTGCAGGCACCATAGCAATACTACTCGGCATCCTGTGCAGGATAGGGCGACTGCACTCATTTAAATTCCAAAATCAATCATATCAAGTCTTACAGGGTGAAACAAAACAAGGTCAGCAATAGAACCTGTATATTACCAATATGCACGATTGTGCTTTTGACTCCTGTGAATGTATAATACTAGCACGTGCTATCATCCTACTCTTTCAGTGATATAACGAAGTGGACCATACTAATTATTATGTTGTAGCAATTTCATGCAGCATGTATTGTATACCAAGTACATACATGTGGCATGTGCAATAGCGTTCTTGCCTGTAATAGTCATGCATGCACATGCTATTAGATTGTGTTGTCTGAGACTTGAAGAAGCAATTGGGATCAAATTAAAGCATAACCACTCTTGTATAATATGGTGTGGTCATACAATAATGGATTCAGTACAACATAACTCTTTACTAATTATAACCAATGACATCATGGTCTCCCAGAAGCTCATAAGAATTCAAGCACTTAATAATTTCTTATGGTCAGTAAAGAGTTGGCAATGCACACACATACAAATCTATGTGTTTAGGGATTGGTTGGATAAAACAAACAGTTCCACAGACGATTGGTTTCCACATAATTCTGGTTGTATAAACAAGCTGGCAATTGACAACAGGAAGAGGAGTCCTCCTACCGCTCCAATGATTGACACTGCAATGGGGTGGCTGAAAACTTTGCTGGAGTAAGGAGTCATGTAGAGGGAAGACTCATTCTGCGGCTGTGTAAGTTGCAGAGAATGAATCACAACCTGTGTGTTGTTAGTCGCTCCTGTATCATCACCATTGCGACTGTCCTCTCCAGAAGCATGCGCCATACGCATCCTTACATGAATACAACGGAATGTCTTCTTGCATACTCGAATGGACTGCAGCTGCAGCACCACTGGGAAGAAAATTATTATCGCAAAACTAAATATACCGCCAAACTGAAACACAACGACCAAGTTAGAGACCCCAAAGGCACATAAGATCGGAATGACTGCACCAGAGAACCGTAGCACCAACAGAAGTAGCCGATAGCACCTGTTTGATTGCCTGATACTAGTGTCATGCCCCGTCAAAACCGTGTAAATGTTGTTCACCATGGCGTGGATACCCAGCGGGTAACCAGAACAGACCAGCAAGGATGGAATAAACACGACACAGTAGGAGAAAACTCTCAGGTATGTTGGGTTTCCCGGCTCTGCAAGTTTCACCTGCAAAAATGGAATCACTTTCACAACAGCAGCAGCTCATGCAAGGTCACAATAATGACTTCCACGAATAAACATGCACTAGCTATAGGCTGTTGAACAGAGCACGCAAATTCAGATGTAAAATTTACTAGTGAAAACACTGACGTTCTGTGGCTATAGTATAGTGCTCCCAGCGAGAGAGTACATTTTCGTTTCTCTGACAAACGTGTATAACTTCATGATTTATGCTCAAAATAAGTTGATAGAAAATCTTTTTTTTGTGACCAATCACAAGTCACATGACATCAAGACAGAGCTATGGCTTCATATAAATTATTCTGCGACATATATTAGAGTCGCCATTCATCTAAACCTTGGAGATAAGATCTACCAGTATAATGACCCAGGTTCTAAGCACCTCTCGGAGTTTTAAGGTGGCACATACCCCTTTACATTAGGTTACCTTTACCGTTGGGGGCCCCCGGCGGTAACCTAACGTAAAGTGGTATGTGCCACCTTAACTCCACTGTCAAAGACAGCATAGCTAGTTCTGGAAGAGCATATAGGGTAGGCATTTCCACAAACCGAGCTGGAGAGGTCATGCATGCTATCTCTGGCCCAGTTTAAAATCCTCCTGAGATACTTCCCATTATTCAATTTGTGGCAATCTGTCCTGTACTTCTGTGGCTGGCCATGTATATAATTACCCCGCACGCGCATGCGCGAAGCGGGGTTAAGCAATCGGTTTTGTCCGTCAGTCAGTCAGTCAGTCAGTCAGTCAGTCAGTCGTCTGTCTGTCTGTCTGTCAGGCGAAAAAAATTGAAATCTCGCCACATAGACCCTCATAAACCATCGAAATGGAGTCAAACAATAGCAAATAGCAAAAAACTGCTCTATATGTACCTGACTGAAGTCAAGGCGCTCCGTTTCGCTGTATTTCGGCTAATTCCTACTTTTCATAACTATTCATAACATTGGCTCCACCTCTTCGTGACCTCAGAGTCCCATCAAGAACAAGACACGCAGTGCATTTGGAAACTTCATGCTTCGAGATGACCGCCAGGAAACAGTGTTTTCTCACGATCTATGTACTTCACAGACATTGTGGCTATTGTTTTGGCTGTTTTTTCCAGCTATTTCCTATTATTCGTAACGTTTGGCCCCACCTCTCCAGCTTCACAATATAATTATGTTGTATATACGGTAAGCGGTCACTCCCACACCTTGGATATGGCCATACACGAACACAGTATATGCGATAGTAGCCTCGTTCCCAGGGGCCTGGGAACGAGGCTAACGCAATAGCCGCCCTGTTCGATGCGCATCGGCAGAGATATCACGTCGATTGTAGCTGCACCGCATGCATCCTGACGTTCAGCGCGGGGTATGTGTTCTATGAACACCTCTAGTTATGTGAAGGGGTTGGTTCTCACGGTACCTTTGAATATTCATAAAGAATCAAAAATGTACTCTCTTTGTCTTGGCTGGGAGCACTGTATGAGCTACTACTTCAATTCATGGATCTTTCCAAAAAGGCTTGCTTCAAACAGTGCACTTCACATATATCATGTAATGCTGAAATTCAGCTACATAATTGCAGCTTACCCAGCTTAGAGAGAGCGTCCCTTGTGTTTCACCTCCAAACCACAAAGGCAAAACAACACCCAGAGTCAGATAGCAGAGCATGACAAAGGTGAACGAACACATCACAAACCACCCCAGATATTTCTTCTCTTTGATCGGGTGAGTAAGAGTAGGAACGGTGTGCTGCACCATAAAGGAATACATCATTGCAGGAATAATTGTCAGCCACCACCTCCAGTCAAAGTTAACAACTATGTCGTATAGCTCTAGGTAGCATCTTTCGCTGGTGTTAGTGGGGGTTGAGGCATTGTCAGCTAGTATATTCTCCTTAAGTTCATAAATGTTGCCCCCGTGTATCAGGTTAACTATGCAGTAAATGAGAAGCATTGAAATCAGCAGCACTCTCAGGAGTCCAAAAACCATCTGAAGAATGGCCTGTTCTTTCAAGTCCATCAAAGTCAGTGGGATAACAACCGAAGCAAACAGCATCAAACAGAAGTAGTAGGCAAGCTGGCAGCCCTCCAGACCCGGGCCATGTGGGATTACTCTGTTGTTGAAGGCATCATGTGGGCACTGCTGAAAGGGACCGAAGTTGAGAGGTATGTTGGTGGCCAAAGCAGAGCCTACAACAGTTGCCAAGCTCCAAGCAAACAACAAGGACACTATAGTTACCGTTATCAGGTAGAGGTATTTTCCCCACTTGTTGAAGAATATTTCGCACAATTCACTCAGCTCAAACTTTCGTGCTAGGAGAACTTTGAAATCGGGGTGCTGGTAATCATAATCATTACATTCAGCACTAGCTGATTGATTGTGTACAAATGACTCCTTCTTGTCCATGCTGTCTTCATTCTCAATGTCACCAACAGTTCCAAAACCCTGCCAAAATTTGGAGAAGGACTCTAGTGCCTGTAAGGAATAGAGTCAACATTTTCAATCAAGGAGGGCTCAGTCGTACAGCTTTGTGCTTTCAAACTTCCTAGCATGCACTCAAAATTATCTAATCAAGCATGCAGAATCAGTCTAAGAGCATGGGATGCCATTTTCCAATGCACTCAATCGGAAATGTTAACTATACATAAGTGATCAAGTTCTAAGGATCCACCCTCTTCCAGATGTAGGCACAGACCTGGCACAGAGAAAATGACATTTGGTTTTAGCCTTGGTACATGCACCGTAGTCTCATGAAAGAGTGCCCATGGGAGCTAGGTGCACCTTGCTTGCTCATCAAACAGGGGCAACGGCACTCTTTTACATTCATTTATATATGAGAACTTGCAGTCATTCATCGTCGATAGCATCCACCACTTTCCACAACAGCAATGATTTGCAAGATGCCAGTGTATAGTCTCCGAAGCACAGTAGGTATACAAAAGGCCATATTTTTGTAAATAGTACGGTTGAAAAACATGCACAGTTCCTTGGCTTTTCTATAACCCATGCACAACATTTATCAGACAGAGAGCAATTTGTCGTCGTCAATGGAGCACAATCTACAGTTCTACCAGTTGTTTCTGGGGTCCCTCAGGCTCAGGGCTCTGTTCTGGGGCCCTTATTATTTCTGATATTCATTGACGATGTGACATGTGTGGTATAAATGGTTATTTATGCTGATGACATTGCCCTGTACCAGATTATCCAGTCTCAGGTCGACTAATAGATCTCCTTGTTCAGGATGATATCAATGCCATCTTCAAGTGGGTAACAGACAACTACCTATTCCTGAATCTCCTGAAATGTTGCCACCTACTTTTTTCTAGAAAGAGACTTCCAACTCTACCAAATGTTCCACTAATGATCAATGAAAATGTAATAAACAATGTTACCGAAACCAAATACCTAGGTGTCATTCAGTCCTCCAACATTTCCTGGTCGAACCACATTTCTGCCATCTGCTCAAAGGCCAGGAAGCTCATTGGAGTTCTCTATCGGAAATTCTACCACCTTTCTGAACCTCAGACTCTTTTACGCTTATACCAATCCCTGATCCGCCCTCACTTGGAATATGCGTGTAGCATATGGGATCCACATCTGAAGAAGGACATTGAGAAGCTGGAATGTGTTCAGAAGTTTGGTCTTAAAGTATGCCTAAAACAATGGCACTCTACGTATGAGGATCTCACTGTGCAAGCCGGCATTCCCTCACTGGCCGTAAGGCGCAAACTCCTAAAGCTTTGTCAACTCTACAGCATTTTGAACGGGCATGTAAATTTTCATAACTTTCCTACCGTTTCCAGACCTTCACTGTTTGTCAACCGTATTCGTTCTGTGCACTCTTCATCACTTTCCTTACCCTTTGCACACTCAAACTTTTACCATAACTCATTTTTTCCGTCTGCCATTAATTTGTGGAACAGTCTGCCTAGAGATACTTGCACATGTCACACCGTAAAAAGTTTTAAGCGTGCTGTAGTTAACTATCTCGTACACTAGTCATGTCTTTGTGCTTGTACTTTTGCTCTTGTGTTTGTACGTGGTTATTGGCCTGAATTAGCGTAGTAGCTATTGCCAATACCCAGCATTAACAAATTTATTCAGTAAAAAAAACAACAACAAACAAACAAAAAAAACAAAAAAAAACAAGCTGTGACCAATTTTATCCATCCTACACTGTGAGTACTGTAGTGTTTAGATAGTGATTGTTGTGTGAGGTTCTGAGTTCATTAATTAATAGTTGCGTGTGATTCAGAAGTCAAGTGATGCATATAAGTAGCTTCAGTGAAGGCAGTGTCTGTATGGCTCCTGTAGCTGTATCTAGCGTAGTGTTTTGCCAAGCAGAGCATTGGCGAGTCCGTAGCAGTACTCTATGCTCTTTGTAGTACAGACTAGTAATACAGACTCTATTCAGCCACTCAATTTGCTCGATTCTCCAACTTCCGTAGGACTGTGAAATGCAAACAGCCTAGCAATGCCTGGCTGTCTCCTTGAACTCATCGTGGAAATCTGGGTCGTTGCTGTTGGCAGACTCCATATCTGGTGAACTGGATGCAATGATGGCAATCATGGCTGCCTCGCTAGCACTCCCAAAAGTAATATGCAACTTAGCCAACTCTCGACACTAAACTGTCCTTTGACTTCCATGCCCAGGCAATGGCTACTTTGCCTTTCTGAGCAGCTCTGTAAACTATTGAAACTCTACATGTACCAACACTAACTGCTAATTCCTGTCCAGTTATAATGAGGGTCAAAAGTCCAAACATATACACAGCTGACTTGCATAAATTACCAATTGTTTTGAAAAGCACACCACTGTTACCATGGAACTCTCATGAACCTTTCAAAGGCACCGCTTAGTGGACATGGGTTTTGTTCACAGTGCCTATCAGATGCCCACGCATGCACTACCAATCTGGCTATGAATTAGCAATCCAAGAATCATGCAATGAAACCAATGTAGCATTCCTTTTGCATTGCAGCTAGCTAAACTTACTACTACATTATTGCACAAGCTGTCAGCAGCAAATTCTATGGTTGCACATTACCTACCGTATAGCGGGAAATTTTCGTTCTGTGCAAATTTGCGTACATTTCATATGAAGCCTCGAGACACGAAAATAAAAGCTGTGAAAATTTCAACGGTCAAAATGTAAACATCAAATTTTGAACAGGCAGTCAAACACGTGGAAGCAGCAAGCAAGCAATGGCATTTGCAATGGTATTTCTAGCCTTCTAACCCGTCTACACCTGTTAGCCTGCAACAATAACGAGCCTGTGGAAAGTGCGACAGATGAAAGTAAGCCAAGTTCACCGAGCAGCAATGATCGGCGAGTATGCAGCCAACCAGGTGGCTATTCCGAAGCCAACAACAGAGGCCCAGATGTCAGCATTTAGACGTGGTACCCTCTCACCATTGTGCATTGCCTCAGCCGAAAACAGAAAACGACACCATCGACACGCAACGTACAACTGTACGTGTAATGCTAGGGGACGTGACAATGCGCAGGCACACACGTAAATTAAATTTCATCTGAAGGCATTTCAGCCTTTTATATGAACTGCACTTACAACAATTTCCTGCTATACAGTATCTCGATCATCAGCTCTCTTCCATTTTCATTTTACCACTGCCCAATTTTTGGTCAGTAAAATTATGTAGAGTGCCTGAATCAATAAGACTAGCCAAGGTGGATTGAATGATGCACTGAGTGACTGAATTCAGGACTCAATATCCTACATAAATTATTAGCATGGTCATATATGAAGAACCAAGACGTTCACTGCCCTTTGTTTGCTAGTTCCAGATGTTTTCGGGGCAATAGTGAATGTCGCTGACTGCTTGAAGGTTGGGTTACACGACTTGGTGCAATAGATGTTCTTTGGGCACTGTCTGTGACGAGAAATCTAACTCAAGCTCACTGCTATAGCACTCAGATCACACTGTTGGCTACTGCATGCAGTTCCACTTATATTTCTTTTTCCAATGCAACAGTACACAGACACAGAGGAAGGTTGGGCACGGTCAACTGTGACATACACTGTATGTGACTATATAGGCAAATTTATATTGAGGCTTTCTGTGCTGAAGTATGTTCCAGGGGCGGCAGCGGCATAATAGAAGTGGTACGGCGCACTGCGGAAGGCGGTGCCTGGAAGTGCTCTGCGTGTTGGCAGAGCTAGAGGCGTGAAGCGCCCATCTGTCCACGCGAAGCGCGGAAATTTTTTTCGCATGTCGATGAGGAAGCGCTCTCGTAGCATCAAAATGGCCGTTTTGGGAAGGAAAAGACCTTGGCTGCTGCGGAGTTTCAATGGTAGGCCCACAACTAGGACGAGAAACAGATGCCATTGCCGAGTCTGCATATAAGGCTAATAAGATCAAGCGTAGATTCTACACTGCACGTGATATTATAATCAGGTCGGCTGGAAAAGTGGTCCGGCCAAAGCCGGACCAGCCACACCGGCGGCGCCACCTCTGTGTTCTCGGTGGTCTTTAGGAGTACCTCAACAAAACCATTATCATTTGAAAGCTCTAGTGGAGTAGATTCCAACATTATGCCATCAACCCTGTTCAACCCCTGGGTCACCTAGGCTGTATACGGCCTCTTGAAGGATTGACTGTGCGGGATGGCGGAGAAGCCAGTGCTAGTACTACAAGGCACTCCTGGGCCTGCCCAACCTGAAGCGTCTTCAAAGGCACTCCTGGTACTCCAACTGGAAGCCTGGCCAACCTGCATATGCATGAAGCGTTTTCCAAGGCACTCCTACCTTTCCGACTCCCCAACTGCAGCTTCACTTCTTGTTGGCACTTTGGGTTTACTTCGGTCCCAAGCCATGTTGACATGGGAATGAGAGGTTGGGAATGTAAAACACGTAATTATTTCCACTTGGGCGCAGCACATAGTCACGTGCACAGAAAATGTGTCCAACTTCCCGTCCTCCCCTGACACAAATGAAAGACAGCCTAACTATATTCTTGCTACTTTTCTGCATAATTATATCATGGCATGATCTCCAAAGGGGGGACTTCTATAGAAATGAAAGCCATGATGATTCCAATTTCCACACGTCACAATTTTGCTATCCTTTGGATTAAAAGCACTACTGAAGCACCAGTAACATAAGCTGCCAATTATCGACCGGTGCTCATTATGCCATTCCACAATTCTGAATCTCCACTCCATTATGCCCGTAGAAGTACCCATTATGCCCGTACAAGTACCCATTATGCTCTCATTATATTTACAACAGCGTGCAAGCTTGGCTAACTCACTCACTGCATGTCGGCGCTCTCAGTCTACTGAGGAATGAAGACGACAAATTGGATGCACATCACAGGAATCACAGCTGGAACTCGTGGCACACTTATCAGTGCTTTGCACATGTAGTCTTCACGTGATTAACTTCTGGTGGATTATATGCTCTGGATTTTAAGCATTATGCTCCTATATATAAGACAGTAGTAAGACATGCTGTGCTGAGAAGCTAAAGCAAGCAATAGTGAGTGTCTTAATTCCAGGACCAGTAGTACAGTCAAGATGCAATTACCATAATTGCTAGACTTGCCCAGACCCAAACAACCACAGTGCAGATCGCTTCCAGTACCACGTACAGGGAAAGAGAGTCTGGTGAATTGAGTAACACTGACTCTACGAATTTTGACAATGTCATTTACCGGTGACGTCGACAGCAACTGAAATGATAAAATTACGCCTCCAGGTTTACTGTTCGTTCATACATAGATGATTTGTTCGGCAGAGTGAATGATCCAGATCACCCACGGCATCAAGAAAAAAATGCAAGCCATTCTTATTATGGTTCACATTTTTTCTGATGCCTGATCTGGGTGATTCAGCAGTCCGGCTCCCTGAAAACTCAGTGGCAGAAATCCAGGATACAGTGGCCAATCAGGTCCAACAGTGGATATTGATTGATGAAATCCCAAGTTTGATTGGCCATGAGGGTGTAGTGTAGCGGTACAATTTAGTGGCCATTTAGGTCCAACGATGGAGATGAGCTGTGGAGTTGTAAATGTATGGATTTTCAAAATTTCATCCCCCCAACCATTGGGACGTAAAAATCTATGTTACCCACCCATCTGCGACCTACACTCACCTGTGCCCTAGCCATGACTTCAATCTCCCATATGGCCACGATAGTACAGAGGAATGCAATCAGAAGCAGTGTAGGGATAGCGGCCAGGTAGCCAGCGTACAGAAACAAGTACGGATACGTTAGGAACCCATTTCCAAGGTTGTAGTTCATCAGAAAGAAACAGCCAAGGAGAACGTTCACCGATTTCGGAGCTCGTTCATGCCCGCGGCTTTCAGCCGACGCAGTGAATTGCTTCTTGATCATACTGTATTATCGCACAAGGTTCTAGCTAGTCATCCGAGCTACCGATTAATAGTCTTGTGTGGTGAGACCCACCTTGTACTACTGCGCATTATTTGTTATTTTATTATTAATAATGTTCCAGGGTACGTGTTTGCGGCCTGTTTAGCATGCAATCAAGGTGGCCGTATGAAGCACTTTTTGAGCCTCGTTTTACACGTATACACCAGGCGTTTAAACCGGTTAGCCTCGTATCCAGTGCCCGCCAAACTTAACCGGATACGTACGCTGTAATCCGGATTGTTTACGTAACGGATGTGGGTCAACGTGGATTGCGTGTATACAATTTCACTACAGTTGCAGGATGCAGCACACATTCGGGCGCGCGGCGCCTGCACTTGCCTCGTTCCCAGGCCTCCATGGCCATGCAGCTTGCATCATGTTGCATGCAGCAGAAGCGCATCAATGCGCTCCTGCTTGCAGTTAGTCTCGCAGGCCAGAGAGGCTGGCTCGCGAGACTACATGTAGCTTGCAACAAAAGCTGGGCATGGAGGCCTGGGAGGCTCATTTGCTTCCTGATCATCGGGTAACTGCGTGTTGTGGTATATAACACACCAGGTTCAAGTTGTAATGAACCGCGATCGCAGTTTCAGTTTCCGAGCCTCTCGGGATCTTAGCTAGCGGGACAGCACTCAAAATCAGTATCTTTTTGCAATCAATCATCAAGGGCACATGGCATAATCACGTGACATTCACATGACTGTTACACAATCAATCAAAAGGCACAACACAAGTTATCCGCCGAGCTACATGCATCCACCGTGTGGTCAATTAAACCCCATCGATCCCGGGAGGTCAAGGTGTATAGGGTAGGTGCGGGTATTATGAGACAGCACCAATTACGGGTTTCATACTTTACTACAATTTATAGACATCGTCATTTTGCGGCCTGAACATTGTCAAATGTATCCTCTACCGTTTGATAGAATGAATGGTGCAAAGCATTTGGTATTCATGCATGATTTGGACAGTATAGAAAAACATTATGGGTACTTCCGATTGTCCTAATAAAAAAAACGCACTGCCAGAATATCATTTGCATGGAAATGGTTCTAGCAGAATCTTCTATGCTGGTAGGATGTAGCTATACCTAGCCAAATGATGCATATGATTAGGTATGAAACATAATAGCAAACACTGCATGGGTGTCTCATAATACATACCCTGTCTCACGATTGCCTCACTAACGTATGTGATAAAAAATGCAGCCAAACTACAGTACAGAGAAAAGACCTGAAACTTTGCCTACCATGCATTGTAAGTACGTACAATCACATCCTGTTGATAGCTTGTTAGTTAACTTGTAATGGTTTCGGCTACCGCTCATCACCAATTTGTCTGTGATGTCATGGACCAGATAACGACATGGATATTCGGGCCGGCAGAAAAGTACATACTATAAATCAGTAATGGACAAGCATAATTATTCTTCCACGTTTAATAGAACATCATCGTTACATGCAGGTTGACCCCTAAGCATTTCACCTTCTTATACTGCTTGCAACTTTCAGGCTTCCTATCAGGGGTAAGAGTGGGAATGCTGTGGTGCACCGAAAAACTGTACACAATCACAGGAACAACTGCCAACCACTCTCTCCAGTCAAACTTGACAACTAAATCATACAGTTCTAAGTTCCACGGCTGGTCAGTGCAATATAGTCATATTCGATCCAAGGGAGGAATTGGACACCTGACTGGAAACATTACCCATGATCTCCTGGAGTTCACTGTCCCCCTGTATCAGCCTTACAATGCAATAAATTAACATCATAGCACCTGCTCTTTCAAACCCATCACAGAGAGTGGATAACAACCGAAGCAAACAGCATCAAACAGAAGTAGTAGGCAAGCTGGCAGCCCTCCAGATCTGGGCCATGTGGGACCACTCTGTTGTTAAAGGCGTCATATGGGCACTGCTGAAAGGGACCAAAGCTGAGAGGTATGTTGGTGGCCCAAGCAGAACCAACAACAATGGCACTGCTCCACGCAATCAAAAAACAAACAATAGTCACAGTGAGCAGGTAGAGATACTTCCCCCATTTGTTGAAGAATATTTCACACAAAGTTCACTCAGTTCAAACTTGCGTGCTAGGAGAACCCAAAAGTCAGGGTGCTGGTAATTTTAATTGTTAAATACAGCTGATGCATTATGAACTAATGACTCAACTTTCCTGTCATCATTCTCAACGTCACCAGCTCCAAATGATTTCCAGAATTTAGTGAATGACTCCAGTGCCTGAAACAATGAGCATCAATATTGTCAAAATGTAATCCTGCATAATAATCCTACAAGCAAGCATCATCTTTTTGATTATGTTGAAAAAATTTATAGCAAGAACTTTCATGTGTCTGAATATGTAGACCAGAACAACAGAACCGTACGTGTCAGAGTCAGTCATGGAGTGAATGTCAGAAATATTAAGGCAGTTGTTACATATGGTCCGGTGTCATCGCGGATTGCGTCCAGCCTGCTAGTAGATTGTGTCTACTTGGTGGCCATGGGTGTGTTCAATTATGCCCGGTTGGGCACAATCCGCTAGTAGGGCGCTGGGTTAGTAATATCTATGGTAGGGATATATAGTAGGGTCAGGCCCATTGCTGAATGCGCTTGTGTGCCGGCCTATACTTAAAGTTTGTAGTTCCTGCCGGACCCATAGGAATGAGACTAGGTAATTACCAAGTAGCTAGTACAGTTTCAGTGATGCATTCACAATAATTATAAACTCCCACTCAAGGATATTGCACGTTCAATACATTATGAGATATTGCTTTCTAGCCCCCAGATATTTGCCATGGTATACAACTAGCTATACTGTCCTTGTCTGGCAGGAGGGTATAAAATTGCCAAGAGTTGCTGGACCTTACGCCAACAATATATAGTGGAGGTTGCCATGGCTTACTGAGGGTACCAGTTTACGGCTTGAAAAGAGACGAGAACTATATCACAATGGTTGTAGCATTCAATCATGACACATGCAAGTCTGAAATCAAAGACAATGTACTTCTGTAAGTTTACACCTCAGTCTCCTTCTTCTATACACCAATGTCCATTTTATCGTGATCTACATGCACTGAGTACACAGAAGCATACTAGCTATATTAAATTACCGAGGCTCAAGACACAAAAGCCTGGGAATTCATAGGCGGGTGTCTACATACAGGCTGTGAGAGGACAATAATTTCTCTCTCTCTACAGACACTACTGATGTGGTGTCTGTGAAGGTAGAGGAGTAATTACTGGTCCACTGTCATTTCGTAGAGGGATCAACGGCAAAGGGATGCCACATTGAAATCCAGGTGATCAATGGCTACACAAGTGCCCAAATAGAAACAAAGAGGTATAACATTCCAAGACAGCATGGCAAGGATCGAGGACGCGAGTTCTTGTTTAGACCTTGAGCACCAAACAGCAGCAGCGCATGTCAGCATCTACGACTGGAAGGATGATGGAACACTCGGTTCTCTTCCTGTACCACCAGAAGGGATTAGGCACACACTGTATGTGAGCTGCTGTTGGTTAACAGTCAACTTTTCATGGGTAATAATATTATTGTTTCCCAAGGTCCACTGACATACAGAAAGAAATCGTGGGACGGTAATAATTTATGAACAGTAGCAAAAACGAATACATCTTATGTGTCTTTTCATCTTACATTGTCATTTTGCAGAAGCTGCGGGACTGATACTGTTCTGTATGTCAGCAGTGCTGTTCATTGCCGGCACCATAGCAATACTACTTGGCATCCTGTGCAGGATAGGGCGACTGCACTCATTTAAATTCCAAAATCAATCGAGTCTTACAGGGTGAAACAAAACAAGGTCAGCAATAGAGAACCTGTATATTGCCAATATGCACGATTGTGCTTTTGTCTCCTGTGAATGTATAATACTAGCATGTGCTATCATCCTACTCTTTCAGCGATATAACGAAGTGGACCATACTAATTATGTTGTAGCAATTTCATGCGGCATGTATTGTATACCAAGTACATACATGTGACATGAGGAATAGCTTTCTTGCCTGTAATAGTCATGCATGCACATTCAATTAGATTGTGTTGTCTGAGACTTGAAGAAGCAATTGGGATCAAATTAAAGCATAACCACTCTTGTATAATATGGCGTGGTGATGGACTTAATTAACTCTTTACTAATTATAACCAATGACGTTGTCTGTCATCATGGTCTCCCAGAAGCTCATAAGAATTCAAGCATTAATTTCTTATGGTCAGTAAAGAGTTGTACACACAAGATAATTACACAAATCTAGGTGTTTAGGGATCGGTTGGATAAAACAAACATTTCCACAGATGATTGGTTTCCACATAATTCTGGTTGTATAAACAAGCTGGCAATTGACAACAGGAAGAGGAGTCCTCCTATGGCTCCTATGATTGACACAGCAATAGGGTGGCTAAAAACTTTGCTGGAGTAAGGAGTCATGTAGAGGGAAGACTCATTCTGCGGCTGTGTAAGTTGCAGAGAATGAATCACAACCTGTGTGTTGTTAGTTGCTCCTGTATCGTCACCACTGCAACTGTCCTCTCCAGAAGCATTCGCCATACGCATCCTTACATGAATACAACGGAACGTCTTCTTGCATACTCGAATGGACTGCAGCTGTAGCACCACTGGGAAGAAAATTATTATCGCAAAACTAAATATACCGCCATACTGAAACACAACGACCAAGTTAGAGACCCCAAAGGCACATAAGATCGGAATGACTGCGCCAGAGAACCGTAGCACCAACAGAAGTAGCCGATAGCACCTGTTAGATTGCCTGATACTAGTGTCATGCCCCGTCAAAACCGTGTAAATGTTGTTCACCATGGCGTGGATACCCAGCGGGTAACCGGAACAGACCAGCAAGGATGGAATAAACACGACACAGTAGGAGAAAACTCTCAGGTATGTTGGGTTTCCTGGCTCTGCAAGTTTCACCTGCAAAAAAGGAATCACGTTCACAACAGCAGCAGCTCATGCAAGGTCACAACAATGACTTCCATGAATGAACATGCACTAGCTATATGCTGTTGAACAGAGCACGCAAATTCAGATGTAAATTTCACTGGTGAAAACACTGACGTTCTGTGGCTACAGTATTGTGCTCCCAGCGAAGAGTACATTTTTGTTTCTCTGACAAAATTTTGGGTGTATCTTCAATCAGACATGATTTATGCTCAAAATAAGTTGATAGAAAAATCTTTGTGTGACCAATCACACAAGTGACATGACAACATTACAGACAGAGCTATGGCTTCATAATATAATTATTCTGCGATATATGTATTAGGGTCTTCATTTATCTAAATCTGGGAGGTAAGAATCTACAAGTATAGTGACCCAGGTTCAGAAGGTTCTAAGCTGCTCTCGGAGTCTTTAACTCCATTGCCTTAAGAGATCGATCATAGCTAGTTCTGGAGGAGCCTATACCTTATAGTGTCAGCATTTCCCAAACCGAGCTGATTTTTTCTTGGCGAGGTTATGCTTATGTTACAGTATCTCTGGCCCAAGTTTAACACCCTTACCTTCTTCCCTTTGTTCAATTTGTGACAACCTGCCCAAAGAGGTTCTCATGTTGCCTTTGATTTATACTCTCTTTGCTGGGAGCACTGTCTGATCTAGCCTCGTTCCCAGGCTCCGCCAAAGCTTTTGTGTCGCATACTGTTTCTTGTACAGTATGCGACAAAAGCTGGGAATGGGGCTAGTATGAGCGGCAATTTGTGGTAAATTTATGGTATCCAGAAAAGGCTTGCTTCAAGAATTGCACTTCACATATCATGTAATGCTGAAATTCAGCTACGTAATTGCAGCTTACCCAGCTTAGAGTGAGCGTCCCTTGTGTTTCACCTCCAAACCACAAAGGCAAAACAACACCCAGAGACAGACAGCAGAGCATGACAAAGGTGAACGAACACATCACGACCCATCCCAGATATTTCTTCTCTTTGATTGGGTGAGTAAGAGTAGGAACGGTCTGCTGTACCATGAAGGAATACATCATTGCAGGAATGATTGTCAGCCACCACTTCCAGTCAAAGTTAAAAACTATGTCGTATAGCTCTAGGTAGCATCTTTCGCTGGTGTTAGTGGGGGTTGAGGCATTGTCAGCTAGTATATTCTCCTTAAGTTCATAAACATTGCCCCAGTGTATCAGGTTAACTATGCAGTAAATGAGAAGCATTGAAATTAGCAGCACTCTCAGGAGTCCAAAAACCATCTGAAGAATGGCCTGTTCTTTCAAGTCCATTAAAGTCAGTGGGATAACAACCGAAGCAAACAGCATCAAACAGAAGTAGTAGGCAAGCTGGCAACCCTCCAGACCCGGGCCATGTGGGATTACTCTGTTGTTGAAGGCATCGTGTGGGCACTGCTGAAAGGGACCGAAGTTGAGAGGTATGTTGGAGGCCAAAGCAGAGCCTACAACAGTTGCCATGGCCCAGGCAAACAACAACGACACTAGAGTTACTGTTATCAGGTAGAGATATTTTCCCCACTTGTTGAAGAATATTTCGCACAATTCACTCAGCTCAAACTTGCGTGCTAGGAGAACTTTGAAATCGGGGTGCTGGTAATCATAATCATTACTACATTCAGCACTAGCTGATGGATTGTGTGCAAATGACTCCTTCTTGTCCATGCTGTCTTCATTCTCAATGTCACCAACAGTTCCAAATCCCTGCCAAAATTTGGAGAAGGACTCTAGTGCCTGTAAGGAATAGAGTCAATCAACGAGGGCTCAGTCATATACAGCTTTGCTTTCAAACTTCCTAGCATGCACCCAAATTAAAATGATCTAATCAACCATGCAGAAATCATATATAGTCTAAGAGCACGGGATGCCATAAAATTATTCCAATGCAGCAGTCAATCAGAAATGTTAACTATACATAAGGGATTAAGTTCTAAGGATCCACCCTCTTCCAGATGTAGGCACAGACCTGGCACAGGGAAAATGACAGCCTTGGTAGCTACATGCACCGTATAGTCTCATGAAAGAGTGCCCATGGGAGCTAGGTGCACCTTGCATGCTCATCAAACAGGGCAACGGCACTCTTTCACATTGATTTTATGAGAGTTTGCAGTCATACATTGTCGGTTACCATCCACTACTCTCCACAACAGCTGTGGTTTGCTTCTCCAATTAAAGTAGCTATAGGTATACAAATGGCCATATTTTTGTACAAGTACAGTGGCGTAGCCAGGATAGTGAAGTTGCCCAGGCCTAGGCACAGCAAGTAGGGTACAGAGGCGTGTAGTGCTGATCAGTCCGCGCAAAGCGCAGAAAAATTTTTCATCTTCATTTTTCAGTTGTCAGGATGGGCTCTCGTGGCACCTTCGTGCTTTGCACTGCAGGTTCCAGATGTACGAGTAGCAACACGAGTTCCAGGATCAATGCTGCAGAGAGATGTCGAGCTATAGCTATACTATCAAATTTCCCACGCTTCGGAGATGGTGCTCTGAGTCTAAATTTTAACAGAGTCTGCCTTACCATTAGCGCCATTATGCACAGCCGCTGAACAACTGACTGGCTAGCCTATCTAGCTTAGTATCAATATATCCTGCCAGCATTTATAGCTAGCTATGTACGTATACTGTACTATACCTAACCTCATTTTTTTTTTGGCCCGGGCACGTGCCCGTACATGCCTGGGCGTGGCTACGCAAATGTTTTTGTAAATAGTAAGGTTGCAAACATGCACCTATTTACAGGTCCTTGGCTTTTCTATAACCCTTGCACAACACTGTACGTATATAGCTGTGACCACATTATATCCATCCTACACTGTGAGTACTGTAGTGTTTAGATAGTGATTGTTGTGTGAGGTTCTGAGTTCATTAATTACACGGTATTGTACCAACACTAACTGCTACTTCCTGTCTGAATTAATTTACTCTTTAGGGCCTAAATTTCTTTCTCTAGGTCACGAGGGGCAACCGCACTCCTGGTAGCCGCGTTGCAACCCCGGTTGCGACTCGCCGTAGCGAAGCTAAATATTGCAATTCGTTCCAATTAACGCACAGGCCACGTGGCAACCACGCTCAGTCGATCGCGAGCAATGGCGACCAAAGGACGACAAGACATTATTACAGCACTCACAACTTAGCCAGCACGGTGAGTTTCGGCATGTAAGCGTCAGTGAACGACAGCGATCACGGCCGTGAGGTCAGAATCTTCGTGTGCCTTTCCTAAGAACGGTACTGCCACTGGAAGTCGAAGAGAGCGCTCGAGCAATGGCTGCCAACGGCGAGACAAAAGCGTTCATATCTCTACCACCAAAGTGAGTTTCAGCACAATTATTTTGATTTTGTGTCGCTGCATCATAGCGATCACGACGGTGTAGTCAGAATCTTTGTAGACCATTCGGAACGTTTATTAATTATTTACATTATTTACATTATCGAGGGGCAACCGCACTCCTGGTAGCCGTTTGCAACCCCGGTTGCGACTCGCCGTAGCGAAACTAAATATTGCAATTCGTTCCAATTAACGCACAGGCCACGTGGCAACCACGCTCAGTCGATCGCGAGCAATGGCGACCAAAAGGACGACAAGATTATTATTACAGCACTCACAACTTAGCCAGCACGGTGAGTTTTGGCATGTAAGCGTCAGTGAACGACAGTGATCACGGCCGTGTGGTCAGAATCTTCGTGTGCCTTTCCAAAGAACGGTAGCTACTGCCACCGGAAGTCGAAGAGAGCGCTCGAGCAATGGCGGCCAACGGCGAGACAAAAGAGTTCCTATCTCCACCACCAAGGTGGCGATCACGACGGTGTAGTCAGAATCATTGTAGGCCATTCCGAAGTAGTCAAACGTTTATTATATTATATTATATTATATTACATTACGCGGCACTTTATTTCCTATACCAGGAGTGTAACGAGGGGCGACCGCACTCCTGGTAGCCGCGGTTAAACGGTAGCACAAGCTAAGTGTGACAGTTCGTTCCGGTTGCCATTTATTCGCCGTCGTAGCGCAAGCTAGTATTTTCATTTGTTCCAATTAACGCACATGCCACGTGGCAACCACGCTCAGTCGATCGCGAGCAATGGCGACCAAAAGGAAGACAAGACATTATTACAGCACTCACAATTTAGCCAGCACGGTGAGTTTCAGCATATAATCACGGCCGTGTGGTCAGAATCTTCGTGTGCCTTTCCTAAGAACGGTACTGCCACCGGAAGTCCAACAGTCTACAGAGCGCTCAAGCAATGGCGGCCAACGGCGAGACAAAAGCGTTCATATCTCTACCACCAAGGTGAGTTTCAGCACAATTATTTTGATTTTGTGTCACTGCATCATAGCGATCATGGCGGTGTAGTTAGAATCTTTGTAGGCCATTCAAAAGTAGTCAAACGTTTATTACATTATTTACATTACATTACGCGCACAATTTTCTCTATACCAGGAGTGTAACGAGGGGCAACCGCACTCCTGGTAGCCGCGGTTAAATGGTAGCACAAGCTAAGTGTGACAGTTCGTTCCAGTTATCACACATGACATGAGTACCATGATAGCTATATATAGGGAAGATCAGAAATCATTTAGAGTGCTCTCAAGTACCGAATAAAACCGCCGCGTTGCGCTGCAACCCCGGTTGCGACTCGCCGTAGCGCGTATTACAATTCGTTCCAATTAACGCACATGCCACGTGGCAACCACGCTCAGTCAATCTCGAGCAATGGCGATCAAAAGGAAGACAAGACAGCACTCACAACTTAGCCAGCACGGTGAGTTTCGGCATGTAAGCGTCAGTGAACGACAGCGATCACGGCCGTGTGGTCAGAATCTTCGTGTGCCTCTCCTAAGAACTGTACTGCCACCGGAAGTCGAAGAGCGCTCGAGCAATGGCGGCCAACGGCGAGACAAAAGGGTTCATATCTCTACCACCAAAGTGAGTTTCAGCACAATTATTTTGATTTTGTGTCACTGCATCATAGCGATCACGACGGTGTAGTCAGAATCTTTGTAGGCCATTCGGAAATAGTCAAACGTTTATTATTTAGATTATTTAGATTAGATTACGAGGGGCAACCGCACTCCTGGTAGCCGCGTTGCAACCGGTTGCGACTCGACGGTAGCGCAAGCTAGGTATTGCAACTCATTCCAATTAACGCACATGCCACGTGAGGTCAACGCCGATCGATTGAGCTGAGTCAGCAATGGCGGCCCAAGGAGAAGACAAGAAACTGTTACAGCGCTCACAACTTCGCCAGCACGGTGAGTTTGGCATGTAAGCGTCAGTGAACGACAGCGATCACGGCCGTGTGGTCAGAATCTTCGTGTGACTTTCCTAAGAACGGTACTGCCACCGGATGTCGAGAGAGCGCTCGCAATGGCGGCCAACGGCGAGACAAAAGCGTTCATATCTCTACCACCAAAGTGAGTTTCTGCACAATTATTTTGATTTTGTGTCACTGCATCATAGCGATCACGACGGTGTAGTCAGAATCTTTGCAGCCCATTCCGAAGTAGTCAAACGTTATTTACATTATTTAATTACGCGGCACAATTTTTCCTATACCAGGAGTGTAACATTACGCGGCACAATTTTTCCTATACCAGGAGTGTAATTAGAATACATTACATTACGCGGCACAATTTTCTCTATACCAGGAGTGTAATTAGAACACTTAAACATACCCTAATTTCTGTTCTCTGGTACTGCTGGGCTCAAAACTGCTCACACAGGTAATTTCAGCTACACTAAGCATATACGTGACTTAACCACACCCACCAATTAACGAACTTGCAATCAAGCCTCCCGAGAAGTGGCCAACCTGCCGTAGCTAAAAAACGGACCATGAACACTGGAAATGGAGGGGAGGGCCTACAAGGCAAGACAGCTACTTTCTAAGTCCATTTATGCAAAAAAACGGTGGAAATGGCCCTCCCAAGACCTTTCTACCGCAGAGCCCAGACATGGCCATGCTGTTTGCACCCTCCGGGTGCACCCACCCACCTCCCCCTGTCCCGCCCTTTCTGCTATCGCAGAACCTATCTCCCAAGGACATTGCCGGATGTGACATCATGAAGCTGAAAGTCTCATGACGCCATAATGCGTCATTAGGAGGGAAAGGGCTAATGAGGGCCGAAGGGCCAAATCATAAATATACACAGCTGACTTGTATATGCACTGTTACAAGAGCGTATAAGTAGGTCGCACAGAGTACTCCAGGGGGAGCGACCTACTTATGCGCTCTTGACTGTTACCATGGAACTCTCATAAACCCTTCAAGGCAGCTAGTGGACATGGGGTTTGTCCACACAGTGCCTTTCAAATGCCACTAAAAAATGCGAGCCACAATAAGAGCCATTCTTATTATGGCTCACATTTTTTCTGATGCCTGATCTGGGTGATTCAGCAGTCCGGCTCGATCCCTGAAACTCAGTGGCAGAAATCCAGGATACAGTGGCCAATCTGGTCCAACAGTGGATATTGATTGATGAAATCCCAAGTTTGATTGGCCATGTGGGTGTAGTGTAGCGGTACAATTTAGTGGCCATTTAGGTCCAACGCATTTAGGTCATTTTAGGTCCAACGCATGTAGGTCATATTAGGTCCAACGCATGTAGGTCATATTAGGTCCAACGCATGTAGGTCATTTTAGTGACCATTTAGGTCCCCCCCCCCCCCCCCCCCCCCCCCCCCCCCCCAAACCATGGGACGTAAAAATCTATGTTATCCCCCCATCTGCGACCTACACTCACCTGTGCCCGAGCCATGACTTCAATCTCCCATATGGCCACGATAGTACAGAGGAATGTAACCAGAAGCAGTGTAGGGATAGCGGCCAGGTAGCCAGCGTACAGAAACAAGTACGGATAAGTTAGGAACCCACTTCCGAGGTTGTAGTTCATCAGAAAGAAACAGCCAAGGAGAACGTTCACCGATTTGGGAGCTCGTTCATGCCCGCTTTCAGCCGACGCAGTGAATTGCTTCTTGATCATACTGTATTATCGCACAAGGTTCTAGTCATCCGCCGAGCTACCGATTAATAGTCTTGTGTGGTCAGACCCACCCTGAAGGTGTGTACGTGTACTACAGCGCATTACCAATAAGCCTAGCCTCGTTCCCAGGCCTTCCACACCTCCAGCTTTTAATCGCTTCCAGTATGCAAAAACTGGAAGCGATCCAAAGCTGGAGGTGTGGAAAGCCTGGGAACGAGGCTAAACAAGCCAGTTGCACACAAGATCAAGAGCGAAGGAATTTGATTAACGTGACGTCACATCCGGTTGCAGTGAATGGCAAAATTGGCTGAAAAAACCTAAAACCATACCGATTACACAGTTCATGTGACTGTGGTGTTTGACAAGGGACCTCGCGGTAAAGACGGTGTGCAAAGAGTGAGAATCGGTTGAAGTACTAACTAGAACAACGCAGTATGCTGGACCAGGAGCGCATGAGCCGCGCAGGATCCGAGCGCCTTCTTCCACCGATTTCCAAGCGATCCAGGTAGGAGACCGAGATGGTTCAGCGTCATACATGTACATTCCGTGAATACTTTCGCTTGCGTGCAACTGGCTTATTGTCCCGTGTTTGCCTGTTTGGCATAATCAAGGTGGCAGTATAAAGCACTTCTTGAGCTTCGTTTTACACGTATACACCAGGCGTTTAAACCGGTTCGCCTCCTACCGGGCGCGCGCCAAACTAAACTGGATACGTACGCTGTAATCCGGATTGGAAACCGGTTTACGTAACGGATGTGGGTTGAACCCGGATTGAATACGAGGCCAGGTCGAGTGGTGTAAACAATATTCACAACAGTTGCACACCTTAGTAGAGGTAATTACGTAACACTATTCGGAATTTTATCCACACTGGAAAAGGGTTGTATACAGAAATAAACAATAAAACGAGACACATTTCCTCCATCAGCCATATGACAAGCAATACCCATAAAACCGCATATCACTGGAATGCATTGTCATGCAGTGGCATCATCATGCAGTTCCCATAACTCCGCACAGCTATATATATTATTGTGCTATGCACTGTAGTCTGCAGTTCACTCCCATAACTCCACACAGCTATAATTCACCTATTATTGTGCTATGCATATTACTAAGTTGAATAACTGTACATGTAGTATTCAGTTCTATACGTCTCTCTAGACTATGGTATGGTAGACTTTGATCTTTTGAACTTAATGAGCCTGGTTTCAAAAATCCATTATACATGCACCTCATCAAAAATTCATCTTTTGATATATGACCCATAGTCTAAGCTGGTTTTACACTCGAGCATGTCTATTGGCAGTTTAGAGACCGTTGAACTCGGGAAGCACTTATAATCACCTTGGGTTTCGCCCTCGGTAAATTATTAGAGGCAGCTTCCCTCGGGTCTCTAAAACAGCTAAGAAACCTGCTTGTTATACTTATTTGCATGCCTTTCTCCTTTGCCATGGGTCCACTATAGCAACACAGTTATTATATATGTATTAGTTAAATCACCCTCACGAGGGATGTTGCCGGTTTATAAGCCCGACACCCGAGGGCGCGTAGCGCCCGAGGGGGAGGGCTTATAAACCGCAACATCCCGAGTGGGAGGGTGATTTAACTGATTTATAGCTCGTTGCTAGGTGGTTGTTTTGGCAACGCGTAAATGACGTCATTAACGTCCGTATATTCACTACTCCAATTCCGTATTTCCAAATTTGGACTGTGCGAGTTTGATAGCTAGCTGCTCTGTAGCTGTGAGATCGATTTTGAACAACGAGAACAAACTGGTTTCTCTCCTAGAGAAGTGTCTCGTGGATTTGATCACGCCCTCACTTTTGGAAAGTGTTGCGAAGCGCTCCAAGAAATATCACGAGCGGTCACAAGTTCGTTTAGGCATGGGAGAGTGGACCGAGTCAAGCGACGAAAGTTCTGCAGAGAGCGAGGCGCCTAAGGCGAAGCCACCGTTGGGTCAACAGTAGGCAGTGTCCCGAATTCTATCATCAACAACAGAGGGCACAACGTACAAAAACAGCTATTGTTGCAGACGACTTCACGAGTAATTCCAGCACAGCCTCCTGTACCGCAGATGAACTTTTCTAGCTGTAACTACAATGGACCTTCTGACAAGTTCTGTACTACCTGCTTTACCGCAGCCATACAGTGCTCTTCCACCTCTTGCCTTACCTTCCAGTTCTGAGCTGGATCTAACTGATATTGACTTCGATGAGTTTAAACTGCGTTTCTTCACGAGTAATTCCAGCACAGCCTCCTCCTGTACTGCAGATGAACTTTTCTAGCTGTAAACAATCTACACTGAATGGACCTTCGCTTTACCTCCGCTATACAGTGCTCCTCCACCTCTTGCCTTACCCAGTTCTGAGCTGGATCTGAGATTGACTTTCTGCCTTCCTTTTACATTTGTTCTGTTGTGCAGTCAGACCTCTTTGAGTGACTTAACTGCATTTTCTGCTTTTTGTTGTATACCTGTATTATATACTGCTTTTACTTGGGCAGATATAGACACCCTTCACACCTGATATAGCCACTCTTCACACCTGATATAGCCACTCTTCACACCTGATATAGCTGAATCAGCATTTCCGGGGGCATGTTACCCATTTATAAGTCTTCTATAATCTTAGCAACCACCTAGCAACGGGCTATAAATAATATTATATAATTAACATCAATATATATGCATTCATTGCATAGCTACATGCACACAAAGACAATGAACATCTTTATACAGCACACGTTTAATCACTGCATCGAACTACACAAGCTTTCATATTCTCATAGAGGAAACAAGCTGGCAATTGACAGCAGGAAGAGGAGTCCACCTACGGCTCCTATGATTGACACAGCAATAGGGTGGCTGAAAACTTGGCTGGAGTAAGGAGTCATGTAGAGGGAAGACTCATTCTGCGGCTGTGTAAGTTGCAGAGAATGAAGTACTACTTCTATGCTGTGTGCGGTAGTTGCTCCTGTATCATCTCTACCGTCACAGGCTTCTCCCGAGTCACGGCAAGTGGAATGGTCAGTCTTTTGTGCCATGTGCATGCGTACGTGTATGTCACGGAATTTCTTTTTGCAGACTCGAATCGACTGGAGCTGTAGTGCTGTTGGGAAGAAGATAATTATTGCGAAACTAAAGAATCCACAATATTTAAAGACAGAGACCAAGTTGGAGACCCCATAGGCACACAAGATTGGGATGGTAGCAGCAAAGAACCGAAGGACCAACTGCAGAAGCAAGTAAATTCTCTTCTTTGGCATCTCACTAGTATCATGTCCCATCAGAACGGCATAAATGTTGTTCACAAGGGGGTGGATGTTCAAAGGGTAGCAGGAAATGACTTGCAACGATGGAATAAGGATGATGCAGTAGGAAAGAACTCTCAGGTATGTTGGGTTACCAGGCTCTGCAAGTTCTCCCTGAAATATCAGATACAAAATATATGCCAGTCAGGATGTGCATGTGGATAGCTACATATCGTATATAGATGCAAAGGGGCTCCTGGGATTTGGTCAGGTCAGCTTTGGTCTGGTCTGCCTAGTTGCATCTACACAAAGATATATTTGGCAGCTATGAGTACTCAGAGTACTCATTCACTGCCGCGGTAGGTTTTACTAGGGTAAGGCATCCTGCTTCCAGGGAGCGACATCAAAGGTGCATACATACATGCATACATACATATATGCATATAGCCTCGTTCCACAGCTTTTTGTCACGAAGCTGGGGAGGAGCCTGGGAATGAGGCTATACATGCACTCATTTAATTCCACAAACAAACACACTACTATGTACAGCACAACCTAGGTTTGACGTCTGACCAGACCACCACCTGCGTGAGCATCTGGTGCACTCAGGGATAAACAACTCCAAATTGCATTTTAACAACTAAGTTGTTTACACTGTACTTAAACATCAACTATGCATGTTGTTATACGCATTCAACCCACTGCAGCTTACCCAGCTGAGAGTGGCCGTTCCTTGCGTCTTTGTCCTGAACCACAGTGGGACTACAACACCCAGAGAGAGATAGCAAAGTCCAACAAAGCTATATGTACAGATCAGAAGGTATCGAAGATGCTTCTTCTCTTTGATTGGGTGGGTAAGAGTGGGAATGCTGTGGTGCACCGAAAAACTGTACACAATCACAGGTACAACTGCCAACCACTCCCTCCAGTCAAACTTGACAACCAAATCGTGCAGTAATAAGTTCCATGGCTGGCCAGTGCAATTAGTCATATTCGATCCAAGCGAGGAATTGGACACCTGACTGGAAACATTACCCATTATCTCCTGGAGTTCACTGTCCCCCTGTATCAGCCTTACAATGCAATAAATTAACATCATAGCAATCAATAAAAATCTAAGGAGTCCTAGGATCATTTGGATTACAACCTGCTCTTTCAAACCCATCACAGAGAGTGGAACAACAACCGAAGCAAACAGCATCAAACAGAAGTAGTAGGCAAGCTGGCAGCCCTCCAGATCCGGGCCTTGTGGGACCACTCTATTGTTAAAGGCATCATATGGGCACTGCTGAAAGGGACCGAAGTTGAGAGGTATGTTGGTGGCCCAAGCAGAACCAGCGACGATGGCAATGCTCCAGGCAATCAAAAAACACAAAGCAGTCACAGACAGCAGGTAGAGATACTTCCCCCACTTGTTGAAGAATAGTTCACAAAGTTCACTCAGTTCAAACTTGCGTGCTAGGAGAACCCTAAAATCAGGGTGCTGGTAATTGTAATTGCTACATTCAGCTGATGCATTATGAACTAATGACTCAACCTTCCTGTCATCATTCTCAATGTCACCAACATTAACAGCTCCAAATGATTTCCAGAATTTAGTGAATGACTCCAGTGCCTGAAAGAATGAGCATCATTATTATATGTAATGAATCCTACATGCATCATCTTTTTGTTAACAATAATTATGTTAACAAAGGTTTAGCAAGAACCCTCAAGTGTCTGGGAATATGCTATAGCCCAGAACAACAGAACTGTGTCAGAGTCAGTCATGGAGCGAATTTAAATGTCGGCAAATTACCAAATTAGGCAGTGGTTATTTGGTCCAGCAGGAAGTAGGGCAGGGCCGGCACGGCCGGTACGGCCGGTACGGTTTTGGCCGTACCACTTTTTAGTCGCCTTATAATAATTAGTAGGCGGTATACCTTCTGCGTCCTAGAAGTTATGCGCGCAAAGCGCGCATTATCATGAATTCTCCTTTCCACGTCGACGGTCACGGATGACCGGAAAGCAGAAAGCAGTACAGTGCAGTGCAAAGCATGAAGGTGCCACGAGAGCCCACCCAGACAACTGAAAAATGAAGGTGAAATTTTTTTTTGCACTTCGCGCGGACAGATCAGCACTTCACACCTCTATTCACTGCCTTCAGCACGGGCGCATGGCCGTACCACTCCAAAATAGCTCGCGCCGGCGCTGTAGGCCGATGGGCCGGTAAGGATATATGGGTAGGCCAGTGCTGAATGTGCTTGTGAGTACACTTCATGTATGTACTTTCTGCCGAACCCATATCTGTCGTATTTTTTCCAGGTAGCTATAAATGCTGGAAATACATAATTGTCCCTGCACTTTGACTCACTTGTGCCCTTGCCATGAACTCTAGCTCCCATGTGGCCGTGATCGTACTCGTGAACGTAATCAGTAGCAGTGTAGGGACGGCGGCCAAGTATGCAGCGTATTACAAATACGGGTACGCCTGACAGGAACCCGTTTGTGTACACCTTTCATGGACAAATTTTGGCTACATCTGATAACTCGCCAAACAGTTTCACACCCCTCAATAGCTAAATGCATAATGTTAATAACCCTTTAAGCCCCATCATTTAGACCCTATGCACTTGTAGGGCTTCTCGTCAGTCCAAAAAGAGACCAAAAAGGCTTCAGATGGCCTAGGGACAACTTTGAGGGACAAACCACAAAATTCGGTCAGATTTTGGCGTGCACCCCCCATTAAATGTTGAAGCGGGGGGTATTGAAGGGGGGGGGGGGCAGCCCACCCTTCACATGTCGTGGGCGTTTTTGATTTTAATGAGATTCATTGACCCGAGGATTTTTGATATTCATAGACCCCACCCAGGGTTTCAAGAAAACATGCAAAGTGGTGGTGTAAGGTGTGCCATCAGTCAGATCTGGCCCAAGTTTAGGGAAATGCTGGGCGAAAATCCGGCTGACATCCACGTTTGACCTCCGATTGCTGAGCTTTTGGGGGGTCATGAATATCATTAACAGTAATGCCAGAGGGGTCTTTCCATGTGTGCGGGCCCCACCAAGTTTGGCCTCTGAGGAGCGAATGCTGTGGGAGAGGAGTACCTACGAAGTGGTATGCGCTGAATGCATGAAAATGTGTTGTCTTGGTGGGAAGAATTCGGTGGTTAAAGGGTTAATTAAATGAAGCAGTCAGTCCCATCCGATCCAGGGTTGGGCATATGGCATTTCGCCTTGCTTCTTTTGAGAGGTGCATGGAGCTAGGAGACAGGCCATCACTAAACCCCTTTGACTTTTCTTGTTTGTTACCTTTTAGAGCACATGAAATGTTATGGCAGGAAGTACATAGCTACTTGAACTCTTTAGGGCCCAAGTTTTTTTTTTCAAGGCCAGTGTTTTTCAGTCTCTAGGGCACTTACCAGAGGAGGTTGGCCACCGCATACGTCACAAGTAATTATTGGCTTTCTGTCATGTGACAAGTGGACGGTTATTAAAAGTTATTGCAGATAGCCACACGAATAGAAGACCGTTTCTGTGGCTGCTATGGAGTGTTCCCAGTTGGCAATCGTTGAATGCGCTTTGCAAAACCGACGAGACGGCACCGAACCTCCACTTGAGTCTCGCGGGCCAGATGTTTGCGGCACGCGTGGGACCATCTGGCCCGGGAGACTACTTCCACTCGTTTCTGCCATGCCGCAGCTGAATCTTGAAGGGCTCGGCCTTTTATAACGACAACAGATGCCTACGCTTCCCTGCGAGCCAGTATTCCTGTTGATTGAGCCGGGGCGCGATCAGAGGAGGTTGGCCACTGCATACGTCACGAGTAATTATTACCTTTCTGTCATGTGACAGTGGACGGTTATTAAAAGTTATTGCAAATAGCTGTACGAATAGAAGACCGTTTCTGGGGCTGCTGTGGAGTGCTCCCAGTTGGCAATCGGGGCTCGATGTTGAAAACTGTCGAAACATTGTCTATGGAAGTACTGTACTTAACATGCATTACGTAATCTGTATTACCATAGATTATATATTATATATAATCTATGGTATTATCAGATTACACGTGACTTGAATGAGACCTGATTAGAAAAGGTCAACCTTGGCCGTCCTCCTCTGGGGCGCGATGGTGAAAACTCGAAACAATGTCTATGGAAAGTACTGTACTTAACATGCATTACGTAATCATGGTATCGGATTTCACGTGACTTTAATGAGACCTGATTAGAAAAGGTCTTAGGTCAACCTTGGCCAGCCTCCTCTGGGCACTTACCCTCATTTCTGTAAGCGTTGCTGGCCTCAAATTGCTCCAATTTCAGCCATGCTAAGCAATGTAACGTACACACCTTCGCATTCAGTAGCTACAGTAGCTAAAAAAAAAATCCAGGTGGAATTTGTAATGCACATTGACCCACCTGCGCCCTTGCCATGACCTCTAGCTCCTGTGATCGTGCTGGTGAACGTAATCAGCAGCAGTGTAGGGATGGCGGCCAAGTAGCCAGCGTACAGAAACGAATACGGGTACGACAGGTACCCGTTTCCTAGGAAGTAGTTCAGCAGAAAGAAACATCCTAGGAAAATATTCACGGGCTTGGCTATTCGTTCGCGTTCGCCTCCATCTGACGCAGCGAACTGCTTCTTGTTCCATCGGCAACACACCATTGCATTTTAGCTAACTAGGCTTGCAGCTTATTGGTAACTTGACTCGAAGCCAAGAAAAGTGCAAAAGCACAACCGGTTTACCTGGTATACCAAGGATAATTAAAACGGAACGTTCCGTTTTAATTATCCTTGGGTATACGGTGAGTAATTATTGTCCGGGGACGGACATTCTAATCTGGCGGCAACGCCGTACATTGTATTCAAGAGGAATTCAATCAGTTACACAAATCACGTGTGAATGTTTACACTCGAGTTGTGCGCCAGTCTAGCTTGAACATGTCGGACACTGTACCAAGCCGTTCTACGCTACTACCCCGAGAGCGGAGAGCTGCACAGTACAAAAGTCGAATTACGACGGGAAGCTAACGGTATTAACGAAAGCTTTTCCCGTAGCCGACTGGTAGGCACACAAATACAGCTTCTATTGCCCCTCAATGCTTCGGTATCAATATTCCATACCTTATTCTCCCTCGGGAAACTTCGACGGCCTTGTCAACTGAACTCACATGTGCATGTGAAGGATACACTCGAACTCCCCGGTCACATGTGCATGTGAAGGATACACTCCCCAGTCACATGTGCATGTGAAGGATACACTCACAGCACGGTGAATTGCTTCCTGATCATACCGTATTTCTGCCGAGCTATCCACCGATTAATAGTCTCGTGTGGCCAGACCCACCTGGAAGGTGTATACTGCAGCTCATCACCAATTTCTTTTTGTCTCGGCACCGAAGTGCCGAGACACAGTGCTGGATGCGTAGGTACGTAGCTACGTACGTCGCTTTTCGCAATGCGCCCGCGCTAGTGCATGCTCCAGCTCTACACTCTTAATAGGGTAGCTATCCATAGCTCTGCACTCAGCCATCCCAAGTGCATACTAACTCACTCAGCTCTAGCTAGCTAGCTAGCTAGATAGATAAGTGCTGAAAGAATTGGCCAAGGTGTTGTCTAGGTCCATTTATGAATTAAAACGGCCCACCTGGCTCTGACTAAACATCAAGCCCAGACATGACCATACTGCTTTCACCCTTTGGGTGAACATTCCCACCTCACCCTGACCCACCCCTTGCTCACACAGAACCTCCAAGGATATTGACGCTCACTTAAGCATAGCTAACAGGTTTTGCAGTCATAAAAGGTTAACTTAAACAGCTGCCATGTCCTCTGCATGATTCTAGCCATGTCCTCTGCATGATTCTAGCTGATACCAAGTCGTGCCGAGACACATCAAGTCTTTTAAAGACTCGCTTGTTAATTATATAACCCAGGGTACATGTTTGCCTGTTTGGCATGCAATCAAGTTGGCAGTAGCGCTTCTTGAGCTGGGCGGTTCAGGATCCGCATCTCATACCCAGCGCATGCCAAACTAAACCGGATAGCTATATAGTACGATGTAATATCTGGATTGGAAACCGGTTACATAACCCACCTCAGGATGTGGGTTGAACCCGGCAGTTTAGGAGGCCGGGGGGGTCATGTAAACGAAATATTCACAACAGTTGCACAATGCAATAATCCACCAAGCTATATCTGCCGATTAATTAATGATGTCATCAGACCACCCATGCAGATGAACAAATTCAGTTTTGGCTCGAACACTGCAATTAACATAAAAATTATTACGAACATCCATCCACATTTCCTCCATCAGCCATATGACAGGCAATAATATTATATCTGCCCATAAAGCATATCTCTGGAATGCATTGCCATGCAGAGTGGTGTATTATCATCATGCATGCAGTTCACTCGTACAGCTATATATGTATTCCATTATTACATGTGCTATGCATTGCATGTCTTTTCCTTTGCCCTGCATGGGTCCACTAGCAATATATGTGCATAGCTACAAGTACATGCAAAGAACATCTATATACAGCAGAAATTTAATCACTGCATCGAACTACACAAGGTTTCAGCTTCTCGTAGAGGAAACAAGCTGGCAATTGACAGCAGGAAGAGGAGTCCTCCTACGGCTCCTATGATTGACACAGCAATGGGGTGGCTGAAAACTTGGCTGGAGTAAGGAGTCATGTAGAGGGAAGACTCATTCTGTGGCTGTGTAAGTTGCAGAGAATGAAGTACTACTTCTGTGCTGTGTGTAGTATACATAGTTGCTCCTGTATCATCACTACCGTCACAGGCTTCTCCCGAGTCACGGCAAGTGGAACGGTCAGTCTTTTGTGCCATGTGCATGCGTACGTGTATGTCACGGAATTTCTTTTTGCAGACACGAATCGACTGGAGCTGTAGTGCTGTTGGGAAGAAGATAACTAATGCAAAACTAAAGATTCCGCAATACTTAAAGACAGAGACCAAGTTGGAGACTCCATAGGCACACAAGATTGGGATGGTAGCAGCAAAGAACCGAAGGACCAACTGCAGTAGCAAGTAAATTCTCTTCTTTGGCATCTCACTAGTATCGTGCCCCACCAGAACGGCATAAATGTTGTTCACAAGGGGGTGGATGTTCAAAGGGTAGCAGGAAACGACTTGCAATGATGGAATAAGGATGATGCAGTAGGAAATAACTCTCAGGTATGTCGGGTTTCCAGGCTGTGCAAGCTCTCCCTGAAATATCATAATTATATGCCAGTTAGGGATGTGCATGGGGATACAACAGGATATTAATGGCTTCCATGATCAGCCTGAACATCTTGACCATGAGAACCTAACAGTGGTTCCCTTTTGAAAGAGGTGGAGTACAATATATACCAAGCTATGGTCTCTAACTTCAGCAGCGGATATCAAATTTTATTCTTTATAACTGTGCACATTTGCGGCACTTTGCCATCTTGTTAAAACAAAAGACAGTGATGATCACGCGCCATGACAGTAGCGGATCTAGAAATTTTGAACGGGGGGTTTGGTTGGCACATACACAGCGCACCGCCGAAGGCGGTGCGCAGAGCTGTGAAGTGGGGATCAGTCCGCGCGAAGCGCGGGAAAATATTTTTACGTGTTCTTTTTAGTGATCAGGAAGCGCTCTCGTAGCATCTCTGCGCATTCTGGACATGTTCCCAGACGCAAAGAAGATTGACTAAGTAACCCCAGACGCAAAGAAGATTGACTAAGTAACCAGTAAGTATCGATGTGTGGGACTGTTAGCTTCCTTCTTTTCATCGTCGATGGACTACAACCACGTACGTACGTGGACAGTCGATTGAACACTGCGTTATTGCTTTATTTTCTAATTTTACGTACAGAACAAAAATAATTGATGTAAAATTAAAATTGTGTAGCAGCGTAAACCTAGCTAGCTCAAGACTATGTCTGCCTTCAGGCTTTCAGCCCACGAACGGTCAAGGTATTACCAACCACAGCTACAATAATACAAGTATAGTTTTAACAAGGGTCAAAAGGGGGGTTCGCTCGCACCCCTAGATCCCCCCTAGATCCGCAACTGGTCGATACGTAGTGTACGATATTTTGTGGGTATAATTCTGGGTTGGGTAGTTCGACCGAACTCAACGAAGTACCCCTGGATCCGCCAGTGCATGACACTTAGTGCTGCAACTGGGGTCACAATCTATGACCATCCAAAAACTACCAATGAACGTGTGACCACGCTGCTAAACTGCTGGTGATCTTGTGACCGTTATAAACAAGCTAGCCAATGAGAGAGATAAGTTAGGTTCATAGGTTGGTGCTGTTTACAGCCCGAAGCAGCAAAAGCTCACAGACTTCTTTCTAAAGCTGTAGCCGAACGCAGATGCACAGAGACTCCTGGGGTCAGCCTTGGTCTGGTCAGCCCGCACTCTGCTATTTGTGTCCACACAAAGATCTTAATTGGCAGCTATGGTACAAACGTCCGATGTGGTAGCTAGATGTTACTATATTAGTTAAGGCATTCTTTTACCAAGAAGTGACATCAAAGATGCTATATAATTCCACAAACACACTACCATGTACAGCACAACCTTGATCTGACCAGACCACCTTCTGTGTGAGTGTCTGGCGCACTCAGGTATAAACAAACTCCTCCAAATTGCTTTACTGCTGAAACAAACCAGGCTTAAATAAGAATATTTGTTCTGTCCCAAGTAACTCAGGCATGATTACCAACTTACCATGCCAAGGCTTTGAAAACAACCTCAGACTCACACTAGCCCCGCCCCCTCAGCATTCCTAGCGGCAATCCATGCGACCTTATATTATCATCTATCCAAAAGGCATCAAAGACTTAAGTGGTATTCCTTCTTTGCTTCACCATTCAGAATTAAATTTAAACACCTTCAGCTTGCACGTGTTTATGTGGGCTAATGTAGACCTTTTATCTTATAGTTAAACATCAACTACGTGGTATATACATTCAGGTTAATGTTACTATGGAGTGTTTAAACACTGCAGCTTACCCAGCTGAGAGTGGCCGTCCCTTGCGTCTTTGTCCTGAACCACAGTGGGACAACAACACCCAGAGAGAGATAGCAAAGTCCAACAAAGCTATATGTACAGATCAGAAGGTATCGAAGATGCTTCTTCTCTTTGATTGGGTGGGTAAGAGTGGGAATGCTGTGGTGCATTGTAAAACTGTACACAATCACAGGTACAACTGCCAACCACTCCCTCCAGTCAAACTTGACAACTAAATCATACAGTTCAAAGTTCCACTGCTGGTCAGTGCAATTTGATCCGAGCGAGGAATTGGACACCTGACTGGAAACATTACCCATTATACCCTGGAGTTCACTGTCCCCCTGTATCAGCCTTACAATACAATAAATTAACATCATAGCAATCAATAAAAATCTAAGGAGTCCTAGGATCATTTGGATAACCACCTGCTCTTTCAAACCCATCACAGAGAGTGGAACAGCAACCGAAGCAAACAGCATCAAACAGAAGTAGTAGGCAAGCTGGCAGCCCCCTTGTGGGATTACTCTGTTGTTAAAGGCATCAAATGGGCACTGCTGAAAGGGACCGAAGTTGAGAGGTATGTTGGTGGCCCAAGCAGATCCTACAACAGTTGCTAAGGCCCAGGCAATGAAGAAACAAACAACAGTCACAGTGAGCAGGTAGAGATACTTCCCCCATTTGTTGAGGAATATTTCACAAAGTTCGCTCAGTTCAAACTTGCGTGCTAGGAGAACTCTAAAGTCAGGGTGCTGGTAATTGTAATTGTTGCATTCAGCCGATGCATTATGAACTAATGACTCAACCTTCCTGTCATCATTCTCAACGTCACCAACATTAACAGCTCCAAACGATTTCCAGAATTTAGTGAATGACTCCAGTGCCTGCATGAAAGAAATGAGCATCATTATTATTCACAATCTAATCCTAGCTACATCTTTTGTTACCAGGAGTAGTATTGAAGATAAACTGAAAATATAGAACCCTTATGTGTCAGGAATATATATACGTAGTCACGGGGCCACAGTTACCAAATTGCCAGACACAATCCCCCTTTTTGCCTTGACCTGTGAACCAACAGCTAGTTCTGATAATAAGTTTCATACCACTCAAAAAATGTCCGAAGCAGTCAATCCCATCCAATTCTGGATGGACTGAGGTTTGGGGCATATGGCATTTCGACAGAATACCGTAACAGATGTTCCATGTTCCTGTTCCCATTTCATGGGGGTTTCCAGTATCGACATTGTCCACTTGCCATATCACCTTCTACTCCAAGCTCACTTAGACACTTAAGGGGCATCTCCAAACCATCAACATCACTGTGACATTAACCTCCCCCCCCCCCCCCCCCCCCCTCCCCCACGTCACCCCCATAACGTCGCACAGTGCCTCTGGCATCAGGCTAAAACGTAGCTACTTGTCGTCACAGATTACTGTTAGCCTTGTTCCCAGGTTCTGCGCACACAGGGGGGGAGCCTGGGAACACGGCTAGATCACTGTTGCTTTTGACTTGCCCTTGTGTCCACTGTAATACCATGCAACTGAGCACCCTTCCAAAACGTACATTGCCTACTGGCATCAATCCGATACTTGCTTGTTGTCACAGACCGCTGTTGCTTTTGACTTGAACTGAGCACCCCTCCAGAAAGCCTCTCCATGGTATCATTTTGTGAAATCAACCAGTCAATCCTTCATTTTACAAATAGTGCTGGAATTAACTAAGTGTGTGTCCTTTGCAATATATAATTTTATCATACACCTACGTTTGAATAATGTACAGCAGTCAATGGAAAAGCCTGGTACGCAAGCGCAGTTGATAAAAACCCGTATTTTGTACTGTTGGTCACGTGAAAAATCCGTATTATGTACAGTAAGTCACGTGCGCTACAGCAACTCTGTGATAGTTTCGTGTCAGAGACTACCTGGACTAGCTGGTACTGACTACCTTTTGGGCTCCTGAAGAGGGCTGACTTACATCTCGATACTTCCGGAAGTCGAGGTTGAACTCGTTCGTATACTCCGTTTGAAATGGACCGTACAACTGCCCAGCGTGGACCGACCGTACAGCTGCCAGTTATCGGCGTGGCTCCGCCTTGGGCTTGGTACGCAGGCCTTCTCGCCCAAGCGTCTGAAGCTTGCCGTACTAACGCGAAGGGTTGGCAACCAGAAATGAAAATATTGTCGCCATGAGCAAGCTATGGTAACGCGCATTCGCTGCGTTCATTGGTAGAGGAATGTGCAATGAAATTCCAGGTTTGTATGATAAAATCAGTATCACCATAGTACCAAGCTATACCGGAAACATATCACTCGTTTGTCGCCTTCGGCATTGTTACTCGTGCTTCGCACTCGTAACAATACTACGGCAACAAACTCGTGATATTTTCCGGTATAGCTTGGTACTATGGTGATACTTATATAATATATGCACATGCACGCTGGTATGCGTCTGGTGTTAACAGGCCAGGATGGATTGTGCTATTAGGCTTTTCCTTGTTGTTGGTTATGGAAGGCCCCTGAAATACATGTAATAAGTACGACATGGATATTGGCCCAAGTTTTTTTGTTTTCAAGAACACTTAAACGTACCTAATTTTTGTTGCTGGCCTCAAAACTGCTCTCACAGGTAATTTCAGCCATCACCGAGTTACATGGCTTTAACCACATCCACAAATTAACAATCTTCCAATCAAGTCTCCCAGGAAATGCCAACCTGCCGTAGCTGAAAAATGGGCGGAAAACACTGGAAATGGAGCCCCTACAAGGCAAGACAGCTGGTTTCTAAGTTCATTTATGCCAAAAGTGATGGAAATGGCCCTCCCAGTGCTAGTCTCGGTCCCAGACCCAAACCAACCCCAGCATGGATCGCTTCCAGTATCACACTCCCTCCCCGTGCGTGACACTGGAAGCGATCCACGCTGGGGTTGGTTTGGGTCTGGGGCCGAGACTATCCCAGTGTCAGCAAAGACTTTTCTACCACAGAGCTCAGACACAGCCATGCTGTTTGCACCCTTTGGGTGCACCCACCCATACCCACCCACCTCCGGCCCCTGTCCTGCCCTTTATGCTCATGTAGAACCTATCTCCAGAGGACATTGCTGGAACTTGGATTTCACATGATGAAGCCGAAAGCTTCATGTTGGACACGCCTTCGCATTCCAGCACCTATAGTACTGGACCTAATATATAGCTGTACCCTAACTCAGTCCTATCATACCCTAACCCATTGGCCATACTTCCTTTGGGAACAATAAGCTAAGGTAACTGCCTCCATGAGTCACCCCAGTTTGGCTAGGTGGCCACACCCTAGCTAGCTACCAGCATAGAAGCAAACATGCTTGTTGGTATTCTGGCAGTGCATTTTTATTAGGACAAGAATAAATTTCGTGGCATTCTTTTATGCCAAACGTTTTGCACCTCTCATTCGATAGAGGAGAAACTTGACTATCTTCAGGCAAAGTGACATGTCTGTAAAGTTCGAAACCCATAATTTGTACCGGCTTTAAATAATACCAGCACCTATCTTATGTACATGTAGCTAATAAGGCTCCATGGAAAAAATCCAGGTGGAATTTGAATCCGACACCTACTGAGTACTAGTACAGGTTTTTCGGAATCCTTGCAACACTACACTGAAATGCTTAATTAGATTTCAAACCAACGAGTTTCGACCACAAAATTAATTGTCCACTTAACGCAACCAGCTGTGGCTGTTGTTGCAAGGGTTTGGAAAAGCCCTGTAGGCACTATGCACCAAACTTTGACCCACCTGCGCCCTTGCCATGACCTCTAGCTCCCATGTGGCCGTGATCGTGCTGGTGAACGTAATCAGCAGCAGTGTAGGGATGGCGGCCAAGTAGCCAGCGTACAGAAACGAATACGGGTACGACAGGAACCCGATTGCTAGGAAATAGTTCAGCAGAAAGAAACATCCTAGGAAAATATTCACGGACTTGGCTATTCGTTCGCGTTCGCCTCTATCTGACGCAGCGAACTGCTTCTTGTTCCATCGGCAACACACCATTGCACTTTAGCTAGCTAGCTTGCAGCTTGGTAACTAGCTATACCAAGTTTACTCGAAGCCAAGAAAAGTGCAAAAGCACAACCGGTTTACCTGGTATACGCATACACGTACGTAAGGTGAGTAATTATTGTCCGGGGACATTAATTTTGTGTAGCCTCACGCGCCGTTTTCGAATATAAGTTTTGCGGGGGCTGCAAACAAAGCTAATTTTGCTGGCCGCGGGATCGACATGTTATGACAGTACAGCCACCCACGTGATCACATGACCGTCGTTTCTCCAGTTAATGCTCACTCACACTGTAGCAGAGGCTGATCAGGCTGTTAACCATGACGTCGGGCTACCAGCCGCTGTCCGCGGTGATCGAGTCTGTGCAAGAAGAGCAGCAGCAGGAGAGAACTGGTGAGTTCGGACGGGGCTGGAGTTCATTCGTACCAGTGCGTACGATCACAGGGCTAGCGTTTGATAATTTAGACATGTGTCTAGTTGATCTGCATGATCGATCTGGGATGGTCAAGTCTCACCCACAAATAGAATATACAGACCATGTCTATAATATATTAGTAAAGGACTTTGCAAGACTCAGCACAATTAATTTACATGGTAGCACAAATTTGTGGGGATGGAAGATCGGAGTCCATGGAAGCAGGCATGCAGGACCAAGGACAACTTGTCCTGTGATGTGCTGTGTAGCCATTTTGTTTAACTACGACAAGTTTAATTAACCAACAGAAAAGGTAGCATCTGAATATTAGGAGAGAAATAGATACATGGATAGTAGTGTTGCATCATCGTATAGTACTGTGCTCCCAGTCCAGCAATTCATTGAGGGACTCACTTGCTATCTGTGAGTCAGGTCGTTCTGAAAAGTGACTTGGTTGCACTAGCAGTGTGGTTGCCACTTGAACTGACTTTGAGAACAATTAGCTCTGATGGTTAAGTGTGCCAAGCCTAATACCTGCCAAATTGTCCTTGTGTCACTCATTCCCCGCTGCCACTGTTTGCCTGTCTCGATCCTCCCTCTGTTATGCTTCATCTCCTCTCAGCCTCCACTTGAGCTCTTCGATAGTACAGATTTGCCAACGTGGGTATTCAAAGGTGTTACGAAACTGACAGTACATGTACATGTGCATGAAGGTATACGCGCCAATGTTGAAACGAAATGCATTCTAGCGACTGGACAGCTTCTCTACCCTCAGGGAGAACCATGTATGCCCTGTGCACATACATTTGTATGTATGGAGTCAGAGGGTAGAATATTTCCAGAGGGAATCCGTCCTTCACGCATACCCTCGTGTCAAGCGTGATGGTTACCATGTAACTTTTCTTGTGTAATTACTGACAACGTGAGAAAGTTTTAGCCTTGTTCCCAGACCCACACTTGTCCCAGACCCACACGCACGCGCGTTCTTTCGTGCGTGCAACCGAAAACAGCGCAGGCCTGGGAACGAGGCTATATATTTCCAAAGTTTTCAACACTTTACGCACAGTCTTGTCTGAAGACTATGCAGCCATTGTAATGCTGTACCAGACTATGGAAACATAATGGAACCATTCAGGACACGTGTAGGCTGCATTTAGGACATCTGTTTGTTGCATTCAGGACGCCTGAAGGTTGCATTTTCTATCCAGTACCTATATGCTCACCGCCTTGTAATGAACCAGTTGAATGCTGAATGAACAGATTTCTGGCACATGTTCTGTGGTTTCAATCTAGTTCACGTGCTCTGGACTTGCTGGATTGCTAGCCTTGTTCCCAGGCCCTGCCAGCTTTTCATCGCTTGCAGTACGGAAACGTGGGAGAGGGCCTGGTAAATGCATCTTTCATCACATGAGCATTACATAATCAGACAAATGGCGGATTGAAAAAGTGATGTTCAACCACCTACACGTTCAACTCTTGGTGTGTATGACACTCGTCCCCCGCTTGCTAGATACGCGTGGTAAGTTACCTGATACCTTAGCTCTTCTTGCTGTTCTGATTCCCAGTGCACCCACATTCAATCAAACCCTTACTGACGTGAGGAAGGATACCAGGCCCTCTCCCTCTGCAAGTGACGAAAGCTGGGCAGGGCCTGGGAACGAGGATACCAGATTGCTGCTCAATCTGGTACCAATTTGGAATTTTCTGCAATAGAGGCTAACGTGCAGTGCATACATACATACATGTACACTGTGCACCTCAATCTACATGTATCAAGGTACTTCATAAGACTGAGGTAAATTCTCTACCTCCAACAGTTTTGTATGTACAGTGGAAGATCAACTGAATCACTGGGCATTTTGTAGTTACGAAAGGAGAGTACGAGGCTCCTATCCTAACCTTAAGCTACTTACGTGTAGCTCCCCCCACTCACGTGCGCATACACTCCCCGGTCACATGTGCATGTGACGGATACACTCCCCGGTCACATGTGCAGTAACTTACAGGTATATACCAGGTGTCGATCTCCCTGTCCTCTTGCTATAACTTGAGTGTCTTTACCTGCTGCAGTATCCGCTGGCTTCAACAGAGCATCTCTCGAGGCGGTTGAGATTCGGAGGAGGCCTTTCAGCTTCAGAGAATATTACAAGTGAGCAATCACAAATTAATACACTATACATGTATTTGACTGAAGTGGAGTAAGGGCTTCCTTTCTTGGTCTGCAGAGTGTGAAGGAGGGCATATAGTTCGACCCAAATGTTGTCGCCCCTCTCAATTCTCAGCAGATTCTGACACATACACATGAGGGGTATGCTCCCCAGTCACATGTAGATTCTTGGCTTTAATCGTAGGGCAACTTGGTACTGGTTCCGATTGCCAGGGCCATATGTATTGTCTACATGTAGACCAACATCAGGAAGTTGGGGGTTAGTCTTGTGCCCAGACCACACCCCCCGTGGGGAGAGACGGTCTGGTGGACGAAGTCGAATTTCTTGGGCTTGAAGCATACTACGGAATGTCTAATCATTGTATGATCCCGTGGTGTTAAGTGCCTGCATTACCTTGCGCCTAGAGGGGACCCTTTGGTCCCTTTGCTCTACTTGATCCTTCATAAGCGATGTCACAGGGCTCACAACTAGCACAATCGAGCGCAAAAGTCTTCAGAAGTTGTCGCCACGACGTAGCGTTGCCCTACACAGTCAGCACTAAGGGAAAACTGGCATGGCTATTGTCTTCTCCAGCTTCTTAGTATTCAAAGCGAACAATCTCGCAATCTCATTGGTCCTTACCACATTCTGGTAATAAGCCCAAGAAATTCGACTTCATTCACCAGACCGTTGGGAGGTGTGGTCTGGGCACGAGACTAGTTGGGAGTGGGGTGTAAGGGTAAAAGCTTCCTTACACCCTGCCACTAACTTCTGTAGAGCACGAAATGTTGGTCTGCCATATAGTTGTTTTCTATGTGATAATACTAACTGTCATCTCCCCCAACTAGGAACCAGCTGATTTCCGACTCAGGGTATAACTTTGGAGATAATTTTCTGATTGCTGACGAAGAGCAAAGGAAGTACCTGGTCCGGAAGGAGCCTGCAGCAGTAAGTAACTGAGGTTTCTGTTGTACCCGCTGTACCAGTACAGTATGTATGCCGTAGTCGCGCGTTATTAGGCGCATGCGCCTACATTGTATAACTCCACAGGAAGGAAATATGCGCCTGTAAGCGAGATGCGCCTAATAACGAATATAATAATAATGACATTCCTCGAATAGGAAGTGCGCTTCAATTCGAATATAGCTGTTTTACACTCCGAAGGATCGAAAATGGCAGAGTTTCTGGAAGAAGACTGCAGCGCTTACCTGGCTGAGAGTTGAACCTGCGCCTAACAGCGAACATGCGCCTATAAGTGAGATGCGCCTAATAACACACGACTACGGTAGTACGGTCCAGTGTATAAAATCATTCACAGGAGCTAAGGTCCTAGCCTCGTACCCAGGCCCACGCCCAGCTTTTCGTCGCTGCTTAGTACGGTAAAGTGGGGAGGGCCTGGTACATTTCCTCACGTGAGCATGACGTAATTGAAAAACCGCAAAATTTTCAGAACGAAGACGCTACGTTTTGCGTGTTATTCAGCCATCTACACGTTCAACGCTCGGTGAGTATGACAGTCGCTCCCCGCTAGCTAGATACATGTGATGTGTTACCTGGTACCTTCGCTCTTCTTGCTGTTCTGAGACTCACTACGCCCACGTTAAACTTCCGGTCTTTCTACCCCTTTCTACCCTTGACGTCACTCACGTGAGGAAATGTACCAGGCCCTCCCCGCTTTACCGTACTAAGCAGCAACGAAAAGCTGGGCGTGGGCCTGGGTACGAGGCTACTAAGGTCCATTGCCGCTGGAGACTAGCGTCTCCTACAGTTAGAGTGGGAGGGGCTAGGGTCATCCCTAATGCTGGTGGTGGGTGGGGCTGGTGTCCCATGATACTGGAAGTGGGAGGGGCTGGGGTCCCCTGATATTGGTGGTGGGAGAGGCTGGGGTCCCCTGATATTGGTGGGAGGGGCTGGGGTCTCCTGATGTTGGTGTGGGAGGGGCTGGGAGGGGCTGGGGTCTTCCATGATACTGGTGGTGAAAGGAGCCAGGGTCCTCCATGATGCTGCGCTGAGGTATCCCTGATACTGGTAGGGCTATGGTCAGTGTCTCTTCTCTCTTCCCGCAGTGTGTGGAGCTGTTCTCCACCATGATCACCAATGTCAGGAGGGATGAAGCTATCCAGTTTGTCATCACTCTGCTCAGTGACCTCACAGAAGTAAGGGCTCGTATGTGTGTGTTTGTATGTGTGTGGTGTGTGTGTGTACGCATGCATATGTGTGAGTGAGTGTGTGTGTGTGTGTGGTGTGTGTCACTGTGTGTGTACGCATGCATACAAATGTATGTGTGAGTGAGTGTGTGTGTGTGTGTGTGTGTGTGTGTGTGTGTGTGTGTGTGTACGCATGCATATGTGTGAGTGAGTGTGTGTTCAACATGTGCTTGCACAGTACAGCAACCACACCCTAACAATGAGTAATGATGACATCATTGAAGCACCATGGGATCCCACTAGTTGAGTGCGCTCTTCTCATGTGCTCCATATCCTTGGACTTCAGTGTTAGATATATACTGTCTTTGGAAACATGACATGATTGATGTGTACATACATGCACATGTATATACACATCACTAGATAATAGCTGATGTCATTTTGAGGCCATCCTCCCTGAGAGGAAGGCCTGGGAGTAGTGACATGCATGTCCATTGTAATGATAGTCCTCATGCCAAGCGTCTCCAAGCGTGGAAGAGGGTTGTGTACCCATACTGCCATTCACTAACTGTCCTGTGTGTGTGTGTGTGTCTATCCCCAGGACTCTGACGTGACTGTTCTGCTTGTAAAGAAAGTTCAAGGGTGAGAAGATCGTTGGTGTATATACCGTACTCTCGCGAAAGTCCGCCCACTCCGCAAAGAGCGCCCACCCCCCACTTTTGGCTCAATTTTCTATATAGGGTCAAAGTTTACTCGAATGAGCGCCCACCCTCGCGCTATAGCATAATAGCCTGTGCCTCATGTAACAGGCGATAGAGCGCATTAGTGAGATGTTCCAGCATATCTGAGGTAAGAACCTCCTTGCAGCAAGTCTCTATTAGTCTGTGTATCCGTATCAATGGTGTCCATGTGTGTTGCCTGGCTTGCCTGTGCTGACGACGGCCCCGCCGCCTCCACGCTGGACCTCAGCCAGCGCTTGGCGGCAGCGAAGACGACGTGGTGAGCGGTGATGTTGCTAGTGACTCCAGCGATGTACATGTAGATGGGCTGGGAGGGCTTTGACTCACGCGCGCTTGCTGCTCGATCGCTGCTATTGCGCTACTTGTGTACGTAAACAAAGGTGGGCGCTCTTTCAAGGTTGAATGCGGAACACTCGAAAGAGCGCCCACCCCCCTGTTTGGTTAGAAAGTAAGATGCAGCGCCCATGGGCGGACTTTCGCGAGAGTATGGTAGTATACAAAAAAATTGTACCAATACTTTGAGCGTTGGTATTGTGGATAATAAACTGTACTGTTCATGAAACATTGACTTGGTGAAGGGTAATTATTATGTAAGACTCACTATATAGTTGGATCCCATTTGGTCCAAAGTTTCTCACCAGAGCCTGCAGATACACATAAAGACCAGAGCTGGAGGCCAAGTAGATAAAGCACTTGACTGTAGGCGTAGAGGCAGAAACAATTTTCTTTCTCCTTCAGAGTTCACTGATTGATCCCTACCCCGAACGTTTACCCCTCCCCCTTACTGCTCCCTCTTCTCCCTTCCCACTCTTCCCTCTCCCCTTTCTCTCCCCACCCGTCCACCCCAGGGAGCAGCTGAGCCGTCCACTTCTCAACATCCTGTTTAGGAATGACAATTATAGCAAGTTCCAGGTGGGGATTGCGCTCTGTAGCAGACACACTGTTTAGACCTTTATCCATTACTGCATAATTACGTATGACGTAAATTGAAGTTGAAGCAATGTTTCATCGAAGAACTTAAAGATTCCAATGACCACATCAAAGGATGTTAGGCCAGGAAAGGGAGGAGAGGAGCCCCCAAATGAAACCCTTAAGACTGACAAAGGCTGCCTCCTGCATGACTTGAAACCAGCAACAATTGGCATTAGACGCCGCAGCCACTGAACCATGTGTCACCAGCCCTCCACAATCCTCTAGAGTAGGTGTGAGTACATGTAATAGGATTGACCAACACGATAGAGAGGATTGTGGTACCTGGGGCGTTGTGGCCCTGGTACATTGTAGATGCTGCTGGTTTTGAGACACACTGATACCATATTTTTCCAGTCGTCTTTCCCACCTCATTCTAAGAGAAAGCTTCGTTTGGCAGTCACGTTGTCTCTGTGCACACACACTCACCGTATGTACGTACATCCCTCACCACCCAGGCGAGCCTGATCCTGGCACGGCTGATGGCGTGCAGCCGTCAGCCCCTGCCAAAGGATGATCTCAACCAGTACCTCGCATGGACCATCTCACAGCTTGGCTCACAGGTATGGGTTGTCTTGGATTTTGGGTTGGGTTAGAAGGGGCAAGGTCTTTCTCTCTCCTTCCTTTCCTCCTCCCTCCCTCCTTTCCTCCCTCCCTCCCTTCCTCCCTCCCTCCCTCCCTCCCTCCCTCCCTCCCTCCCTCCCTCCCTCCCTCCCTCCCTCCCTCCCTCCCTCCTTCCCTCCTTCAATCCCTCCCTCCCTCCCACCCTCCCTCCCTCCTCCTTCCCTCCCTCCCTCCCTCCCTCCCTCCCTCCCTCCCTCCCTGCCTCCCTCCCTCCCTCCCTCCTTCCCTCCTTCAATCCCTCCCTCCCTCCCCCCCTCCCTCCCTCCTCCTTCCCTCCCTCCCTCCCTCCCTCCCTCCCTCCCTCCCTCCCTCCCTCCCTCCCTCCCTCCCTCCCTCCCTCCCTCCCTCCTCCCTCCCACTCACCCACCACCCACCCTACCTGTCTATAGTCAGACTACCTGGAATGTGTATCAAAGGCTCTGATGACATTTCTGAAGAAGAACTGCTACCGAGAACCATTCTACAATGCCAATGGGGTCAAACCGTAAGTGCGCACATGCACAAGCGGGGTTATTAGTAATCGGTCTGTTTGTTTGTGTCAGTTTCTGTCAGTCATTGACTTTCTCAGCAGTAATAGCAAAATGAAAATGCAAATGCAAAAAGCTTCAGGTAGCTTGCGAAGGCTTGCTTTTAATCGAGTATCTCTAAATGCACCATAGCAACAGTATAGTTGACTTAGTAAAGTTCCAGATGTAGAGTAAGCACAGTGAGGAGATATACACACATGTATTTACCTGGTAAATTTCCACAGTTGACGTGCTAACCAGGTACATGTGGATCTTCCTGTGAGGAGCTCCATGAGTCTGCCCATGCATGCTTGCACACACTCACAAATCACTCACACTCACATACATGCACACACATATGCACACATACGTACATATGTACACACACACATGTGCACACATACATGCACATGCACACACACACACACACACACACACACGTGCGCACACACACACCACACACACCTGCTGCACACCCACACACACACAACACACACACTCACTCACACACACACACACACACACACACACACACACACACACACACACACACACACACACACACACACACACACACACACACACACACACGCTCAGTATCCTGGACATCCTGGATCGGCGCATCACGTTCCAGCTGCAGTACCAGCTCATCTTCTGCCTGTGGATGCTCTCCTTCAACCCCGTGGTCGTGGAGAAGATGAAGGAGTGAGTGTGGGCCAGGGGGGAAGCCATGCAGTTTCCTCTACACCTATTGGTGCAGCCACCACTGATCCAAGAGCGCATGGTGACATCACCACAATGACAATGATGTCATCATGTGCTATTGCTTGTCGTATACCCACCCAGAATTTTTAACACCCTAAATGTCAAATTTGCTTGCTCATAAGAAACCTTAGCCACCATACTCCAGAAGGAGTTTCCTAGCCAACTTCAATGGTGACAGCCCCTTCCGAGCGCCTGGGAACGAGGCTGGAGTGGAAGTACATGAAATTGTTGAGAGGTCAAACTGTGAAGTCTGTGCGAGTGGTAGATGAGAAACATTTCCCAGCTGCGGCCTAATTACCCCGTGCACATGCTCAGCAGGCCCAATGCCTCCCAACAATTTTCTAAGTGGGAATGCGTGATATAGATGCCATCATGAACGTGGTGGTAGTGGTGTGTCAATTACTTAGAACAGAGGTACAGTGTAAGTACGGACTGGACTTGAATCCCTGTTTCCAGGTACCCGGTTGCCGTAGTGATGTGTGATGTGTTGAGGGCCACCAACCGACAAAAGGTCCAGCGTGTGATTCTCGCTACCTTCAGGGTGAGGACGTACGCTGTTGTTTGGTAGTTAGCTGGCAATGGTGACTAAGGGGTTAAAGTTGTAAGAGTTGTTCTCTCTAACCCTCTCTTCATTCTCCCTTGTAGAACCTACTGGTGAAGACTTCTACTACTGTGGCAGAAGCATATGCTACCGAGATGATTCACTTCAAGGCAGTACCGGTATATCAACATGTACACCACTAGCATATCAACTGTACATTAGCTTCGTACCCAAGCCCCGTCCCGCCCGAGCCCCGTCCCATGCAAGCCCCGTCCCGCCCGAGCCTACATGTACGTATACATTTAGTGTTGTTACAAGGACAATGACAAAACTAACTTGCACCTGAAAAAACAAGTGGCATATTGATCTCTCTGGATAGTTGCACCAAAGATTTTACTCGGGAGGTCTGACACGATGACGTTACAGTTCATTTACACAAGGTCATGCTGTAATGAGCACAAAAACATGAAATGCAGGCAACAGAACCGCGCCCAGGGAGGCTTCGACGATTCTCTGGTTATGTGGCTGGTTGAACGTAACCTCTCACTGCTCAACTGGCATCCAATGACTGTAGATCTACCAATCCTGTTGTAGTTATTCAATAGTCTGATGGCAGTTTTGACTAGCCCGCACATAGCTTCAAGATGACTCACACCCTCTCTCCTTCTACAGGTGCTGAATGTCCTTGTTAAGCAGTCCCGGGAAGACACCGACCTGCAGGTACATTGTATGTGTCAGTGATTCCGTTGTCCTTGACTTGACCTTCCTGTCCCTAAATTTGCATTCAATTTCTGGTTTCCCGAAGTTACACTTCACTGCAGTACCCGAAACACTGCGAGCTAACTGTGTATACCATATTTCTGTGATCAATCACCTAAGTTGCTGCCCTCGAATAATAGCCGCACCTCCAGAATGGCTGAACGAAATAAACGCCGCCCTTGTTTAGTAGCCACGGCTAGTATTCGAATGGTCGGCGATTGATCGAAGCTCTTTGTCTAGACCTCGAGGATGGTGACTATTTCACTGTGAGTGTGAAGAGAGAACAGATTGTTGGCCATATTCCCCAAGAGCTGTCTAAGAACGTTTGGGGTTGAGGTACGGGGGGTGAGCGACATGTGATGAGCGAAATCTTTCGCGACAGTAATGGCTGTGGACCCTTTTGTTGGGATGATTATTATGGTACCGCACAGCCCAGGCCTGAAACAAAACACGCCGTTTCTTTGCTTCCTTGATTATGCTGAGTTTAATAAACGCCGCCTTTGATTAGTGACCGCCCTGAAATAGTAGCTGCAGTATATCGCATGATGAAATAAATAGTAGCCGCGGTGTTTGATCGTGGAAACACTGTCCCACATTGTTGCAGGAGGATATTGTCTTTCTCCATGAAAAGCTGAACACAAGTCTTCAGGACCTGAGGTAGCCACTGCATTCCAGTTAGTCTCGTTCCCAGACCGTTTATCCAGCGCGTGTATCGCTTCCAGTATAGCGCACTATGAAAGCGATCTGTGCTGGGGTTGGTTGGGTCTGGGACCGAGACTACATTCCAGTGTGTTTCTTGATGGTTTGAGATATAGGAGATATAGTATATCCTTGTTCCCTACCCCCCCCCCCCCCCCCCCCCCCCCATGTCTGGGTCTGGTGTAATACCTACGTGTGTTTTCAGAGCCATTACACGCACACGCACACACACGCAACACACACACACACGCAACACACACACACACGCAACACACACACACACACACACACACACTCAATATTACCAACAAACTAATGTAAACTCGCGCACCACAATCATGTAACAAGTGACCAATCACCTTTGTCTGAGCTCCAGACTGCCCACGTAGCACATGCCCTCAACTTTTAATGCTCAAGTGTTTGTTGATGACTCGGAATACATGGGGCTATAAGTCCCCATTATTATCTGTGTCATGTCCCCATTATATATAGTCCCCATTATTAATGGGAGCTGTATTATCTGTGTGTCATGTCCCCTCCTGCCAGTTCATTTGATGAGTACACAGCAGAGGTGAAGAGCGGGAGACTAGAGTGGAGCCCCGTGCACAGATCAGAGAAGTTCTGGGTCAGCTGGTACAATACTATATCTGTACACCTGTAAGGTCACTATATTATTTGCGGATGCTAATCTTAGCAAATTGGGTATGTAGCGGATTTGACAGGTATTGTTTTTAGCTCAGAATCCATCCGCACTTTTCAATATGCTGGTGCTAGTGCAACAGGCAGGACAAACTCACTTTTCAGAATGATGTCTGAGGTCTTGCTCACATCTCATAGATAGACTCTGATTTGTACTATAGTGCTAGCCGATTTTTTCTAAAATTAGTACCCACAAGTTAGTAATACTAGTGACCTGTAAAAGGGTACATCTAAGCAGTGTTCTCGCCAGGATTTTTACATAGGGAGGGGGGGGGGGGGGGACAAGGTGTACGGTTTATCTGTCCATGTCCCTGCGCTGTTTCTCTGCTTTGTGCCATGTTGCTTGCAAACAGACCGACACCACAGAACTGTCGTACACTGGAATGCACCACTGATAATCCGTCTTCCAAGACGACGCAGCCGATCATGTGCTTGCTTCGTGTTACAAAGCCATCAGAGCTCGACGACTCCGAGCGATGCCTTTGCTTTAGCCGTCTTGATCGTGAACACGTGGTGCCTCGAGTAAATCTATTCATATGCGCGCACCGTGCGCATGAATAATAGACGGCCGCACAGGAGTACTAAGCGTGGCGGGGTGCCGCCGTGGTTCCACACTTTAACGAGAACACTGCATCTAAGGTGGAAACTGAATTCCTGGAATTTCCACTAATCCAATTAAGCTCAGGACACTAATTATTCCTGATACCAGGAAACGCACTTATAAAAATGGAGCAGTTCCTGGCTGGTTCCTGATATATACCAGGAAATGCACTTATCAAAACAGGAGTGCATAATGAGGTAGCGAGCGGAAGGAAGGGAGGAACATGAAACGACCACGCAAAAGATTAAAAATTGAAAATGTTCCCACGGTAGTCCTGTTACTATTTTTAGCATGCACGTGTATTGTTGTGACTGACTAGCTACATGTGTATATAAATATAGGCCTACAGCGACAGGCCAAATCTCGATGGGAGAGAGAAGATAGTGTCCGTAAGTGTCGCGGGATGTTTCCCAGCAGTCATGAACTCCAGAAAAGCAGAAGGGCGGCTATTTCCACTAGTCGAGACACCCGCTTGGCTGTGTGAAGCGGCTCGATCGACTGCATCGTCATACGGCACTTTCTCGAGGTCTGTCACTACCAGTATGTCATTCCCGTGCCTCGCTACCATTGGAATCCTGATACTGGCCTTTTCTCTGTGTTCTAGCCCGGCTAGTAGTCATCCTTCTTTGAAGTTTCCGTACGCGTGCAAGCTAAAAATAGTAACGGGACTACCGTGGGAATGTTTTCAATTTTTAATCTTTTGCGTGGTTGTTTCACGCTCCTCCCTTCCTTCCGCTCGCTACCTCATTATGCGCTCCTGATCAAAACAACACAAGTTCTGAGTACTCATTTACAAAATACATGATTCCATCCAAATGCACCCTGGCACTCAGTTCATGCCTATTTCGTGGAATAACACAGTCCTTGCCATGGCAATGATGGCATGGCAGTAGATGCCCTGTTCCTGGAATAGTGTAGCTAGCCACATGGCCACAATAGTCACAACCACTTGGCAAGCCCATTTCCTGCATGGCAGGAAGTGGTTGTGCCCATTTCCTGCATGGCATAACAAAACAGTCACAAATCTCCAAACAAGCATGTGGCAATTTCTATCTATTACAACCATATGTACATCCAATCTTAAACATCCAATCTAAGGGTGCAAATTCATTTCATGGAATTTCTATGAATCCAATCCTGCAGTAATGAGTGTTTTTATTAGCATAAATGCTGTATGTGTGGCACATACTACATTGTATACCCCATGGGGACTGGGTTGTGCTACCTACAGTGTAACATAATTATACCCTCATTATTTTTCACGGTTATGGAGATGGCTGCATCGTTTGGCCTCCAATTATCTGTTTTCAAGCCCCAACTGCTACTTTGTACTTGCAGAGAGAAAATGTGATGAGACTGAATGAGAAAGACTATGAAATATTGAGGTTAGGTCGTACATGCATGTAGCACTGGGCAGATCTGGCTGTTCTGTACATGAAGATCTCTTCAACGTGTTTATCATACAGTAGTCTCGTTCCCAGACCCTCATATGTGAGGGTCTGAGCACGTCTAGGCATACAGTGTACCGCTAGCTTGTTTCATGGGCTATGTATTAGTTTGCAATAGTGCTGGGCAGTTATCCCAGAGTGTAATCTGTACAGTGTACCGCTAGCTTGTTTCATGGGCCGTGTATTAGTTTGCAATTGACTACATGTGTGTAGTTTGCTGGGCAGTTATCCCAGAGTGTAATCTGTACAGGAGACTAGGCATACATGTACAGTGTACCGCTAGCTTGTTTCATGGGCTGTGTATTTAGCTTGCATACATGCTTGTGTGTGTGTACGGATAGTTAGTACACACATGTATGTAGTTTGCTGGGCAGTTGTCCCAGAGTGTAATCTCAGTCCCTGGGCCAGGATCTCTGGATCTTGGAATGAGACTATACCAGTGTAATGTATCCCTAGTGTCCTGTTCGCGTCTGTCATATTGAAGTCTTTCCTGTGTATTCCACAGACTGCTGGTGTCGATCCTCGGGGAGTCGCAGAACCCCACGGCCATTGCAGTGGCCTCCCATGACATGGGAGAATATGTGCGCTACTACCCCCGGGGCAAGAGGTGAGTACTAACTTTCCGTCTGTGTTCGTAGAAAGACAGCTGGAACTGTCAGAGGTTTGGAGACTTTGTTGCTGGAGGCAGACTGGACTCCTCAAATCTGCCACAGCTTTGTGTGTGTACATATACGAGCATCTGACTAGGTTTGTTGCTCTTCTGAACACGTTTACTTGCGTTCATGATACACACATACACATACACACATACACACACACACATGTACACACACACGCACACATGTACACATACACGCCCACACATACACGCCCGCACACACACGCGTGCATGCACACACACACGCACACACACACGCACACACACACACACACGCACACACACGCGCACACACACACACACACACACACACACGCGTGCATACACACACACACACACACACACACACACACACACACACACACACACACACACCCACACACACACACCCTATAGGATGGTAGAACAGCTTGGTGCAAAGGAGCTGGTGATGGGCCTGGTAGACCATGGCAACTCAGACGTCCGCATGCAGGCCCTGCTGGCCATACAGAAGATGATGGTCCAGAATTGGTGAGCTGCAGATGTAGCTTAGCCTCGTTCCCAGGACTTCTACACCTCCAGTTTTTGATCGCTTGCAGTGATCAAAAACTGGAGGTGCTTGTAGAAGGCCTGGTGGTGTAGAAGGCCTGGGAACGAGGGTAGGTATACGTAGCTATGATTGTCACAAACTGTGCATTTTGAGAGCCCTAGACCTGGCTTTTTGGCTTGTTCTCTAGCCTCATACCCAGGCCTTCAATCACGGAGGGGAAGGCCTGGTATACACTGTTTGCGCATGCGTTTAATTTCCCCCAAAATCTTGGAAAATAGGATATCTCGGTATTCTTCCGTGAAACGATGACGTCGAATGACGTCTAACGTGTACATTCCTAGAAGAACCGCAACGACCAGTAGCAATCATGGCATTCAGTGTAAGCAAAAGTTCCGGTGGTAGTAGTTTCTCTGAGGCTCTTTCCTATGCTTTGCGAAGGCTGGAAATGACACAGATTATTGTGAAAGAAGAGCAGCGCTCCTCCATGAGAGCTGTGTACGAAGGCAGTGACGTGTTCGTGTGGCTACCTACTGGCTATGGCAAGAGCCTGTGCTACCAAGCGCTCCCTTTCCTCATGGACAACAAGAGGGGACTTGTAGACAGTGGAAAGAGCTGCGGTGTGCTTGTTGTAAGCCCTTTGATCGCTCTCATGGTGGATCAGGTCATCGGTTAAACCCAACTCATTCGCAAACGTCACAATTAAAATTGACGTAATATTCACATTTAAATTAAACACATGCGCAAACAGTGTGTACCAGGCCTTCCCCTCCGCGATTGAAGGCCTGGGTACGAGGCTACTTGTTCTCCTGCCATCATACATAACACTAATGAATCAGAATTTTTGATCGTGGTTTTGATCAATAGGTAAGTCGTTGGCGGCAATGAAAACAGAATTCTGCTAAGCACGGGGTGTGCCAGGTTTTCGTAAATCTGATCACATACGTCATGATATTGTGTCTGTGCTAGCCTCATCTCCAGTTCTGGAAACTTACGCCAGTTCAAACTGTATTATGGATGTAACAGCATGGCGAATATTGGAGTTTTCCAGCTGTTGAGAACAGTGCTTTCCTGCGAACTGTTTGCTGCCAGTTCTATAACAAAAGTCAAGCAGAAGTTGTAAGAGTAAAAGCCGTCGTGCAGAACACCTGCACTAGTGCAATCGCACTATTCCAAGCAGGACTGCGATGTTTGTGCAATAATTATTGTCATGTGATCACGTTCTTAAACTTGTTTGGAGCTGCCACAGTAGCCTTGTTCTCAGGCCCGCTCCCCGCTTTCCGTACTGCAAGTGACGAAAAGTGGGTGGGGCCTGGGAACGAGGCTGCTGCCACAGTAGATGTAACATTTTATGGAAGTTGCCAGTGTTAGCCATCCTACTTACTGGAATGAATTTCTTTCAAACAGGGAGTATCTTGGGAAGCAGTTGGAGAGTGGGCAGTCCTAGCAGTCGTGAAGATCCCAGTATCAGTGTAGTGTCAGAGTTAACAATTATTACTGTGCAGACAGTGAGCCTCTCTGGACAGTGAGCCTCTGTCGTGTAGATGTGCTGTTTCTGTGGCTATTGATATCACAAGTTTTTGATGCATTAATAATCGCAACGTTGATCTCGTTACTAATGCTAAGGTGTTGGGGGACCACTGGACTGTGGTAAACGGTACGGAAGAGCAGTACAGTGTACCGTGATAATTACGTACTTCCGCTTTACAACCGGTTTAACAGCTTTTATGACTTCCGATCCATTGGTCGGATCGGATCGGCTCTAGTTGTGCGATGGCGCTGGGAGCATGGTGCCCATGCAGGAAGCAGCAAGTCGCTGTGAATCAGCGCCGCGAGCCCAAGTCGGTGAACGTTTACCTCGGATTTTTCTTCTTAGTGAACTACAGCCTTGGGGTAGGAATACTGGGATTCCCTTACTCGTTCCTGTATGCAGGTCATCTTATCGCTATCCCTACGTTGCTGGTGGTAGCATTCCTGACCTGGATCCATGCCTCTTGGGTGCTGGAGGTCATGGCAAGGGCACAGGTAGGCTGTTGATAATTGCTTTTCTGTAATATAATTACATAATTTCTGGAGCTAACTGCAAACATGGTACTGCATGGGCTGAGGAGGCATCGTTAGCGTGAGGGTTGGTGCTTGGCACGTGGTAAGGTTGCTGTATAATTACATGATTGGCAGACCCAGCCACTGCCTGACCATGATGGCCAGTGATTTCACAAACCATGGGACTTGACAGACATCAGGTGACAGTGTCCTCGTCCGTGGATACGTAGCTACATACTGGGGACGAGGCTCAAGGGAAAGTCTGTTCACAAGTCCAGTTGCATAATTTGCCTCAAAACTCGAAGTGTCTAAAGGACATGTAATTGTATACACTTGTTGAGTACAATGGTTAACTTTGTGAATAACAGCAGCGAAAACTCATCGCCTAGTAGGAGTGGAGTACCAGCACAGCTTACAATTCCTTTCCACATCGAGAGTGAAACGGTCACAGATTGCACGGAACCAGAAAGCAGTAGCAGTGCAGGAGTGTGAAGCACAAAGGTGCTCCGAGAAAATGACTGTGACAAAAAAAAATTGCGCACTGGATCGGTGCTACATGCCTCTATGCACTGCCTTCAGCAGTGGCCCTATATCATTTTGCCCTACCAATCCCAAATTGCTTCAGCTGCTGGCCGCCTCTGCATTCTCTCAATTTATGTACGTGTCAGTCATGCTAGTAGGAATGTATAATAGCGGTTTCTGGTCCCAAATGCTTACCGTCGCTTGATAGTAAAAAGCAGGAACAGTCTGGCGTGCATGTACTTCATGAGAATGACGTAGGAATAGGAAGGTGTGTAGTTGGTTGGAATACCACACAAAACATTGCCTCTTAAGGTTACGGGATCCCCACGCAGTGGGCGCGGCCAGACAATTTGTTCAACCCCATTTTTCTCCCACAAAAATTAAGCTAGTGAAATCAAACTTACTCGACACAAAGCAGGGAGGGTAGTCAACATGCAGCATTATAATAGCTCACACTGTAGCTGCTGTACACTGGTAAAATCAATTCCAGCAAACTATTCGCTAAAAATCTCCAGTGCGAAGACTGCCAGCAACTCGATTCTACTGTTGGGAGACACGCTGTAGGAAGCTCTAGGGCGGGACGTAAACGTTTCGTGGCTAGGTTGAGCAGTCCTCGAAAGAACGACTCTTGAGTGCGAATAACCGCCATCTTGACTCCCCTCTTTGGAATACAGCGTCGTATAACTTCGGAACGGTCATCAGTATTTACAAAAACGCTTCGTCCGTCTATACTGTTTGTGCCTATTTCAACACGGTCCTCCAAGTCCAGGTCGGATCACATGGCTTTATTTTTGGCGACAAAAAAAACTATGAATTAAGTATACGGTGCGCGTAACCGCGCGCAGGGATCCCGTAACCTTAATATGCTCATATGAGCTCATATTTATCAGGCCCTGCACTTTTCTGTGCATGGCATACAAGCAATCAAAATCAAAGGGCCTGGGAATGAGGCTAACACTCTCTCTAGGTACACAAACCTGTTGCTATGAATATATGCCTGTAGAGGAGTTTACCACATAACTATATTCATACATACATCAGGCCATCAGCCTTTACACCTGTACGTACCGTGAATGTACTGTGGTTAGTTTACATACAAGACTTAGTACACTGGTTGCTATAACGATTGATACAAAGCAAACTGTGAATACTGATAACACCTGCACTGGTAAATCACATTCTCAGGTGATCAATCAGGTGATCAATCTGCACATTGGATTTTTGATGCACTAAAGCATGTAGCCTCCTAGGCCAGGCCCATGCGCGGAACACAGAAAAGGGCCTGGTGACACTAGTACTTGGCGAAATTACCATATGTGCTGAGGTCACCAGTCTTCATTTTGGGTAGGCGAATCACATTCGTCCCTGCATAGTAATTACATTCTTTACCACATGAAAAGTCACGCCTTTGATAAAACTGCTGTTCTAGCCTCCAAGACTCACCTCTGGCAAGGACTCCAAGTAAGGAATGTAATTGCTTACACAGTTATGTTGACTAAGCACGTGGAATTTTGCCATGTGTCACCAGGCCCTCTTCCATGTTCCACGCATTAGCCTGGGTACGAGGCTAGTATTCAACAATATAGACTACCCACACAGTGTGGTGTGATGTCATCTTTGCCCACCCACTGTTTTGATGAGTGGATATATATGGCTTCATGAGTTTCCATCCTTTGCAAAAAGCAGGAGCTTATGAGCGCTGCGAAGCGGCTCCTGCAAAAGGGCAGCAGTGAAAACAACTAAAGGTTGCTACCCTAGCATGCTACTTTCCACCATTGTACTCATGCAATATGACTAGTATGTCGAAATATGCAATAGGGGCTGCCACCCACCTCACTTTGAAGGTAGCTTCTGTATCAGAAAGGGTGGGACGGGGAGGTGGGAGCAATAGCATGCCAAACCAATCTGAGCTCAGTCTCGCATGGCCAGACCCTGTTCCACACTGAAGGAAAGGCACGATCTGGGATGTGGCCATAGAATGTCATGCCATGTTCCAGATGTGTGCAGAACAGGTCTGGCCACTTGGTTGGCACTGGGTGAGTCTTCTTTCTCCTTCACATGAATTTGCTGAGACAAGTGTCCTCTCACCCCACATTCCTAGTAATGAAGCTGTACTCCAGCAGGTGGCCTGGTAGCTATGAGCACCGACGCAGAACAGCAAAAGGGGTGATAGCAGAAGCAGTTCAGTATACAACCACACCCTACAATCTAGTACAGTCATGTATATTCAAAAAGATGTGTAGGGGGGTTGTATATATACTGGTTGTATGCTATCATCCCTACCATGTTTCCCTATACTTTTTGCCGTTCTCCTATCAATGCTTTTACTATCATTTATTAGCAATGGCCGCATCCTTGAGCTGAAGTTGCCCACCAATCAGAAGTCTGTCCTCACATGCTCAGCAGTGGTCTTGACCAACAATTGCTAAGTTCAAAGTTCAAAGTTGCTTGTGCACTGTGAGTAATTGGTGTCGCAAACGAAACCATAGTTCATGAATGGCTGGGTGTTATCAAGCACCTCATGAGACTTCATAGTTGTGAAAGGCGAAGGGTTGGTGCACTGCTCACTGTGCTGTTTTGTGCAAAATCCATCGTGTCAGATTCACACAATTTTGGACTAGCCAAGATGAAGAAGTTCCCGAAACAGTACACATTTTCATGCATTCAGCACGCATCACCCTATAACCTTGTGATTTCTCGTTCTCATACATTTGCATTCAGGCATTGGAATCGTTCTCCAAGTTCCAGAGATCTTTCGGAGATTTGGTTACCCCTGAGAAGGCACATTCTGAACACTCACCTCCTTTACCTCTGGAAGACTACTGCGGCAGTCTCATTGATATTCATAAGTTACATAAGGAAAGTACAAGTAAACCTGATTTCAGAATTGTCCGAGAACGCCACTTTGAGCCCAGTGAACAGTGTGAGATTTTCTTTGGCAAGATGGGGAAGTACCTATACCTACTAATTCTGACCATATTTTCTGTTTTTAATCTCCTACTTATAACCACTGTTGCAAGCACCGTTTGGGCCACGAATATACCTCTTAATTTTGGTCCTTTCTGGAAGTGTCAATATGATGCCTTTCACCAGCAAGTAATCCCAGAAGTGGAGAGTTGCCGACTTGCCTACTCTATCTGTGTGTGTCTGTTTGCATCAATTGTTGTCCCTCTGTCTCTAATGAGCTTGAAAGAACAAGCGATTGTCCAAACCATCTTCGGAGTGATGCGAGTATTACTTGTCGTTGTGATTGTCGTCTACTGTGCCGTGAAGTTGTTAGAGGGTGGCAACATCTGTGAGCCTCAGGAGAGCCCAATTGGCAGTAATGCTTCCAACCATTCCGAGTCATGTGGTGGCTTTGAAGAAACAGGACAAAATGTTACTGGGCGCGTGCTAGAGCTGCATGACATAATTATCAGAGCTGACTGGAGTGGGTGGCTGGTGGCCATTCCTGTGTGTACGTGGCCCTTCCTGTTGCATCAGAGCATTCCTTCCTTTACCCACCCTATCAAACAAAAGCAACATCTTTGGCACTTCCTCTTGTGGACATTTGTCTTTGTTGTGATTGTCTTAGTTGTTCTGGGTATCGTTCCTCCTCTGTGGTTTAGTGCTGAAACACAAGAGACAGTTAGTCTAAACTGGGTAAGTGAATGATATCGATGCCTTGGTTATGCATTGACCAAAGGTCACTGAAGATTACTTGCAAGTCACCCCTTTATTATACACCTGGCAAAAGTACTCCAATTATCACAAGGGAGTGCATTATAATGCTTTTCAGTGCAGTGTATGCACCTCAAAACTGATCCAACTATGGAGGATCCAGCCTACACACTGGCATAATCCGTACTAGAGTTTAGCCTCCTCTAGCCTCATTCCCAGGCCACGAGGCCTGGGAATGAGGCTAGCCTACTTCCTATAATATACTCGTGTAGTTGTGCATACTGTTAGAGCACTGCACTCATATATGTAAGACAGCATCAGTTATGTCTAAAACAACCAGTAAGCAACTGCATACCCCCATGATCATTCTAACCGCACAATTATAATATTATCTGCATGCTTCTGATCTCCCCACCACATGCAGGTCAAGCTTGCAGAGCCCTGCAACTCCCCTCAATTGAGAGTTCTTTCTTATTACATCCTCCTCTTTCCTTCTTTGCAAGCCACTTCCATTTTCCCTTTGCACATCCATCTCATTGCCAGCAATATCTACTCTGTTTTCCTGGGACCAGGTACCTGCAAGAGGCAACACAAGTGTGACTGGGCACTGAAGTCCTTGATAAAGGTCTTTGCTGCTGTTATCCCAATATCGGCTGCATTCGGTATCTCGAACTTGGTCCGGGTGGTGCAGTATGGTGGGATAACAGGGTTTGTACTTGGTTTCATCTTTCCAACAGCACTACAGCTGCAGTCGATTAGAGTGTGCAAAAAGACATTTCTGAATCATGACGTCAAGACAGTTACTGCTGACCCAACAGAGAACAAACTCTCCAGTACGGCAGAGATTACTGGTGCACAAGTATTTCATTCCTCACAGGGTAGGAAGCCACAGGGCGATGCCTCCCTCTACATGACTCCCTACTCCACCCGGATCCTTAGCCACCCCACTGCAGTGTTGATCATAGGAACCATAGGAGGACTCCTCTTCCTGTTGTCCGTTGCTGGTGTGTTTGTCCATCAGTTCAACCCACCAGAAAAACTTAATTGCACAATGAATTAACTTACTATGCAGTTTGTACCTTTCCTCGGACAGGGGTTACTGGTAGGCACTTTGTTATGTATTCACACTCCAGTTTATAATTAACCATTTTCGTGTAACAACTGGCCAGATTGCCATTCATGTCTTGCACAATGATTTATTTCCTTTCTTGCTTTCATGAGCAGCCTACGTGTGGGTGTATACACGGTACTATTTGCCAAGCAATATTAATGCCATCACAATATTTATGAGCTCCTTTATGATTATGGAGAATGTAAAGAGTATTACAACAGTTAGCTACTGTTAATATAGTTGCTGCATGCATGCATACTAGTGTCTTCAAGTTGAATGAAAGGGCACCTAATTAAGTGACCCAATTACATGCACATTATGCATCGATAATGATCGATATAGAGATTCTATATAATTATGGGTGGAGGTGGTGCTAGTCTTCTCATATCATATTATTTAGTAATACAGGCATGCAGTTAAATTTAATTTGCAGGCGCCCCAAAGTTGCAAGTCATACATCATTCACAAACTATTAACGTTACCTTTCTCTTACCTAACTCCATATATAGCTGTACAGGCTGACCCATTTGGACGGTGCATGTTTTTGACATATAATCTTCAGCTGAAACTGAGGTCGTACAATGGCATCAGACAATTTACCTGACAAGACCCCCCTGCACCCTGAAATTATTAGTTGCATCCTAACTCTTATCAGAATGTACTTCAGGCGATGATGGCTGCAGTGATAATTATAGGTCCTGTGTTTACTCCCCATGGGCCAGACATAGTTGAGCCCACACACATGGAGAGTCCCCGCGGCTCGGACCTCGATCCGGCAATACTGTTACTAGGGGCCGGCCAGGTTTTATAACTTGCAACGTAAAGCACGATCTGTGCATGGCTATGTTATGATTGTGTGAGTAAAAGTGCTATAGCCGAATAGAAAATCTCCTAGTGTGGGCGGGGATATGCATGACTATAAGTCATGTGAAAGGAAACAATAATGTATATAGAGTACACTAATATAATATAGAGGAACAGCAAAATCAGCTGAAGGGAGAATAAGCCTATACTTGTTGCAGCCCCGAATGAACACACCCAAAAGAAAGGGGGGAAAAATAAGCTTATATAATATTATAGTCTACTTGTAGCAGCCCTGAATGAACACACCCAAAAGAAAAAAAGAAAGGGGGGAAAAAAGAAAAGGAAAAAAAAAAGCAGCCCCGATTGAACACACCCAAAAGAACAAAAAGAGAAAGGGGGGAAAAAAAGAAAAGAAAAAAAAAAGAATAAGCTATACTTATACTATATATAGCAGCCCTGAATGAACAACTCAACCAAAAGAAAAAAAAAGAAGGGGGAAAAAAAGAAAAAAATACAACCTAGCAACACACCTACCCCTCCGTGACAGGTCAGACACCGAAGTGTAAGCCTCAGGAGCGCTGGATAGGCGTCGGTGACTGGAATCACAGGAGGCTAACCTGCTTTCAACCAGAACACCTTTCTTTAGCTTCGGTGGTCAGATGGGAACCGGCGTACTCCGGCTGCTAGGCGGGGAAGTCAGGAACCGGTGTGTACGGAGTGGCCCAGACTCGTACTCGGTTATTGGGGAGACGAACACTCAACCCCCAGGCTGCAAAGCAAGTGCTTAGCGAGTGTGCCATCCCGACTTCCCGCCAAAACTTGCCACAAATTCAGTATTTAAACCCGCTTCCGGTTGCGCGCGCCTCCGCGGTTCAAAGGTCACGGCTGCAGTCAAGTAAACGGGTTGCGAGACTGGTACTGCCAGTGGTAGCGGACTTGCTGTAGTGAAAAGGCGACAGGCTATTCTGTGAAATTGGCATGCTCCTTCTGAAGCTTTGGAATGAGGGTGAGGTCAGTATTCCGCCATTACGTGTAGAACTGTTGCAAATAGACTAGACAGAGTCGAGTGTAGTGACTTAGATTATTTGAAGTCATGCATAGCATAGTAAGCTTTTGGAGGTATTCTACCCACTACTTGAGGTTTAGACATTAATGTGCTGGATGCCCAGTAGTTTACACTCAGTGTGGTCATAACATAGCTAGAAGGTGTGGGGTCATTTACTTCCCTCCCACCATCACCACCACCACCCCTAGCCTCGTACCCAGGCTCTGAGGAGAGAGCCTGGGACCGAGGCTACACCACCCCTTGAAGTCCTATCCCTCACCAGCATTGGGGACTTTGTAGCTACGTACACTTGCATGGATCATGGATCTTGACGAGCTGACACTTCACACTGGCACCATCAAAGGTTTACCTCAGTGGTGTAAAACTCAGTATTCTTGATGCACTCAGCTTGCATACCTCTGTAAAACTCAGTATTCTTGATGCACTCAGCTTGCATACCTCTGTAAAACTCAGTATTCTTGACGCACTGAGCTTGCATAAAACAATGAGACACATGGCAAAGAGACATTCCACTCCTGCCTGTTGTCATATTGTTTGTTTTTGTGCACGTAACCTCGTTCCTAGGCAGCTCCCACCTCCAGTCTTTGATCGCTTGCAGTATGCAGATACAGAGGGGGAATTCGAAGGCCTGGGAGATCTGCATGGTCACGTGCGGTGACGTCTGGTAGACAGATGGTGGACAATCAAGAATCTCTAAGCCCTTGTTTGTTATATTTGTTGAGGTCTGGAGGCCAGAGTGTTCGCATTGTACACACGAAACGGGAGCTCACCATCTGCACATGGTCATACACACACACACACACATACACACACACACCAACACACCTACACACATACACACACACACACCAACACACCTACACACACACACACACACACACACATTCGTCATACATGTACCCTAACGTGCATCTCACAAACACACAATGTTCTACCTATCACCTACACACACACACACATGCACACCCACACACACCCACACACACCCACACACACCCACACACACACACACACAGGTGGTACCATCCTGGCATATCACGATACATCGCAGAGAGCATGCTCATGTCCAGAGAGATCTCTGATGGAACCTACCTCCTGCGAGATAGCTTGACCAACACTGACTCACTGACACTCTCTGTGAGGAAAGTCATGTGATCAGTCATGTTACAGTCAGCTTAACCAACGCAACCCCCTGACACTCGGTGTGCCATGTGATCAGCTGACCCCCTGACATTCTCAGTGAGGTAGGTCATGTGATCAGCTGACCCCCTGACATTCTCAGTGAGGTAGGTCATGTGATCAGCTGACCTCCTGACACTGTCTGTGTGAGGTAGGTCATGTGATCAACTGACCCCCTGACATTCTCAGTGAGGTAGATCATGTGATCAGCTGACCACCGACACTCTCTGTGAGGTAGGTTGTGTGATCAGCTGACCGCCGACACTCTCTGTGAGGTAGCTAGGTCGTGTGATCAGCTGACCCCCTGACACTGTGAGGTACCCCATCTGTATACCCCAACGGTCTCTTAGTTTGACTCCCATCTTATCCTCCTCTCCCTCTCCCTTCTATCTCCTCCCCATTCTCTCTCTGCTGCCTCCTCTTGTCCCCCCTCCTGCCCTCCTCTCCCCTTCCTACCCCTTCTCCCTCCACCTTCCCCCACCTCTCCCTCCCACCTTCCCCCACCTCTCCCTCCCACCTTCCCCCACCTCTCCCTCCCACCTTCCCCCACCTCTCCCTCCCACCTTCCCCCACCTCTCCCTCCCACCTTCCCCCACCTCTCCCTCCCACCTCTCCTTCCCTTCTACAATGTACCCACAGATGTAAGAACTTTGTGAAGCACTATCGTGTCATCTGGGATGGACGCCACTTCTGTTTTGGTCATAGGAAGTTTCCGGACGCTGATACTCTCATGGAACACTTTGACAACCAGCCGATCATCAGTGGAGACTCTGGTATGGGAACTCTTTGCGGGTATGGGAACTCATTGCAAACATGGCACTACATCAACATGCAAGAAGCATACATGTAGCTGCCCCCCTCCCTCCCATTCCTCCCTCCCTCCCTCCCCCCCCCCCCCCCCCCCCCTCCTTCCCTCCCCCCCTCCCTCCCTCCTTCCCTCCCTCCCTCCCTCCCTCCCTCCCTCCCTCCCTCCCTCCCTCCCTCCCTCCCCCCTCCCTCCCTCCCTCCCTCCCTCCCACAGGTATGCTGGTCCAACTCAGCCACCAGTATCCCCGTAGTATCTCAGAGCCAGCGATCTATGACAAGACTATCGTACATCAGGACAGCACTCCAAGTATGCGGAGGACGGGAAACTCTGCACCGGATCTGTCAGTACGTCGTATCACTTATGCATGTCATGTGACCTATTAGCACAGCCTGTAGATGCGGAACTGGGCTGTACAGTAACCGTTCCCAGCAGCTTTTGTCGCTTGCAGTGTGGAAAAGCAGGTAGCTAGGCCTGGTATCTTTCCTCACGTGAGCATGATGTAATCGACAAATGGCAAACCTTTTCAGAGTGAAAAGTGAAGTTTCACGTACTGCTCAACCAACTACATGTACATGTTCAAACGCTTGGTGTGTATGACAGTCGCCCCCCGCTAGCTAGATACATGTGGTAAGTTACTTCATACCTTAGTTATTCTTGCTGTTCTGAGCCCACATCCAATCAAACCTTTCTATCATCCTGATGTGACACATGAGGAAAGATACCAAACCCTCCCCCGTTTTGGCGTACTGCAAGCAACGAAAGCTGGGTAGGGCCTGGGGACGAGGCTTACTCTCCAAGGTTGAGGTGCTGGTTACACTATCACAGATTCATTCTACCATTCTGATTACACTGTGAACATGAGTTGGTATTTCCTGCTTTCATTTTCACCTTCAGATCAACTCCAAGGAGGGCTACTTAACCAAGCTGGGCTTCCATAGAAAGGTAGTTGCTCTCATACTAACAGAGCCTAACCTCATGTATTTTCACTTGGTAGTGCTTCTCCACATTTATTTGCTGCCCTGTCTACGAAGACAACTTCGAAATCTGCTTCCCCTCCTCTCTCCCCTCCTCTCCCCCTCCCCCTCCTCCTCCTCCTCCTCCTCCTCCCCCTCCTCCTCCTCCTCCTCCTCCTCCTCCTCCTCCCCCTCCTCCTCCTCCTCCCAAGAACTGGAAACGGAGATGGTTTGTTCTGTATCGTAATGAACTGAAGTACTACAATGCCAGAGGTGAAGTTGAGCCTCTGAGAATAATAAAACTGGAAGATGCTACTTCAGTGGAGAGGGACGAGACAGCTGGAAAGCCATTCTGCTTCAGGTGATTGGGGTGGGAGGTACATGCATCAGTTTGGAGTGAGGAGGGGGCTTTATACTTCCTGGAAGCATACCCTCCCCACTTCAGATTTCAAGCTTTAATTTGTTCTGAAAGCTGATCAGATTAATTTGTGATACCCCTAAGTGGACATGCTCCCATAATGCCCATTCCCCGAAACATAACCCTGGGATACAATGACATCTTAATCTTATTGTGCCATTGTGCCCCTGTCTCTCCCTCCTTCCTTTTCTCTTCCCCTCCCCTCTCTGCCCTCCCTCTCCTTCCCCTCTCCTTCCTTCTCTCCCTCCTACCCCCACTCCCTTTCCCTCCCTCCCCCTTCCTCCCCCCTCCCTCCCTTTTTTTTTGAACATCTCCTTTTAATGCACGTACGAGTGTACAATACAACAGCTGGAGGCCTAGGTAGCCAGACCTGTCAATCATGCTGAGCTATCACATGGCACAGGATACACTCTGGTCCGAGGGGCAGATAAAGTATATAACTGATGATAGAAAGTATGTTATAATACTAGCTACATAAAATATAAAAAGTATTCACTAGGTGGTAACGTTCCGTGCTGTCCAAATTTTGTGTGATTCGAGAATAGCCACTGCATATGGTCTTTAGAGAGTTGCATGTGATCCCTCCCTCCCTCCCTCCCTCCCTCCCCAGACTGATAACGTCCTATCGTACATTCTTCATGTTTGCCAGCAGTGAGTCAGAAGCTGATGAGTGGGTGGACATACTGGACTGGAAACTGGTAAGACCAATCATGAATAATTCATTAGGTGACAGGCTTCCACATGGTGGTAGGTTGAAGCTAGCCTCATTCCCAGGCCCACACGCGAAACGCAGAAGTAGGCCTGGTGACACTTGGCAAAATTCCCGTATGTGCTGAGCTCAGCAGTCTTGATTTCGGGTAGGCGAATCACGTTCGTCCATTGCCAATTATTATTGCGTAGTAATTACATTCTTTATCCTGTGAAAGTGTATATAGCTGTTTGATAAAACCGCTGTTCTAGCCTTCAAGACTCACCTCTGGTCGCTCCTTGGCAAGGACGTTCTACTTAGCCATCACCAACAGCTATACCTTTCGCGTGATTTTGAATGCATCCAAATTAATCGCTAATGCAGTTATGCTGACTGTGCACATATGGGAATTTGCCAAGTGTCACCAGGCCCTCATCCGCATTCCGCATGTGGGCCTGCGTACGAGTCTAGGTTGAAGCCCTTATACAATCAATGTTTGCCATAGCTATCCGGTATTGTCTAGACCCCTCACTCCCCAGTCACACTTTACCCCTTGGAACACTTGGGCAGTGTCAGTGGCCTCAGGCTTGCCCTGGACCAATTAGCAATGCAATCAGTTCCAAGTGGTCTTGTAAGGGCTCTAAGAAGCACTAAATGTGCAAACCCATGTCCACCCTGCTTGCAATTAAGCTGAATTGCACTGCCAACAATGGGCCAATGAACCACAATTGGTCACTGGGAATAGACTTAGAAGAGAACGTTGCACTCGGTATGTGAATGAAATTTGAAGCTGAGGATTGTGCCATTGTTGGCAGCATAAAAAGAGCTTTCCAATGATGTCCTTATAAATCTCGGTCACATTTTTGTCAAAAATCACGGTCGGCCAAAGGCTATATAATTGCCGAGCGCATTAGCGCGAGGCTCTGAATGGGGGATCTATTGCTCACTATATACGTATGTACGTACGTACGTACGTACGTGGTACGTACCGGAAGATGTCACGCTCAGGAATGTTGATAGGAATGTTGCGGGTTTCCTGCCGGCCAATTGATTTGCTGCGAAGGGCAAGCTCGACGGTGCGAGAACTACAACCTTGAGAAACAGATCAGTGGACGAGCGCGCGGTGCTCCAGGGCTTGCAGAGCTGGAACAGCTACATATGGAGTCAAACAGTCGACATCTGTATGTACCGCAACTCCACAATAATCTCGCGTAGCCAGAGGCTAGGGTACAAGCGAACGGGGCCTTCAGGGCTTGCAGAGCTAGAGCAGCTACATGTGGAGTCGAACAGTGAGTGTAATCGACATGTTTATCTCAGCTACACACTCGCAAATTCACACTTAGCTATCATACTACTCGTAAGCACGTGGCCAGGCTGCTCATGCGGCCGCGGCGTGCGCGCGAGGCAATTATGCGGATACGTAATCCTAGTAATCCATGGATTGTTGTGATAAATTCAACCGACAGCAAAATGGACATCATTGGAATGCTCCATTCATGCTGATCACAAGTGTGCTAATCCCAGCTTCGTATCTCACTCCTAGCTCTCCTAGTTCAAGACACCTAGCATATTAGGCACCAATTGAATGCTGAGCTGGTGTGAACTACATTGACCGCTCTGATCTGCCTCTCTCCCAGGCTGGCGGTTCTGCTGAGGGGTAGTCATCAACTCCTGACCGTTTGCAGTAGCAGATTTGAAGAGATCTCTGATCATATCATCCAGCAACTGACACCACAAACTTCAATCATGCATATATCACATGACTACCACTACATAAATGTTTTGGTCAACCATATATGGTGATAACTTTGGGTGCATGATGAAAGGTGGTTCAAGTGGATGGTCACTAGCCTCGTTCCCAGGCTCCTCCCCCTGCACACGCCGTATTTTACTTCACCGCACGCACAGGGGGGAGCCGGGCCTGGGAACGAGGCTAGATGGTCACAACATCATTAATTTGTGTGCATAGTTGTATCCGATTAATGAGGCAATACATAATTATACATTGTACCCACTTTCAGAACTGAAAGGGCTTTTGGCGCAGCCTAGCTATACTTCTGCATATAATTATGTTGTCTAGGCACCAGCCACGGCAGTGATCGATATGTCATTAGGACTTGGGTTCTGTGTTAGCAGAAAGGGCGGGACAGGGAGAGCTCGAGGTGGGTGGGTGAACCCTAAATTAAAGGGTGCAAACAGCAGGCCGCACCTGGCTTGGCCATGAATAGCCATTGGTTGGAGCTGGATGAGCCATTTCTCGGTTTTTAAGCATGCATAAATGGGCCTACAAAACAGTGCTCTCACCTTTTATAGACTCAAATTCCAGTGTTCAAGGCTGATTTTTCTGCTAGAGCAAGTTACCATTGCCCAAGCATCTTGATCGCATACTCGTTAATGAGTGGGTGTGGTTTAAGTCACATAATGTAGTAAGGAGAGCTGTGTGCAATGCTATGTGAAGGTAAAGCTTTGAGATGAAAACCATGGGAGGGTATATGTTTAAGTGAAATTGTTACAAGCTATAAGACTGACCTCCAATGTCGGTAAAGAGGAGTAAATAGGGTATACCCTATTATAGTCATGGTTGCATAGGGTATCAGTGCAGTACGCATAAGCATAGCCATATGACATTGTCCTAACTGACTTCATTGATGAAGGCTAAGTAGTTCCTGTCTTCGCTTGAGTGCAAGGCAACCTAATAGTAGGAGGACAAATAACCACTCACTAATCCTAACACAACCCTAATGACTGGGTACTAATATACTGTATTCCTATGTGGTGATATTCCAGTGCGCTACATGCACAATTTATCATTTCGACACGCATGTTTAGATCAGCTCTGGCTCTCCACCTACCAATGGGCTCTGTGTGAGAAGAGCGTCTAGCTATAGTCATGTTCGACCCTCTCATGATGTACACCACTGACCTTGAATCCTAATGATGCAGCCATCACAGTGACCTTCTTCACATACTGACCCCTCTGCTCCTTGTTCAACTCCATCATATACCTGCAAACATTGGAACACAAACCAGGAATTTTAGAGTCACAACCTCATTTTGTCCACGTCAGCAGTCCGGTGTCATAAAATTTTGGGGACATGGGACCTTGGGGACCTGGGACCTTGAGAAGAAACGCTCGACAGAGAAAGCATGGGACCTTGCGCAGCAATCATTACATCTGTGTGTAACAGATGTGGTAGCTATGTTCTGGGGTTGGACTAGACTAGACTAGTGACGTGCGACCTTCGTACATGCAACCTCAAACTCCACGAAGAACGTTGGGCATGCCAGGGGCTTCACACAGACGTGATCAGGGACAGCTGAAGCAGACACGTGCACGATTGAGGCCGAGCAGCACTCTGTCAAACTGGACAATAACTTAATGAGCCTAAGCTGTGAGCGGCAGAGTTATTGATAACCACCAGAAACAGCTAAAAGAAATCAGCACAGAAACTGTGTCCCAAACTGGGGAAAATGGGGACCCAACGTCCCAAGGACCCAGGTCCCCACGGTCCCAGGTCCCCACGGTCCCAGGTCCCCAAGGTCCAGGTCCCCAAGGTCCAGGTCCCCAAGGTCCAGGTCCCCAAGGTCCAGGTCCCCAAGGTCCAGGTCCCCAAGGTCCCCAAGGTCCCATGCTTTCTCTGTCGAGCGTTTCTTCTCAAGGTCCCAGGTCCCCAAGGTCCCATGTCCCCAAAATTTTATGACACCTGACTGCTGACGTAGACAAAATGAGGGTGCAGTACATGTAGCCGAGTGAGCGAAGTTACTCGTACTTATTATACATGCATGCACTTCACATAAACCCAATCATGCAAACTATCCAAACAACGCGAATCATTAACTATCACTAACTATCACTAACTAACTATCACTAACTTGGCAGTCTCCAGGACAAGGGTACAGTTGGGTGCCATTGTGCTCTCAATACCTCCGGTCAAATTGTGTACCATACTGCATGAATAGCAACAGCTGCAATCAACACACCACATCAGTACAGAAACAGAAAGCTCAGATCATCTCTAAGACTGCTTGGTGTCAGTACAGTGCCCTCAAAATGATTAAGGTAGCATAATTATATTATGTCAATCGCTGGATTCGAAGGTGAGTGAATGGTACGTATGATAGGCCTGGAGTATTTTATGACATGCAGTGAAAATGAGTACGGCTCAACTTTAAGCACTTGGAGCTCAGATAACCCATATCAATTAACCTCCTTCCCTGCACCCTCACAAGCAGCTACATGAGGGTTACAATTATTTGTTTAACCTCTCAAAACTGACCATAGGAACCATATGCCCATGCCCACTCAGTGGGCAGTTTGCAAAATGAGCAATAATTATTATGGTGTTGCATACATGTATAAACTACCAGGTGTTGTATAAACCAACAGGTGTTGCATACATGTATAAACCATGCGCTCAACAAAATATATTGTACACCCATTCCTTAGCCTCGTACCCAGTCCCACGCCCAGCTTTTGGTCGCTTGCAGTACGGCCGTACTGCAAGCGACAAAAAGCTGGGCGTGGGACTGGGAACGAGGCTACCCATTCCTCCCACTGCAGCTGTGAATACTTAGCTATAACACCACTGATAAATGCACTGCTCTTTGGTCTGAGAAAGTTAGCCTCGTTCCCAGGCGCTCGGTAATTGGGGAGATGCATACCCCTACCTGTTGGAGAAGTACACGACATTGAAGAACTTTCTGAATTTTGCTTTCTTTCCCATCTCAGCCACAGAGCCGAGAGGGAGGAAGGTGATCCGGTGAGACCCTGCAGGAGGGTCAAGGTAGCACAGCATGGTGCTTTAGAAGGAGCCACTGTCCCTGATGTATACATACATACATACATAAAACACGTACATATACGCCAAATGTAGAAAGCAAGTTCTAAATACCTTCAGTATAGTTCTTTGTTAATAATGGCCAAAGTGGACCATGTTTCTAAACTACAAACATGCAAATTAGGAATGTGCACCCATGGTAACCCGGAGTTGAGAAGAGTTTAAGAGAGCTGGCATCCCATAAAGAGCTATAAACTCACCGTTCCTGGTCTCAAGGTCAGGCGACGATGCCACCAATAAAGGTCTTATTTGTTTACATAATATTGGGGGCCCGGAGTTATACGTAGTAAGTAATTCAAATCTTTTTTCCACTCACACAGCTGCAGGTGTTGGAGTTTCATTGATCACAACTAACTAGTATAAACGAAACCCCGTAAGTAGAACAACATTCTTACCTGGACTCGCCATCTTAGCTTTAGTGTAACCTACACTGCACCTGTGTAATTTTACCCTTACCATTGAACAGGGCACCCCCAGAACTGTGGCCATTTGCCTTCTCTTCTGATCCCAAAGGCTGTAGTAAAAAAAAAAAAACATAAACAAAAAAAACAAACATAATCATTCCAACAGTATGGAAGTTGAGTCAGGAAGATTTACTATATATCACTGTAAAAATCCCGGGCAGTTTCAGCCTAGATTTGGTTGCCTGAGTTGCAGTTTTGTGTGTTGCACACCAACAATACATTGTTGGATCTATAGTGCTGCAGCTCTCAAGCACAAACCCAGTACTGAATTTATTGGATCAGAGTACGTGCAGTAACATTCATCATGTTGGCACTGGCCATCTGGGTGCAATATTCACATGATGACGCTTTTGGGTCAGGAAAATATTCATGTGTAATTGGAACTTAGGTTACTAGCTGTATCAGCTATTGGCTAGCTATAGTTGTGGTTTGTGGGGCAAAAGCTATTCATACTTTTGTCATTGGATAAACAACTTGTGCTAAACTGCAACTGAGCTAGGAAACCCAATGTAGGTTGAATCAACCCTCCATCCATGCAGTGTACATACTTGGCATGCCAATGGACAACTTTACTACATACATGTACATATCATTCCATGTGACTCTCATTCCAGAACCTCTCGTTTCAGTTTTGGATAAATGAGTAGTGTCATATGGGCTAAAATCTCCCCCAGTAGACGATTAAGACTTCTATCTACAGTCTGAAAAACACAGGAGAAATGGTCGCCATACTCTTGAGTTTTCGATAGAACAGTATCCATGGAAGACGATTATTCCAGATACTGCTAGATGAAATTGTGATTAGTTCTCTTATCCTGTTTTGAAGAGATAGGCAAGTACATGGAAGTGACATCATAGCTGTGTGTACAGTGACTGATGGCTACCGAGAGGTGTAGCTATCACAGTGGCTGCAACCAACTCACCATTCAATATATCACCACTAGCTGTGATATTGCTCCTGGAATCAACGGGGGTCAAATAATTATCCTGGGTTGAATAATTGCTGATTATCTGATAATTGGGTGGAGAAATATGTCGTATTTACTGTTACTTGTTATAGGGTATGGTTTGCTGCATTTTTGAAGTGCTAAACTGTTGCATATGACCATTTTATGTTCGCTTTATTGTGCTCACTAACATCCCCATATAATTGATATCTCAATTTTACCTCCAATAATTGGTCAAGATCTATACATCAATCAATTATTGGTTATTGGTCACAGCTCTAACTAGCGATATGTATTATAAAGAGGGCATATGGCACTCTGAAGTCATTCGTGATTAGTGGTAGTACCTTCTGTTCCCCGGACACTGCCTCATCCTCATCGAACAGCTCCTCAATGACACCAACATTCCTGGCCCTCCCAGAGGAGGGATGGCCTGTGTACTTCTTTCCGGTAGTCAGCGTATGCATCAGAGACAGCAGGTTGTACTCAGATACACCGGCACTCGTCTGGGGGTTGAAATTGTGTATGTGTGTACACATAAGTGTGTGGTACATGTATGAGTGTGTATGGTGTGTGTATGTTTGAATGAGAGGCAGTGAGTGCTGTGACGATGGGAGAAGACTGACAACCACAGTCCACCTACTCAGAACTGGACATTAATTCAAGGGTAAACATGGTTCCGAATGCTCATGTGCATGCTGTAGATACACATACAATGTACATGTAACCTACATGTAGCCTCGTTCCCAGGCCACGTGGGAACGAGGCTGCATGTAATGATATACTAGCTCACGTTCAACTATCACTGTATACGATTTCTGTTCGGCAATACACTTCTCCTGATTACACCAGACTGGATAGACTGTCTGAGCGAACAACTTACATTCACATGCTTGCCGTTCACTGTCTTGAAGAGCTCCTTGTTCTCTGATTCAATACCAAAGGCTAGGAATGGGCTGTTCACAAGGTCTCCCCAATATCCCCTCCGAGCCGCTCGCTCACCTCCAGCCTATATACACGACAATTACAAGACTGTTACACCACAACATTCGTACCAATTTGGTAACCCATGTGGTCCAGATTCTCATTTAGCAACCACTTCATCACCTACGCATGTCACACACAATGTTAATCTCTAGCTGGTTTTCAGGGTAGAATGGCTGTATTGAGACTTTCTCCATTGTGGAGGCTCATTGCTGAGGAAGTTTTGGCATGTTTGCAGCCTTAATTGGGTCAGGGAGCAAGGCTGGTATATTGCTACTGTGTAATGATTGTGATGTTGTTGACTTTGGTGTAGTTAAGGAGATCACTCCCACAATGGTCAGTTCAAAGTTTGAATCCTATTAGTCCCAGACCCAACCAACACCAGCATGTATCAATTTACAGCCCTTTGCAGCGTTCTTGCAACATCCGGTTACAACAGCGCCAACAGTATTAACCAATCAAATTGAAGAACTATTTGAATTCTGCTCGCTGATTGGCTGATACAGTTGATGCTCTGGTGACCGGATATTGCAAGAACGCAGCAAAACGCTGTAACTGGAAGTGGTATATGCAAGGTCTGGGAACGAGACTAGCATCCTGTTGGCTACTAGATCATGTGACCTCACATTGTTGACTACATGAGTGATTTTGACGGAGGATATCCCAGGTCAAGGCTACTACTAGTAAGGCTGTACTGCACTTGATCACAACAGTGTTGTACAGTTCACACTCGCACAGGCACTTTCACACTCGGACAGGCACTTTCACACTCGGAAAGGCACTTTCACACTCACAAGGGAACACACTGCATTAATAGATGCACAACCAAACATTACTTGTGTCACAATGACTCCTGATGCAAGGGTACGGTTGGTGGTCTGGTAGGGAGCATCGTCCCTGAGATGAAAGGCAACACCTCCTTCCCTCCATTCTGTGTACTCACGAGACCCAACCACTGGAGCCTATGTTGTGTATGCGTGTAGGTGTGGGAGTATATGTGTGTGTGTGTGTGTGCGTGTGTGCATGAGTGCAGTATGTGCATATGTGCATGTGTATATGTGTGTTATGCATAATGTGTTGTATCAATGTTAACGTTGTACACTTACAATACCTAGTATTGTGTCTGTGACTGTGAATGTGTGTGTAGATGTGTGTGTGTGTGTGTGTGTGTGTGCATGTGTGTGTGTGTGCAGGAGCGCATGAGCCGCCGAAGAAGCATCGAACTCAGCATGCCCGCCCTAGCAGAAGTAGAAGGCATTCACACGTCCCAAACTTTTACCTTATACGGCAAGAGGCCATTACGTAAAAGACAAATTGGCATTTGTGCGGTACCGCAAAGGTCTTCCATATAAGGTATGACCTAAGGCGTGAGGGATCACAACATGTCTATACTAGTTCAACACTCCTTCGCGCCTTCAGCGGCTCATACGCTCCTGGCGTGTATGTTTAGTTGTGTATTAACAATGTGTGTCCATGTGCATTGTGCAAGTGTGTAATATGTGCCTGTGAGTGTGTGAGTGTGTGTATGCCTGCAATATGGATGCATGAGTATGCACAATGTGGTGTATATGGCTTCCCCAACCATGAACCAGCAAAGCTGCTGTCCAATGCACCACAACAGCCCAGCTACACAGCCAGCTAGTGCTGCACATCAAGTATAGCCAATGGCAGATATGGGGGGGGGGGGGGGGGGGGGGCTTTGGCGGCTAGTAAAAGTAACTTACGCAGTTTGGGATTTGTTCCGATCATCATTTTAGTCTCTCCAGCGCTAGACAAGCCACCTTGAACTTCAAAACTCATGAATGTCAGACGTGTCATGAATGCATTCACGTGACCGGTAGTGGGTGTGGCAATACCGTGTGGCAATACCATATTTTTGGGCGCATTTCGCACGCCAGTGGCTGAACCCCCCTTTCTAAATTTCTAAATCCACCACTGCTAGCTATAGATCTAGTATACAGGAAGACAATATCACTGCATGATGTGGATTTACACCCAGCTGTTCACAACTGTACAGATGTGCCACACTCACCATTTCTTGCAGCTTCATATGGTAGTCCCAGTCAAACACTCCGCTCCTTGCATCATAGCGTGTACCAAGATACTGCCGCAGGCGACCATCCCTGATATGGCAATGAAGTATACTCTGTTTGCATCTATGCATGTACACCGGCCATCAATAAGAAACCTACGTATGGGCTAGATGGTATATACAACAGGATAATCTCCTTGTAGTCTGTTGAGCTCGACGTGTTATACTGGAAGTGATACATGAGCTGGATGAAAGGTCTGGGAACGAGACTAGAACCGGAGTAGACCTTCCGAGCAGTATGGGTAGCATACCACCAGTATTCATGACTAGCTGACCAATCGGATTGCACCAGTTAATTTTAAGGTTGTAGCATGCAGAGTTGGGGGGGGGGGGGGGGGGGGGGGGGGGGGTTAGCACGGTGAAGTAAGGGGGGGGGGGGGGGAACGTGAGATACCCTGAGTACACAATAGTTCTTAGGGCGGGGCAGCAATGATTTGGGGGGGGGGGGGGGGTCACATTGAAGATTGAAGACACTTACATCTGTTACCCCTGCTGCGGTGTGTACAAACTGATCAAGCCAAAGCAGCTAGCTACCTTTGAAAACCTGCTGAAGACAGATAGAGGAAGTTTAACTATATACTAACCAGTGTCTCTTGAGGTCAAATGTGCTGTCACCGGGATGTCTCCAGAACTTAAAGATCCCCTCCAGCATGTCTCGCTCCTTGAACTGGGGACACATTCACATAGAGAGCTGATTTAAATTGCAATGAAGGTTGCACTTACACAATAACTGTAATTGCAACATCTTTACAATCAACAGTTAATCATTAATGAAGGACGTGATTTTTTTGTATATATGACTGTTAAACTGTGTTGTATAGCTTGCCTAACTATCGTTGTGGGAAGTTATATCTACCTTCTCTCTATACCCGTCAAGATTATTGGCCTTTCCTTGCTTTGGTATTGTACCTATAAGTGATGAAAGCTTGATGTATAGCCTGGGAATGTAGATCTGATAGTGTAACGTCACCTTCAATAAACTGATGTCCAGCACAGGAATACAGGATCTGAGGTAGTCCAGGTCTGTCACCATCCTAAATGACAGAGGTCAGCATGTGACAAGATGCAAACGGTATCAATCGTCTTTTGCTAACACAAAGGTCATTTCCTATCGCCAAAATGTGAACACCATATCAAAATTCCTAGAGTCACTCCTTCTGACCTCCACTCACTTGATGAGGTCAGTGGCCTTCTCTCTGAGGTACTCAGCTGTGTGAGCTCTCACTAGCGAGTTGCCAAACAGCTCCAGAAATAACTCCGCCTTCTCTGGAGGGAAGAGCAAAGCAACTTCAAACCGACAATCTCAGAGTCAGTGTTGGATTGTCTGTCACCATACCTTGCAATCCTAGTTTGTCCGCAGGTTCAAAGGTCAGCGCAAGAAAGAGCATATGCCGAGCAAGCACCTCCAAGCTGCCCTCAGCAATGTAGAACTGCATAGAGACAATATATACTTTCATGTTAGCAGATTCAAACTCATAACGCATCAAAGTACATAAATTTTATCTCAAGTTCGGCTTCAATATTTTGTTTCATTCACCAGCAATGAACTCTGCTCAAATGTACCTTTGCCATAGATTTGGGAGGCAGTAGTACGTTGCCCTTCCCCTCACCGTCCTACCCAGGATACTAGTATACGGGACATGCACAAGAAATTCACCGACAACGTTAACACGACTGAAATTAGAACTCTGATAGACAGAGACCTTGATGATAAGAATAGACCACAGTGATTTACACATGCTAAGTCATTGGCTACTCAGTGCCACCATGCTGGGAGTTTCAGCTGCCATCCCATGGCTTATGGCAACACAAACTTTGTACAAATTGGATACCAAGTGAATGTGTTGTACTTCAGTATATTGTTCTTGACTCACAGCCTCGTGAACTTATATCAGCCATTTGCATGTTGCAGGCATCCAAAGAGGAACGAATGTTGTACTTTTGACAAACAATATTTCATGCTGTAAGGATGAGCTTGCTTACATGCAGAGGCCTGGAGGTGTGGCCAGAGGCATTAGCCAGAGTGGTGAGGACATGCCGAAGATCACCACTGCCCACTAACAGAACATTTACGTGGTCTGTGGGTGCATGTGGGGATGAGTAAAATACAACTCGTCTCTAATAGAATATCACTGACTGCCAACCAACAGTACATTCACATGGTCTGTGAGTGTGTGCAGATGTACTACTATGTGGTAGGCAACCACATAGTAGTCAGCAGTTAATTTTACTCACAGACCATGTGAATAGACTGTTGGATCAAACCACTGGTACACATACAGTATACAAGATTAATGCCGTGTACGTATTCTAGAAAACAGTTTCAATGGAAGTCCATGGACTTGGCAATCTTTGAAGAGAGTTGAAATCTGCCCTACTAGTCGAGGTTAGGTTCCAATCTGCCTATTATTAGAAAACCTGTGGTAGGAATGGCCTGGGACATACTGGTGTTGTATGCGTCTATACGTACCTGATTGAATTGCAATGTCTGCAAGTGAGGTATCCACAGGGTTTCGCACAGAACCTGGAGGAAAATGATTTATAAATGCCACTTGTTAATTGGCCCTCCCCCATAATACTTGTACCTAGCCTCGTTCCACGTCTTTCCTACTTCCAGAGTTTAGTGGATTGCAGTATGCACTACAAGTGATCAAAAACTGGAGATGGGATAACGCCTGCTAATTTTTACCCCACTTGTAAGTCAAAGCAGCCTGACGAAACAGCACCCAATAGACTCACTGCATGTACTAGCCTCGTTCCCAGGCTCCTCCCCAGCTTTTGTACAGTATGCAACAAAAGCTGGGGAGGAGCCTGGGAACAAGGCTAGCATGACAGTAGCACAGTTTTACGATGTACTACTTGAAATAGTCCACAATCTCTAAACTACAGTCCCTAATAGCGTGGATGCAATGACATGTAGCTAATGGGATTATGGGTGGGATAAGTCCGAAGGTAAGTCCGGGTAATTTCGATCACCGGGTATTTCCGGTCACTTAGGCAGAGGACGCAAGGTCTCGATTTTGCCGACAGATATGTTATAGCTGAGTGTTGCCTCTATCTGCACAGCACCATAGTTTTGGCTGAAAACGTAGCTTTTAGAATAGAGAAGCCCTTCTCTACTAAGTGACCGGAAATAAACCGTGATCAATATTACCCCGACTTACCTTATCCTCTTCCAGCAATATGAGCAACACAGACTTCATAGAAAATCGGTTTTCTGTAATGGAGTACCTGATGACCACTGGAATTAACTCTAGCTATATCTATAGTGAGACACACGGCCGCTTCAAAGCTACTAGCTAGCTAGCTACAACACTCCAAGTTTAAATTCAGGAATGGGATATAAACTGGCCACTGGCCAAACTCCTGGTTTCTAGCTAGCTGATTACCAATGTTGGCGAGGTCAAGGGCAGGAGAGAAACCCCACCAGGTCACAGACCCCAACCCTTCAACAGCGGTTGCAGACATCCTCAGCCCCAGAGAGATCCGAAAACTAATTCTAATAGATGAGCACCTTTATACATCCAGCCCCACCCACATTCTGCGTTTTAGCACACACTTCTATATGATGTTGCCTACACGTACGTACGCTAGCACAAATTACTGAAAAGTGCTGTGGCCGCATGGGATTGGGTGAAAAGACAGCCTCCCGTTCCGAAATAACCCCAGGTACATGTACAATTGTACATGTGTACATGTAGCTAGCTATTTAGCAGTGATTGCGCATTTGAAAAGTTAGTGCACTAGGTGGTGTTTAATTAATGTACGTACCATTGGTAACTCGTATCCACAGGCTTTGGTGTTCCATAAATACCCTCATGTTATTTATTGTTATGACGTGATATTGGTCCGGCAGCTCAGGAAGTACATACTTTAGGTATAGGTACCGGAAACGCGCGCGCATCTAGAACCTGCCCTGCCGGACCGTAATATAATATAATGTCAGTAAGCTAGTTAATCTAGCTATACCCGTTTATAATTACTACTAGCATAACCCGTTTTATCTACTTAGCTACCAGTATTACCCGTTTAGCAGTTCGTAAACTTACTACCCGTTTCAATACCGCTCAGATTGTGAAGAGAGGATGGCGCATGGCGCATGGTGTCCATGGAGGAAGCAGCAAGCCGCTGGAAATCAGCGTCGCGAGCCCAAGTCAGTGAACCCTTTCCTCGGATTTTTCTTCCTGGTGAACTACTCCTTTGGAGGAGGAATATTGGCAATTCCTTACTCGTCCCTGCACGCGGGTCATCTTGTCGCCATCCCTACGATGGTGGTGGTTGCAATCGTCAGCTGGATCTATGCTACATGGGTGATAGAAGTCATGGCCAGGGCACAGGTAGGTTTTACCATAAATGTACTATGGTTTACAGGCTCTGGAGGCTAAAGTAGGTTGCTACGGCTTATTGTGTTACCCCTGCGAAGCAACAGGAATAAAATCTTCACGCAAGTAGGTGGCTACTGTTTTCCAGTGATTTTTGAGACAGGATAGGAGACCACGCCTTCCCTCACATTGGGTGGTGGGGAACATGTATAGACAACACCTGAGAGGAGCCCTGTCTTTCACGAGTCCTTGTGGTGCATCCCGCAATGTCATCTATACTGCTCAGTTTCGCTGAGTTTGGCTATTGCTCGACGTTCTATCTTTTCCGTTTTAATGCAGGTGTCAGAGCTAGCCACTAGCTAATCTGCTTTCACAAACACGAGACAGTCTGTGAGTCCTTTACTGCAAAACTTTAGCTGGCAAGAAAATCAACGCCATGAGATTGCACATGCTTCTTTGCATGTGGCTGTGTTATGATACTTTCTTCATGACTGCATGAGTTGTTATTATGGTCACAGGCAGTGGCGGATCCAGGGGGGGGGGGGGGGGGGGGGGGGGGGGGGGGGCAAGGGGGGCCGGTGCCCCCCCCCCCCCCCCCCCCCCTGGCTAGAGAATTTTTTATTTTATATAGCTTACTAACTTGCTGCCGCTACGTTGCAACTCCTGGCCTGGCCTCCTCAGCTCGCAATATCGTCCGTTGCCTGAAAGTTGAAGCCGAACGGCTTGGGAACGAGACCACGATCTAGTATACCCCTCCGTGTACGTACGTATTACGTTCATGAGCGAAATTTGAGCAAGGAAGAAGCTCATGTGGCGGCCCTGGGACCTGCAATCGGTTATCCTCGTACATCTGGAACTTGCAGTGCAAAGTGCGAAGGTGCCACGAGAGCCCATCCTGAGAAGTGAAAAATGAAGGCGAAAAAATTTTTCCGCGCTTTGCGCGGACTGATCGGCGCTACGCGCCTCTATGCACTGCCTCCGGCAGCGTTTAATATATGGTGCCCCCCCCCCCCCTTTCATAAATCCTGTATCCGCCCCTGGTCACAGGTGATGTTGATGTTCTGGAAGCTTATGTTCACATGGCACTAGATCTATAGCTAGTCAGTGAGTTAAGCAGGTGTATTGAGAAACATTGTAGTCGCAAATTTGGTTAAAGCAACATAGCACATGCCAATATCCAGATGATTGTGGTGCCTTTGATCCATGCTTGGCTTGTGCCGATTGGGCTGCAGGCCTGAGCTATATAATGATTATGTAATTATGCGTGCATAAGTCTCAGCATAATAGGATTGACTTGCATATATACTGCATAATTCGCGAATAATCGGGAGATGAAAAATAATTGGGTGTGTAGTTTGAGTCATGTGATTGCAAGTGATGGCTCGTCTGCATGGTTGTGAGTCCTCTATTCTTATATCATGCTGTGGCAGCACCGAAACGGGAACAGAGCCTAAATTAGTTTCAACTATAATTGATTTGCTATTTATACACTCTCTGCTACTGCTAATGTGTTTCTCACAATTAATGTGTAATTGCAAGCTACGAACATACCACTTGGCCAAAACACAACACACGTGATCAACGTTTAGCAAACTCTGTTTTGTTATATCTTCCAATTCCAAATTTTGCACATTATCAGATGAGCATCCCCATAACTGAAGGAATTCTGGTTACACGGCTGACCCATTCTATTAGTGACCCACAGGCAACAGTGATCAAACTGTACAGTGTAATATCATTTCAACAGACTATGTAATCTGGTATGTGTTACATGAGCGTGCATGCACTAGTTTTCATGTGTCCAAACTCTAACCTTGCGATACCCACGCTTGTGCCATTTATTCAGGCATTGGAATCCTTCTCCAATTTCCAGAGATCTGGAGAACTGAGTGACACTGAGAAGGCTGATTCAGAGCTATCACCTCCTTTACCTCTAAAAGAGTACTGTGGCAGTCTCATTGATATTCACAAGCTGCATAGGGCAGGTGCAAGCCACCCTGATTTCAGAGCTGTCCAAAAACGCAACTTTGAGACAAGTGAACTGTGTGAGATATTCTTTGGCAAGTTGGGAAAGTACCTATATCTGATCGCACTGATCATATTCTCTGGTATTAGTGCTACGAGTTTAGCTACCGTTGCAAGCACAGCTTGGGCAACCAACATACCTCTTAACTTTGGTCCTTTCCAGAAGTGTCCTTGCAAAGCCTTTCACGAACAAGTAATTCCACAAGGCCCAGGGTTGGAAGGCTGCCGACTTGCCTACTACTGTTGTTTGTGTCTGTTTGCATTAATTGTCGTCCCACTCTCTGTGATGAACTTGAAAGAGCAGGCCGTCATTCAAGCAATCTTTGGAGTGATGAGAATAGCGATGATTGTCATGATTGTCGTTTACTGCATTGTGAAGTTATTGGAGGGGTACAAATTTTGCGAGACACCAATTAGCAGTAATAATTCCAACCACTCAGAGTCATGTAGCATTGAAGAAACGGTACGAAATGTCACTACAGAGCATGCACTAGAGCTGCGCGACATAATTATCAGGTTTGACTGGAGAGGGTGGCTGGTGGCCATTCCTGTGTGTACATGGCCCTTCCTGCTACAGCACAGTATCCCGTCTCTTACGACCCCCATCAGACAAAAGCAGTATCTTTGGCAGTTCATTCTGTGTACCTACGGTTTTGTTTTCTTCTTCTTAGTTATTCTGGGTATTGTTCCTCCTCTGTGGTTTAGTGCTGAAACACAAGAGACAATTACCCTAAACTGGGTAAGTGAACGATAGCTACATGTCCCTGTGGAAAGCTTATGTAGAGATGAATAGACCATCACTGAAGGAAGTACTTATTAGTACGCACCTAATTCTGTAACTCATCATGAATGAGTAGTCAGATGCTTGACGTGTTACAGCTACATTCAAGATAGCATTTAGATTACACCCAGTATACCCAAATCCCAGGCTTCACTCTCTGTCTCTCTCTCCCTGGTCATGCTACCCTCCCTACCAGTAAAGTCAGTCTTCATACTCATTTAGACATGTAGCTACATAATAGAAAGATAGTTTAACCCTTTAATCAAGCTAGCCATAGCCATAGCTTGGGGATGAGACTATACCCTCCAGCATCTAAAGTATAAAAATCATAAATGTAATCTTGTTACTCTGCATGCTCCGTTCTACAGGTCATGCTTGCAGAGCCCTACAACTCCCCTCAATTGAGAGCTCTTTCCTATTACATCATCTTGTTTCCTTCTGTGCTAGCTTGTTCCAATTACCCTTTGAACATGCATCCTCTTGCAAACAACATCTACTCTGTTTTCCTGGGACCAGCTACCTGCAGGCTTAAACGAAACAAGAACTGTGATCGGATACTGATGCTCTTGATAAGGCTGTTTGCTGCTCTTCTCCCAATAGCAGTTGTATTTGGTGTCTCCAACTTGGTCCAGGTGGTGCAATACAGTGGGCTCACTGGCTTTGTAGTTTGTTTCATCTTCCCAGCAGCCCTACAGCTGCAGTCAATTAGAGTGTGCAAAAGGACATTTCGTGATGTACATACAGCACGGACACAATATACGCTCGCAGCTGCTGACCCAACGGAGAAAAAACTCCCTGATAAGACTAACACAGAACTAGTCAATTCCTTACAAGATAAGAAGCCATGGAATGAGTCCTCACTCTACATGACGCCGTACTCCTCCAGGATTCTCAGCCACCCCATTGCAGTGTCCATACTGGGAATTATAGGATTGCTCCTGCTACTAGCAACTATTGCCAGCTTGTTTGTCCGCCCAGATAAACTTTATTGCACTGTTTGAATGATCGATGATGTGTTTCAGAAGCACAGTCGTTATGCATGGACAATATGCATATAGCCTTTTTTCCACAGGATCTCCGCTGCTACATTCTAGGCAAATGCCACTGAAAGCTGGGTGGAGGGCTGGAAGGCAGTGGAAGCCTGCAAATCAATGAGGCAGTAGACTAAGTATGTTGTGCTATACCAATCTATCCCAATGTGGCAAATGAAAATTATGGTAACTACATTTTGGACACTTGTAGCCTTGTAGTAGCCTCGTTCCCAGGCCCACGCGAAACGCGGAAGTGGGCCTGGTGACACTTGGCAAAATTCCCGTATGTGCTGAGCTCAGCAGTCTTGATTTCGGATAGGCGAATCACGTTCGTCCATTTCCAATTACTGCGTAGTAATTACATTCTTTACCCAGTGAAAAGTGTAGCCGTTTGATAAAACCGCTGTTCTAACCTTCAAAACTCACCTCTGGTCGCTCCTTGGCAAGGACGTTCTACTTAGCCATCACCAACAGCTACCTTCCGCGTGATTTCGAATGCATCCATGTAAGGAATGTAATCGATTACGCAGTTATGCTGACTGTGCACATACGGCAGGCCCTCTTCCGCGTTCCGCGTGAGGGCCTGGGTACGAGGCTAGCCTTGTAGATGGTCAGCCAGGGAGAGGCCAATATATTTACTGTGGTTTTGAAGTTGGCAATTATCATGAGTTTAGCCAGAGATTGTCTGCCTGAACGTCGTCAAAAGTAATGATCTAGCAGGGGACAGGAGGAGGTGGGTGGGTGCACCTGGAGGGTACGTACAAATGGCATGGCCGTGCATGTCTTTGTATGGGACTGTCACAATTATATATATACTTACAAAATCATGACTCAAGCAGGAATACAATGCATGAGTATGGATAGAAATATTCTGTTCAACATTGGTTTGCGATACTAAAGGTGTGATTGGTGTGCCAAATGTACCCGAACTTCATCAAATGTCTACTGAATGCATGAAAATGTTCAGTCATTAAAGAGAGCCTGCATGCATATAGCTAGCTACCAATATGTACTTCCTGCTGGACCAATGTCAACATCCTAAATTGTAAGAAGTGGTTTATGGTCCAGCTGGAAGTAGGGTGATGATTTATTAGGGCCAGGGCCGGTTCAAGATGTGTGTGCATGTTTCTGAGTATACCTTATCCTAAAGTATGTACTTCCTACCAGACCAATAGCCAGCAAAATCAAATTGTACGGTTTGCATTGGGCAGCCGTCAGTAGGCTTGTGTACGTTCTTTTTATTTTACCTATTAATGCTATTCTTCTACATGTATAAATATATGCTCAAAGGAATTCCCTGTTATGCTTGGCAAAGTACATGTACCTATTATGCTCAAAATAAAAGTCCCCTTTTACTGAAATTCAACTTTTTTGAACATACAAATACGTTTAAAATGACTATTTCTGTAGCGGCCACTACTTACTGCTCACAGCTTGCTCAGTAGCTACTGTTCACGTGTCGTGTCCTAGTTCTGCATGTGACTCTGAGTGAGCCGTGATTTTATTATTACGTAACAGTTCAACGTTTTAGAAACTGTCAGATTGGTGTATTGCGAAGAGCAGTAGAGACTGATGCATTTAACGTTAAACACTACTCCCGGGGGGCGGGCCCGGATGATTATGACGTCACTGTTTATATAACTGTATACACGTGAGCACTGCCTTGTGCAGTCTATATCTTTGGTAACTGTAACTTCTAAAAGAGGACACGATGGCGCTGGGAGCATGGTGCCCGTGGAGGAGGAAGCAGGCCACTATTTCAGGTGGAAATCAGCGTCGCGAGCCCAAGTCGGTGAACCCTTTCCTAGGGTTTTTCTTCCTGGTGAACTACTCCTTTGGAGGAGGAATATATAATTTGGCAATTCCTTACTCGTTCCTGCACGCGGGTCATCTTGTCGCCATCCCTACGATGGTGGTGGTTGCAATCGTTAGCTGGATCTATGCTACATGGGTGATAGAAGTTATGGCCAGGGCACAGGTAGGTTTTACCATAAATGTACTTATGGTGTACAGGCTCTGGAGGCTAAAGTAGGTTGCTGCGGCTTATTGTGTAACCCTGCAAAGCAACAGGAACGAAATCTTCATGCAAGTAGGTGGCTACTGTTTTCCAGGATGGGACGTGATTTTCAAGACAGGACAGGAGACCACGCCTTTCCTCACATTGGGTGGTGGGGGACATATATAGACAACACCTGAGAGGAGACCTGTCACTCTCCTCGAGTCCTCGTGGTGCATCCCGCAATGTCATCTGATATATACTATACTGCTCAGTTTCGCTGAGTTTGGCTATTGCTCGACGTTTTATCTTTTCCGATTCAATGCAGTTGTCAGAGCCGGCCACTAGATAGCTAATCTGCTTTAGTGAACACAAGACAGTCAGTGAGTCCTTTACTGCAACGTGACCGCGAAAACTTTAGCTGGCAAGAAAATCAACGCCATTATAGAAGCTTCTTTGCATGTGGCTGTGTTATGATACTTTCCTCATGACTCTGCATGAGTTGTTATTATGGTCGCATGTGATATTGATGATCTGGAAGCTTATGTTCACATGGCTCTAGATCTATAGCTAGTCAGTGAGTTAAGCAAGTTTTGCTGCTGCCAGTAACTCAGCAGAGAGTGTATAAATAGCAAATTATAGTTGATTAGAGAGAAACTTACTGTGCTTTTCGGTGCTGCCACAGCATGCCAGAAGAACTAGAGGACTCACTCAGACTCAACCATGCAGACGAGCCATCACTTGCAATCACATGGCTCAAACTACACACCCAATTATTTTTCATCTCCCGGTTATTCGCGAATTATGCAGTATGCAAGTCAATCCTATTATGCTGAGACTTATGCATGCATAATTACATACATAGCCGAGGCCTGCAGCCCAATCGGCACAAGCCAAGCATGGATCAAAGGCACCACAATCATGTGGATATTGGCCTGTGCTATGTCACTTTAACCAAATTTGCGACTACAAGGTTTCTCAATACTACAGTTGCCATGTCTACAAATTGGTTTATGGCTGCTCCTGCTTATGTGTTGCTCACAATTATTGTGTGCATTACAAGCTACGAACATACCACTTGGCCAAAACACAACACACGTGAGCAACGTTTAGCAACCTCTGTTTTGTTATTTTTTATTCCAGTTACAAATTATGCACATTATCAGATGAGAACTGAAGGAATTCTGGCTACATGGCTGAGTGACCCATTCTATTAGTGACCCACAGGCAACAGTGATCAAACTGTACAGTGTAATATCATTTCAACAGACTATGTAATCTGGTATGTGTTACATGAGCGTGCATGCACTAGTTTTCATGTGTCCAAACTCTAACCTTGTGATACCCACGCTTGTGCCATTTATTCAGGCATTGGAATCCTTCTCCAATTTCCAGAGATCTTCTGGAGAATTGAGTGACACTGAGAAGGCTGATTCAGAGCTATCACCTCCTTTACCTCTAAAAGAGTACTGTGGCAGTCTCATTGATATTCACAAGCTACATAGGGGGGGGGCAAGCCACCCTGATTTCAGAGCTGTCCAAAAATGCAACTTTGAGACAAGTGAACTGTGTGAGATATTCTTTGGCAAGTTGGGAAAGTACCTATATCTGATCGCACTGATCATATTCTCTGGTATTAGTGCTATGAGTTTAGCTACTGTTGCAAGCACAGCTTGGGCAACCAACATACCTCTTAACTTTGGTCCTTTCCAGAAGTGTCCATGTGAAGCCTTTCATCAGCAAGTAATTCCACAAGGCCGGGGCTGGAGGGCTGCCGACTTGCCTACTACTGTTGTTTGTGTCTGTTTGCATTAATTGTCGTCCCACTCTCTGTGATGAACTTGAAAGAGCAGGCCGTCATCCAAACAATATTTGGAGTGATGAGAATAGCAATGTTTGTCATGATTGTCGTTTACTGCATTGTGAAGTTACTTGAGGGGTACAACATTTGCGAGACACCAATTAGCAGTAATAATTCCAACCACTCAGAGTCATGTAGCATTGAAGAAACGGTACGAAATGTCACTACTGGGCATGCACTAGAGCTGCGCGACATAATTGTCAGGTTTGACTGGAGAGGGTGGCTGGTGGCCATTCCTGTGTGTACATGGCCCTTCCTGCTACAGCACAGTATCCCATCTCTTACGACCCCCATCAGACAAAAGCAGTATCTTTGGCAGTTTCTTCTGTGTACCTACGGTTTTGTTTTCTTCTTCTTAGTTATTCTGGGTATCGTCCCTCCTCTGTGGTTTAGTGCTGAAACACAAGAGACAGTTACCCTAAACTGGGTAAGTGAACGATAGCTACATGACCATCACTGAAGGAAGTACTTATTAGTACGCACCTAATTCTGTAACTCATGAATGAGTAGTCAGATGCTTGACGTGTTATAGCTACATTCAAGATAGCATTTAGATTACACCCAGTATACCCAAATCCCAGGCTTCACTCTCTGTCTCTCTCTCCCTGGTCATGCTACCATCCCACTAGCACAATCCCTACCAGTAAAGTCAGTCTTCATACTCATTTAGACATGTACATAATAGAAAGATAGTTTAACCCTTTAATCAAGCTAGCCATAGCCATAGCTTGGGGATGAGACTATACCCTCCAGAATCTAAAGTATAAAAATCATAAATGTAATCTTGTTACTCTGCTCCGTTCTACAGGTCATGCTTGCAGAGCCCTACAACTCCCCTCAATTGAGAGCTCTTTCCTATTACATCATCTTGTTTCATTCTGTGCTAGCTTGTTCCAATTACCCTTTGAACATGCATCCTCTTGCAAACAACATCTACTCTGTTTTCCTGGGACCAGCTACCTGCAGGCTTAAATGAAACAAGAACTGTGATCGGATACTGATGCTCTTGATAAGGCTGTTTGCTGCTCTTATCCCAATAGCAGTTGTATTTGGTGTCTCCAACTTGGTCCAGGTGGTGCAATACAGTGGGCTCACTGGCTTTGTAGTTTGTTTCATCTTCCCAGCAGCACTACAGCTGCAGTCAATTAGAGTGTGCAAAAGGACATTTCGTGATGTACATACAGCACGGACACAATATACGCTCGCAGCTGTTGACCCAATGGAGAAAAAACTCCCTGATAAGACTAACACAGAACTAGTCAATTCCCTGCAAGATAAGAAGCCATGGAATGAGTCCTCACTCTACATGACGCCGTACTCCTCCAGGATTCTCAGCCACCCCATTGCAGTGTCCATACTGGGAATTATAGGATTGCTCCTGCTATTAGCAACTATTGCCAGCTTGTTTGTCCGCCCAGATAAACTTTATTGCACTAGAACTGTTTGAATGATGATGTGTTTTAGAAGCACAGTCACATTAATTTTGTTATGCATGGACAATAATGTTAATATGCATATAGCCTTTTTCCACAGGATCTCCGCTGCTACGTTCTAGGCAAATGACACTGATAGCTGGGTGGAGGGCTGGAAGGCAGTGGAATTAAGCCTGCAAATCAATGAGGCAGTAGTATGTTGTGCTATACCAATCTATTCCAATGTGGCAAATGAAACTATGGTAACTACATTTTGGACACTTGTAGTCTTGCAGATAGTCAGGGTGGGAGAGGCCAATTAATATATTTACTGTAGCTACTGTGGTTTTGAAGTTGGCAATTATCATGAGTTTAGCCGGAGATTGTCACTTTGCCTGAACGTCATCAAAAGTAATGATCTAGCAGGGGACAGGAGGATGAGGTGGGTGGGTGCACCTGGAGGGTACAAATGACATGTCAGTGCATGTCTAGCCTGCATGCATATAGCTAGCTACCAATATGTACTTCCTGCTGGACCAATATCCACATCCTAAATTGTAAGAAATAATAGTCCAGTAGTCCCAGGGCCGGTTCTAGATGCATGTGCATGTTTCTGGTACCTGTACTTCCTGCCGGACCAATATCCAGCAAAATCAAATTGTACGGTTTGCATTGGGCAGCCGTCAGTAGGCTTGTGTACATTATGCTTTTTATTTTTGCCTATTATGCTATTCTTCTATGCTCAAAGGGATTCCCTGTTATGCTTTTGCAAAGTACCTATTATGCTCAAAATAAAAGTTATGCTTTTTATTTTCTTGAAATTACTTTTTTGAACATACACGTTTAAAATGACTGTTTCTGTAGTGGCCAGTACTTACTGTTCACTAAAGTATATAACAGTTCGAAATTCAAGAAACTGTCAGATTGGTGAGCAGTAGAGGATGTTTGTGCTGCATTGGTAGTGTGACGTAATTACCACTTACTTGCGCGGGGCCGGGCCATGATGACTATGACGTCACTGTTTATATAACTTTCTGTGTATACGGGTGCACTCCAGTGCAATCTATATCTTTGGTAACTGTAACTTCGAAAAGAGGACACGATGGCGCTGGGAGCATGGTGCCCATGGAGGAGCAAGCAGGCCACTATTTCAGGTGGAAATCAACGCCGCGAACCCAAGTCGGTGAACATATTTCTCGGTTTTTTCTTCCTGATGAACTACAGCCTTGGGTCAGGATGCCTGGCAATGCCGTATATGTTTCTACACGCAGGCTACATGGTCGCCATCCCCACCCTACTGGTAATCACGTTCGTGAGCTGGATCCACGCTTCGTGGGTGGTAGAGACCATGGCAAGGGCACAGGTTAGGTGATGATCGTTGTTTTTTTTGTTTGAAAGATTCGGGTAGTTGATCGATCGATCGATCGTGTTTAATATTGTAGCCTACGCCTCTGCATGATGCTTTTTGTTCGACTTCTGCTTGCCTTCTGTATCAGAAACTGTAACAAACAGTTGCTTCCATGAGCAGGAGAGGACCGTTCTCAGCAGATGGAAAAATCAGAAGTAGGCCTATCACGTCACAGATAAAATGATCACTGCACTTCACTGCTTGAATGAGGTATGCATGCAATTGCCGTGAATTTACATGGTGTACAGTTCAAGAACTTGGGAAGTTGCCAGGCCATTTCTCCTACCGCCTGGGAACGAGGGAAAGCTGCCACTTGTAGGCTCTTCCCTACACTACTGAAAAATTGTGCTGCATAAAGAAATCGTGTTCAGGGAGATATGATACTCTGGGGGAAGAAGCTAATTGAGTGGTCAGCTAGGCCTACATCAAATATATAAATTTTAATGACAGTAAACAACCAACTGACGTGTACACGTACACACCTATAGTAAGTAAACCAGTGCAGCTAGCTAGCGGTCTCTCAGCCCCACCCATAACGTTAACAACACTTACTGGGGGGGGGCGGGCCCGGATGACTATGACGTCACTGTTTATGTAGTATACTGTTTCTGTGTATACGTGTGCACTATCAGTGCACTCTTTGGTAACTGTAACTTCGAAAAGAGGACACGATGGCGCTGGGAGCATGGTGCCCATGGAGGAGCAAGCAGGCCACTATTTCAGGTGGAAATCAACGCCGCGAACCCAAGTCGGTGAACATATTTCTCGGTTTTTTCTTCCTGGTGAACTACAGCCTTGGGCCAGGATTCCTGGCAATGCCGTACGTGTTTCTACACGCAGGCTACATGGTCGCCATCCCCACCCTACTGGTGATCACGTTCGTGAGCTGGATCCACGCTTCGTGGGTGGTAGAGACCATGGCAAGGGCACAGGTTAGGTGATGATCGTTGTTTTTTATTAGAATTTTTTTGTTTGAAAGATTCGGGGAGAGTATCATATGACATATCTCCCTGAACACGATTCCTTTATGCAGCACGATTTTTCAGTAGTGTAGGGAAGAGCCTACAAGTGGCAGCTTTCCCTCGTTCCCAGGCGGTAGGAGAAATGGCCTGGCAACTTCCCAAGTTCTTGAACTGTACACCATGTAAATTCACGGCAATTGCATGCATACCTCATTCAAGCAGTGAAGTGCAGTGATCATTTTATCTGTGACGTGATACTTCTGATTTTTCCATCTGCTGAGAACGGTCCTCTCCTGCTCATGGAAGCAACTGTTTGTTACAGTTTCTGATACAGAAGGCAAGCAGAAGTCGAACAAAAAAGCATCATGCAGAGGCGTACAATATTAAACACGATCGATCGATTGATCAACTATAATGGGTGTGATTGCGACGTTTCAACGCATGACACAATTGGGTTTACTATTGCCACGTGACAACATTCTGAAATCTAATTTGTAATGCCATCTTTCTGGCAGCAGAAGTAACAGTGACTTTGCGTAAGTTGCCAGGCCGTTTCTCCTGTTGCCTGGGAATGAGGCTAGTGGCAGCTTAGCCTCGTTCCCAGGCCGTGTAGGAGAAATGGCCTGGCAACTTATGCGAGTTCAAACTGTTACTTCCGCTGCCAGAGAGTTGGAAGAACCAATCGGATTTCAGATCGCTGTCACATGACAACAGTAAACCGAATTGCGTCATGTGTTGAAACATTGCAGTCCCGCCCATTCATCACAATAGTTGAATGCTCGATCGCGCTGGTGTAGGTGCTCTGCACGACGACTTTTGTTCGTTCGTCTTCTGCTTGCCTTCCGTCGCAGAACCTGTGCAAACAGTGGCTTCCACGAGCAGGAAAGGACCGTTCTCAGCTGGTGAAAATATCTGGACTTCGCTGCTTGAATGAGGTATGCAATTACCGTGATGTTACGTCCGTATACAGTTTGAACTCACGGAAGTTGCCAGGCCATTTCTCCTAGGCAGCCTGGGAATGAGGCTAGTGGTAAACATTAGTCTCGCCAGACATGACGAAGTCTGTTGTCATGCTAGAGGGACGAAGCAACAACCTGATTCAGGTGCAATCCTGTACTATTCCTGCCCCTACAAATGTTGGCAAACTGTTTACACAGCACCTGTGGTTGAAGGTACATGTATATGGATCCTTGTATTACTATATTGGAATTGAAACTAGACACTAATCTGATTATGTTTTATCCAAGCTGCAAACACTCAATACAAGATCATTCATTTTCAAGTGTTTGAACAACACACACAAAAAAAAGTTGAACCAGAACCCGGTTGCTAAACTGCTTCCGTGTAGTAGCAATATACACAGACATGGACAATTTGGACATGTGGATCGATTGGCGTAAATCTGCTGTTTGACCCACTCAGGGTGACCCAATTGAATAGCCAGTGGGCAGGCAGTAACTTCCTGTATTCTAACTTCCTGTATTGCCCAATGGTGTAACCCATTGTTAAGTGTGACTGATTAGGTGATGGGGAGTGGACATGGTTTCAGTTGTACATACTGGACCTGATGAGAAATCAGGTGACATTACTCTGCAGTCCTTCTGTAGATAGTAATAAATAGTTTACAGATGTGGGTATAATAGTGTTGGCTTAGTGGTCAAGCTTTGAATCCCAGCTGGCATGGATCTCAGGACTTCGTGCTCTCATCCTCCTATAGACCATGGATCTCAGGACTTCGTGCTCTCATCCTCCTATAGACCATGGATCTCAGGACTTCGTGCTCTCATCCTCCTATAGACCATGGATCTCAGGACTTCGTGCTCTCATCCTCCTATAGACCATGGATCTCAGGACTTCGTGCTCTCATCCTCCTATAGACCATGGATCTCAGGACTTCGTGCTCTCATCCTCCTATAGACCATGGATCTCAGGACTTCGTGCTCTCATCCTCCTATAGACCATGGATCTCAGGACTTCGTGCTCTCATCCTCCTATAGACCATGGATCTCAGGACTTCGTGCTCTCATCCTCCTATAGACCATGGATCTCAGGACTTCGTGCTCTCATCCTCCTATAGACCATGGATCTCAGGACTTCGTGCTCTCATCCTCCTATAGACCATGGATCTCAGGACTTCGTGCTCTCATCCTCCTATAGACCATGGATCTCAGGACTTCGTGCTCTCATCCTCCTATAGACCATGGATCTCAGGACTTCGTGCTCTCATCCTCCTATAGACCATGGATCTCAGGACTTCGTGCTCTCATCCTCCTATAGACCATGGATCTCAGGACTTCATGCTCTCATCCTCCTATAGACCATGGATCTCAGGACTTCGTGCTCTCATCCTCCTATAGACCTTATTCGGCTAACGCGCGCGCCGACAATTGGCGGCAGATTCCAATTACTTGCGTGGGCGTTCAGCACAGCTGCAACTATCTTTGCTAGCCCCCTGCACTTTTCTAGGTAACAATCGTCAGTGAATACAGTACTTCGGTTTGTGTAGGTGATAGAAGACTACATGGTAAGAGAGACCAGCATGTTTACGGCGGCAGGTTTCGACGTTTGTGAAAGCGCTTAAGGACTGCTGCAGGATTCCAACAGCAAGCACTCAGCACCACCATCCCAAGGCACTCTTGTGTTGTTTCTCCAGTGGTTCTGAGAGTGCAGCACCATGCATGGACATCATCCTCTGTAAGCACAAGCTGATCAGAGTGGCTGTAATGGTACCATTCTCCATGGGCGTGGCTCAAGGTGAGTGTGCTTTGAGGGATGTGGCTCGCCACCGAGTAGCTGGACGTGCTCTGCAAGGCAGCTACTGTGAGGCTAGTGCCTTTTCAGTAGATAAATGCGCTCGAAAGTGTGGCTCAGCTAGCGCCGGCTTTGCAATACACTCTTTAGTGTGCTTTTAGCCCCACGGCTGTCCCTGAGCACCTTCACAAACATCAAAACTTGTACCTTGAACACAGCTCTCCACCGCAAACTCGGACTCCATCGCAGCCTAACGACACAAGCTCTCACGTAAACCACAGAGCGCTCCATGGCCACGCGGCCGTGTGGTAAGTATGACGTCATTCTCGCCCTGCAAATCCGCCAAATTTTAATCCGCTAAATACAATTCACAGCTTTTTAGAGCCGATCCCCAAATTTAATTCCTGCCAAATTTTCCGGCCATACGGTACTATATTCACTGATGATTGTTACCTGAAAACGTACGTACAGTTAGCAAGAAGCTAGTTTTGTTGCAGCCGCCCATGCAAGTAATTGGAATTTGTCACCAGTGTCGGCACGTGCGTTAGCCAAATAAGGTCTATTATCCTCTATATGCTTGTGTTTACTTCGTATGTGCTAACCTCATTCCCGGCAGGCCACACCCTCTGTCTCAAGCTCATTACGCTCCATTACGGAGAATAATGACGTAGAAAGTGGAAGGAAGGGAAGGTGTGTGTAACGACCACACAAGAATTAAAATTCCCCGTGGTAGTCCCGTTACTATTTTTAGTGTGCACATGTATCATTGTTTGTCTGTGATGCCATTGACTGACTACAGTGACGTGCCAAAGATCACTGGGACAGAGAAGACAGTGTCGGTTAGTGTCATGGGATGTTTCCCAGCAGTCATCAACTCCAGAAAAGCAGAAGAGGCAGTTATTTTGGCTTGATCGACTACACCGTCATAGAGCTTGATACTGGCTTTTTCGTTCTTCTAGTAGTCATGAAGTCTCCGTACACATGCGAGCTGAATGTAGTAACGGGACTACCATGGGGAAATTTTCCAATTTTGTGTCTTTTACATGGTCGTTTCATGCTCCTTCCCTCCCTTATTTCATTATGCGCTCCTGGGAGCATCCTTGTCACAGTACGCATCTTTGTAGACCAAATCCCCTGGCGTCCTGTCAACAGTGTTTATGGAAGAGGTATTGCCAGTCTAAAGGAGATATGGCATCTTTTACGTCTCACTTTGGTCTCGCTAGTCTAAAGGAAGCACCTTGACTTTGAAACACCTGGGCATCATCGGACATCTGTTTTTTTTATTACTTAAATTAGCACTCTTATAATCTCTACTGGTATTATATACCCAGCCCCTAGTAGAGCTGGGAAGTGGCCTGGGAACAACGCTAGATATCATATGCATGTGTTTGTACAAACATTGAGCAGGTGGCTGCACAATATTGGTGTGTGCTACCATGGATACCCATAGTAACCCACATTCATGGACATTGCCGTGAATGTACTTCCCATTGATCTTGTGGTTGTAACACTAAGGTCAGCTACTTCCCCCTCGTTTGCCTACGTGAACAATCCAGCGCCGGACAGCTCTCTGTGCAGAGCTCAGTGCTGCTTCCTGATTGCCTCATCGATCCGCTTCAACTGCTGCTCCCCGTTTGCGTCCGCTTCAGCCGCTGATCCCAGTTTGTGTCTGCTTTAGCTGCTGCTCCCCATTTGCATCCACTTCAGCTGCTGCTCCTCGATTGCATCCGCTTCAGCTGCTGCTCGCCGCTGGCGTCCGCTTCAGCTGCTGCTTCCCGATACACAATTGCATCCACTTCAACTGCTCCCCGATTGCGTCCGCTTCGGCTGCTGCTCCCCAATTGCATTCGCTTCAACTGCTGCTCCCCGATTGCGTCCGCTTCGACTACTGCTCCCCGATTGCATCCGCTTGTAGCCCCAGCTGTTCGTTCCAACCCATGCCCAATGTTCTCGAACGTTCTTCACAGAGTTTGAGGTCCTGTAAATAGAAGTACGAAGGTTGTGCAACACTTCCATCCAATATTGTGTAGAAGGCCTATCCTTGTTCCCAGTCCCACGCCCAGGTTTTCGTCGCTTGCAGTACGATAGAGCGGGGAGGGCCTGGTACATTTCCTCACGTGAGCATGACATAATCGACAAATGGCAAAATTTTCAGAACATAGACACTACATTTTATTCAACCATCTACACGTTCAACGCTTGGTGAGTATGGCAGTCACCCCCCGCTAGCTGGATACATGTGGTATGTTACCTGGTACCTTCGTTCTTCTTGCTGTTCCGAGACCCACATACGCCCACGTTCATTTAGGTCTTTCTATCGTCTGCAAGCGACGAAAAGCTGGGCGTGGGACTGGGAACAAGGCTATAGAAGGCCTTAGCTGGGCTTACTACCTACTTTTGCTTACTACATGCAATAGTATAGTTTACATAATTTCCAAAAACAGAGAAGACAGTGTAAACAAACCACTCATTCATTAAGAACCTTCAGTGGGTCTGTCATGACAACTGTTGCTTGGTAACCCAGTTTGTGGTCATATGTAGGTCTGTAATGGAATTGATATTACCAAGAGTTCATAACAGTAGGGTACCTGTGAAAGCCGGAACGCGGAACGGAACGCGGAACGGAAGTAAAATGCGGGCCGCGCGCTATCATCACCGTACGCGCAGGGCGTCTTTATTCACTGGACTGGTGGACTGGACTGGACTCACCCTAAAATGCCTTTTTCAGTGTAGGACAGAAGCTAAGCATACTTATTAAGTTGCTTGCATAGCCTGCTTTCGTGTCTTTCCTCGAGTCGGTGGAGGTCAAAGGTCACGTGCATATTTAATGAGCTTCAATGAAAAGATTATGAGAGCATTTATTTACATCAGACATCGAACTCCAGCCTTTGCTGAAGCATAGAAAACAGAAAATAATATTCCTCTATCATCCACGACTGACTGAAGCGCATTTTGCTGAAGCTCATTAAATATGCACATGACCTTTGACCTCCACCGACTCGAGGAAAGACACGAAAGCAGGCTATGCAAGCAACTTTAGTAAATAAATAAGTATGCTTAGCTTCTGTCCTACACTGAAAAAGGCATTTTACAGATTTTTGGGTGAGTCCAGTCCAGTCCACCAGTCCAGTGAATAAAGACGCCCTGATGATAGCGCGCGGCCCGCATTTTGCTTCTGTTCCGCGTTCCGTACCGCGTTCCGCGTTGCGGCTTTCACAGGTACCCATAACAATAAGAGTGTGCAACTGTCATATGGTATCAATTGCCACCATCTCGGCAGTATGACGTAATCAATTGGTGGTCAATTGATCTTCGTCATACTGCCGAGATGGTGGTAATGGATACCATATGGCAGTTGCACACTCTTATTGTTATGAACTCTTGATATTACATTCTGGTGCCAAAGCTAGCCTCGTACCCAGGCCTTCAATCGTGGGGGGAAGGCCTGGTATACACTGTTTGCGCATGCGCTTAATTTCCCCCAAAATCTTGGAAAATAGGATATCTCGGTATTCTCGCGTGAAACGATGACGTCGAATGACGTCTACGTTTACATTCCTAGAAGAACCACAACGAACGACGAGTAGCAATCATGGCGTGCAAAAGTTCCGGTGGTAGTAGTTTCTCTGAGGCTCTTTCCTATGCTTTGCGAAGGCTGAAAATGACACGAATGACTGTGAAAGAAGAGCAGCGCTCCTCCATGAGAGCTGTGTACGAAGGCAGCGACGTGTTTGTGTAGCTAGCTACCTACTGGCTATGGCAAGAGCCTGTGCTACCAAGCGCTCCCTTTCCTCATGGACTAGCTACAAGAAGGGACTTGTAGACAGTGGAAAGAGCTGTGGTGTGCTTGTTGTGAGCCCTTTGATCGCTCTCATGCACGCGTACGCGGGTGTGTTTACACAAACGTCATCCGTTAAGCCCAACCCATTCGCAAACGTCACAATTAAAATTGACGTAATATTCACATCTAAATTAAACGCATGCGCAAACAGTGTATATATACCAGGCCTTCCCCCTGTGATTTGAAGGCCTGGGTACGAGGCTAGTGCCAAAGCATGGTCAAGCTGCCTTCAGCCATTAGGCAGTCTTTTTTGACTGAGTTGCATGTGAAGGTGAACTTTCAGGCAACAATAATTTTCCTCCTAAGCTGGATGGTCGGGACCTTTCCTCGGACAACGGAATGACATGGTAACACACGGAGGAGTATGACAGTGGTATGGGTAGAACAGTGCTTACCCTCGCCCGCCATCATTGTAATAAGATGAAAGTACATGTGTGGTGCATACTGCCTGCTACCCTGGGATCAAAGTACATAATGGCTTGTTCTCAGTTTTGTGTGTGGTAATTGATAGTACTTGAACCAGCGCCTGACCTAAGAGGATTTCCGCCATTGTACATTGAATATTAAGTGCTGTACTGATTGAAAGCTCCATGCACCATTCACTTCTACACAGGCATTGGAGTCCTTTGCAGAGTTCAAGATGTCCTTTGGAGAATTGAATGACACTGAAAAGAAGACAAACTCTGAACCATCACCTCCTTTGCCTCTCAAAGATTACTGTGGCAGCCTTATTGATATCCATGAGCTGCACAAGGCGTGTTACACGACTTCAAACCATCCAGACTTCAAAGTTTGCCGAACACGTCTATTCGAAACAAGTGAACTATGCGAAATATTCCTCAACAGATGGGTGAAGTATCTCTATCTGTTGGTAGTGGTTGGGTTTTGCATTTTTGTTGCTTTGGCCTTTGCTAATGTTGCCAGCACCGCTTGGGCCACCAATTTGCCTCTTAACTTTGGTCCTTTCCAGCAGTGTGAAGATGATGCATTTAACTACTATACACTCCCAGTGGAGCTAGGATGTCGTTATACCTACTACTTCTGTTTGATGTTGTTTGGCTTAATTACTGTTCCACTCTCTGTAATGGGCCTGAGAGAGCAGGCCATCATTCAAACTATCTTTGGTGTCCTGAGGGTTTTGATGATTTCTATCATTGTCGTGTACTCAATTGTGAAGATATTTGAAGGGGAAAACATTTGTGAGACACTGATTAGCAGCAATGTTTCCAACCACTCTAACTCGTCTGGATCGTGCAGCATTGGAGAAAGAATGGAAAATGTCACTTTCCAGGAGCTACGTGACGTAGTAATTCGATTTAGCTGGAGGGGATGGCTGATAGCCATTCCTGTGGCGACGTATCCTTTCATGCTGCAGCACAGCGTTCCCAGCTTCACCCACCCCATCAAACAAAAGCAGCACCTTTGGGTGTTCATTTTGTCTACGTTTGCCTTTCTTGGATTTCTCTATCTCTGCCTGGGTATTGTGCCCCCCCTGTGGTTGAAGTTCACAACTCTGGAAACAGTTACACTTAACTGGGTAAGTTGTGTATAGGGTTGCAATTATTCTGCTGGGTAAACATTTTCGCTGAGTTATTCACCTGAAAATTTCCCAGTAAATATTATGTATTTAGCGATTGGCCAAGCCTATAAGCATACAGCACCAACATGCAGCCTTGAGCCTCTTTCCTTACTGCTGCATAGCTCAACAGCAAGCAGCACCATGGTTAGTCTCGGCCCCAGACCCAAACCAACCCCAGCGTGGATCGCTTCCAGTTCTGGTTTGGGTCTGGTACCGAGACTACACCATGCTTAGTGTTGGGGATACAAAATGCATTGAATGTGTGGATGTATTCATTGCTGTATTAATCGTTTTTGAGGAGCCCATGCCGGCCACTTAGTAATTGAGACACTTCATATGAAATTAGTGGTTCATTAGCCTACTCATTCCTCCGATCTGCAGGTCAGACTTGCTGGGCCCTGTAACTCACCTCAATTGAGGGCCCTTTCCTACTATGTTATTGTGCTTCCTTCCATATATGTCTGTCTCAATTTTCCTTTGAATATTGAGCCTATTGCCAACAATATGTACTCCGTTTTCCTCGGACAAGATTCCTGCAAGAATGGAAATCGCAAGTGTGACCGGACACTGATGTTCTTGATCAGGCTGTTAGCTGCTGTTATCCCGATTGTAATAGCATTTTTCATCTCTAACTTGGTCGAGGTTCTGCAAATCAGCGGCCTGTTCGGGTTTATACTTTGCTTCATTCTCCCAACAGCACTACAGCTACAGTCAACTAGAGTGTGCAAAAAGATATTCAGTGGGCTGCACACAGTGCAAACTGCATTTATCTCCAAAGGCCTAGAAGAGCACAGAAACTGCAACACTACGGTGAGTACAGGTGCTGAAGCAGTTTGTTCCCAAGAAAAGAAGCCAAAGAACGAATCATCCCTCTACATGACTCCTTATTCCACACGGATTCTTAGCCACCCGGTTGCAGTGACGATACTTGGAACATTAGGGATCGTCTTCTTCCTAGCGACCATCGCAAGCCTGATTCCTGCTCTTGAACTCAAACGTGTAGATATAGACGAATATTGTTTTACATAGAGCAGGTTTGCACTGTAAATAATATTATGCGTAAAATTTGTAGCTGTATAATCAGTTATTTTGTAAGCACTTGGTGCAGAACTCACTCAGTATTGTATCCTATCTTTATGTACATGCTCTGTGCCTCAAAGCATTGGAAAGTAAGTCAACTCGGCACAATGTCAATGGATGCCCAACAGCCTTGGAACAAGAAACATCCTGGACAAAAGGAAATTGGTTATAGCTCAAAACTTTGCCTGTTGTGAATAGAAAAAACGAATGCATATTGTACTGTGTTCCACCCCTCACCGCCACAGGTTACATAACAAAGAATCTTGGACTGCTGAAAAATTGGTCAAAATGTTGCTGCATGCGTGCTTCATGTACACTCATCAAGGTATCAAGGTATCCTATAGTGTCCTAGTTGTAACAAGGTGACAAGCATTTCACTGTCCCCCCCCACCCCCCCCCCCCCCCCCCCCCCCCCACCTGGTCACAAGGTTACTAGCTTTCAAATTAACTTCACAAATTTTAGGCCCTACAACCTAGTGCATCCCTTATACTAACAGTTGCCACGTGCGTCTACTTTGTTATATAACGTAATTCTCATGAATAGCTATTATGCTAGGATATGACACTCACTCAATTCTAAGTACATACCTTTCTTTTTCTGCTGTTGTCATAGTGAACAATATTGAGTTGGGCATAATAACAGCTAGGGACCATGCAGGAAGTGCAGCCTCATTGCTGAGGCCGAGAAGGATGCCTGTCTGCTTATTTGGCTAGAATCCCATGAACAACAGGCAGTGTGTGTTGAGGTGCCTGAGAATGAGGTGGGTTGGTATTTGCAGAATGTAATATGCATGCCATGCAGCCATACATGGGTTCGTGTGTTTTGAGGTATAGAGGACGTATCTATAGCTACTTGGCTGTAGGGTTAGTAGTAACATGCATGGGAAGGTCTTCCAGCTGCTGCTTCTTTCTTCTACGAGACTTGCAATAACAGCAACAGCAGCAGCAAAAGAACATGGTATACACAAACCGAGACAGCAATAGTAGTTGTCGGAGATGATAAATTCAATGGAATAATTATTGAAAATCCCATTTCCATCGCCAGTTGTTGTTGCTGTCAGTGCCTGAAGTACTTCCATTCCTTCATCTTCTTCAGGCTCAGTCATTAGCTCCCACTGCAGTCCGTTAATATTCTTTGTATAGATATTTCCGTAAAGATCAAAAATTACAAATGTTTCCGTGACATTGTCTTTGAATCGGGGATGATTGGTGGCAATTTTATAGATCGAAGCTCTTGATCCGGGCTATATGTCGACCTCATGCAAAAGTTAATGTCACAACCTTCATTAACAGTGACCAAACTTGGCATATAACCCGTGGACATTCGTGCAGCCATCGTTGACGTTTGAAGTGCAGCCCCAAGAGTAGGCCTCGACACATTATGCTACCAAACTAGGCTACTGATAGGCATTCAAAAGCATTAATAATTATTGAGGTTTTATGCAACTCTCATTAGTCTCACATTCAATTTATCCTGTTTGCATACCTTGCTCCCAGTCCAAGAAGACCATTGGCTTTGCATGAATGACGTTTGCCCACACACAGCACAACTATACCCAATAGTTGATAGCTATAGCTACATGAATATTAGTTACAACAAGTATTCATATGGCTATATATCATGCAGCTACAGTACCTGCGTATACATAACCAATAATGTCATCATGTGACTGTTGCACCCACTAGTTGCCCACGTACATGCAACAATCAATGAATGAATGACTGTAATACACTCTGCATTGATATCCAATAGCTGAGTTCAGGCATAGCAGCAGCACCACGTCCAGCAAGGGGGCTGGAATATTGGTGTGCATGCAACTCACAGAATTGCAACTCAGCAACCCAACCTAGGTTAAAACAACCCAGGACATTTACAGTGTTATATATAGCAGTAACAAAGCTGCATGCAAATATTGGATGTTATTCCAGAACCAGAAGTGTTGTACGGAACAGTAATGTGCCAAACTGTGATAGACTCTGATACATAGATTTGTATATATGGCAATGTTGATCGGCCATCATAATACACTCGGATTGCATCTCAGCATTGTTTCCTTACAGTGATTGTCTGCATGGCCCTCTCCACCTCACGATCCTGTTCCTTTGAAAATGATGCACCAAATGATCAACAAAAACTGTTAGCTACTCATTGTTGTCAAAAGCTGTTGTGCCTTATACTTGCTGCATGCATGAATATGTACACTGCATGTAAAACAGCAAACTGTCATTTTCATGCAATTTCTATGTTAACAGGATGATCGATTGACATGGACAGCTATTGGGACTGGGGTAGTATACATCATGGGGAAATTTTGCCCTGATGTGATTTGCTAGTTGCAAGGACCGAGTAATGGATCGAGGTACAGGCACCAGAGAAGTAGATATAGACAACATTAAAACGGCATACCTTAATCTCCCGATAATACAGTGACTATACAGGGTACGTGGGCATATTGGAGTGGGCATCATGCTATCCACATGCAGACTTCTCTACACCAAGTTGAAGAAAGGTTGGGCGACAACCGTGCATGCTATTCTGTCTTTGAGAAGTATCATCAAAATTCCAATCAGCTTGGGGCCCCACATGAGCACAGAGGCCAAACTTAGTCGACTACTTGTTCTCATCAGCGCTTGCATAACACACCTACAGCTTCAACTATCATTATGGCTTTCAGAACCATGACATGCCCCAACGAATATGATAATGGTCATCCACCACACCCAAATTGAAGAAGTGGCTGATGAGAATCACTGCTTCACCTGGACACTATGGACAAAGGCCAGAGGTACATTGCAATAGTAGATCAATTCATAGTCGCTACAGTATAATTTTATGCGGCTATATTATGGCCGAATTTACATATTCTCCATGCAAATAGCTACAATCACAGTAACAGTACTAGCATACAAGTACAATTACAGCATAATAATGAGGAACACCAGACACAGATTCCATCTATAAAGCTATGTATTATACAAACCACAGGCTACTATCCATTGTCAATATACATTGTCGCACACTGGAGGCCATAACTAGCTACTTGGCTGTAGGGTTAGTAATACCACTCATGGGAAGGTCTTCCAGCTGCTGCTTCTTTCTTCTACGAGACTTGCAATAACAGCAACAGCAGCAGCAAAAGAACATGGTACTCACTATAATAGCAAGTACTGTTACACAAACCGAGACAGCAATAGTAGTTGTCGGAGATGATAACGGAATATCGAGAATCCCGCCAGTTGTAGTTGCTGTCAGTGCCTGAAGTACTTCCATTCCTTCATCTTCATCAGGCTCAGTCATTAGCTCCCACTGTCCGTTAGCATTCTTTGTATAGATATTTCCGTAAAGACCAAAAATGACAAATGTGTCCGTGACATTATCTTTGAATTGGGGGTGATTCCGGTATGGTGGCAATTTTATAGATTGAAGCTCTTGATCCGGGCTGTATGTCGACCTCATGCAAAAGTTAATGTCACAACCTTCGTTAACAGTGACCAAACTCGGCATATAACCCGGTGGACATTCGTGCGGCCACATACTTGGATTGTTGGCGTTTGAAGTGTTCATTGCTGCATAGGGATTGCCAGTGGAACAGCTATAGAAACCTCCAAATGCAACACTATATTGGGAGCCAAGATTGTATTCACGACTAACACATATGCTGACGTCCTCCAGGAAAGGCATAGGCATAAAGTAGTGGGGACACCCCATCGACTTTGTCACTGGATTGCTAGTTTTTGAGGTGTAGTACCCACCAAAGAGAAATGGACTAGACTGCTGGGAGCTTGTTGCTCTGCACCAGTATCCCTGATATGATGCACTGCTAAGGTGTGTCAGTCTGAGATTATTACAACTACAGCATCTCTTCCAGCCAAAAGTGCCACAATGGCGGCACTCTCTATTACAGACTGTCTCATAAGACACCCGAGATATAGTTCCACTGTGCAATGGTACAGCCACATACCCAACTGAGCAGCTGTAATCTTCTGTGAGAGGATTTCTTACATCAGCAGACGCACTACACAGGTTTTCTCTGTTCATTTGAGGGTGTATCTGGCATGACTGATATATCCCTCCAAAGCCGAAGTTGTTGTTGACAGCTTGACAAGACCCATCTTCCACGTTAGCTTGGAAGTTGAAATTCGATGAGGTCACTTGTGTACAACCACGCATAGTGTTAGCTGAATAATATCGGTTGATAGCATTATAGACTGTATCTGCAAGATCTCTAACGACCGTTGGTGGTAGCTCTGGAATGGTTCCGATTGTGATAGCAAAATGTAGCGGGTCGCCAGAGCGATCAACGGCCACAAGTGCATTTGGAACACCATCTACCCACTGTTCAATAGTGAGATTTGGTCGGAATGGAGGGCCACCAGCAGTGATTACTTCTGAATGCATGCGATTATTGGTGAAACCGCTCAACATCTCAGTAGTAGTACCATACTCAAAAGTAGTGCTGAGGGAAAATTTCCGAAGAAAATTGACACTAGCTGAAGCTCTTATGTCGGTTGAGGTCACACCAGAGGTCTCCAGGAATGAGGAAGCAACCTGGTCGACCTGAGCAAGAGAGGCACCTGCATCGGTACTTGTGACCACGTGAGTTCCGTAATCTCGAACCAGCAGCTCAGCGAGATAGTTTGCGAAATCCGTGTCGTTGTTCTGCTGAGATGCAGCAATGTCGAAAAGACGGGACTTGAAAGTTGGATGGAGTTGGGCGTCCGGCTGGATTTTAACTGCGTAAAGGTTGTAACGAATTTGAACTCGTGTTGTTTTTGCCTGATCTTTCACTTGGCGCGACTTGACGGACATATAGTCTGACGAGAATTTTGCGTTGATCTGAGCGTAAAAGTTCGCGCTGGTTTCCACATTAACCCTTTCAACCCGATAGCGCCCGTATGCGCCCGAATTTTTCACGTGCTAAAACCCCGAGAGCGCCCGTATGCGCCCGTAACTGGATTCCGGCTATTTATCGCCATAGCTACGCGATCGGACTTTAGATAAGTGATTTACGTGTCACAGGAAGTCGAGCGAAGCATAATTAGCTGTGGCTTGCCATAGGGACTTTCCCCACAAATCGCGTTAGAAGTTTACTTGTCGATCGATGTGCACTTAGTGACGGCAATTTACAGCTTATATCCTACGAGCAAGTTGTTGTATCGAGTTTGTACTAGCCAGTTAGCTCACCCACACTGGTAACCTACCGTTGCTGGGCCAGTCAGCCAACCTCTGCCGTGGTTTTGCCGTCATTCTCGAGAGCTCAGCGACAACCCGCGTTTCCACCGTTGTGTCTTTCCCAGGCCTCACTGTCAAGTCGCGGGACTACTTCAGGAACGAAGCAGGTTTGTTTTCAAGCCAAATAAGTATAACTATCAATACCTGAACTCAGCTATTTTACAAGATACAATGCCAATGAATCGATACAACACAAAAATCGCCATTTTTAATTAGCGTTTGTGTAGCCACGCGATTGATTTCTGCGCATGCGCCTCGGGGGCAAAGGGTTAATCGATGCTGAGGTCATTGATTTATAGTCGTCCCAATGATTGAAAAACTCGGCAAAAACGTCGACGTTGCTCATCTGCTTAGGGATGAGGAACACATTGTCTGGAAGGAGATATTTCCCATCGCTGGAAATTTTGCAAGTGGAATAATTGTACTGAACAACCTGGCCTTTATCCAAATTCCTCAGGTTATCGAAACCTATCCCGGGCAGTACTGCCATTCTGTAGAGCGGAGCACTCAGGTCGGTCGGCTGGCTGCTCGGACAGTTACGCACATCTCCAATGGGGTAGGCATAGAGTGCGTCTGTATTTGACTCGTTGTCAGTCTGTGCGAATATGTTGCCGCAGTAAACCAGCAGCAGTACTACTATCAGCGATGGGAGCCGCATTGTAGTTTTGACTACGCTGCGTTTTGTGCAGTTCGCCTAAATCGAGCTGTTATTTATTAACGGGTGGATTCCGCGACTAATAAATTACGTCACCTATCGCTCACTGCACTTGCATGCACATATTTCTGAACTGACCATCAAATTTCACAAATTGTGGCAGCCTACCACCATTCATTCCTACGGCAAATTCGCGTCTGTGTTTGGAAGGCCACTATGTTGAGCTCGCTGATGCTGGAACTAGCTCCTATTTCGGTATGTTTGCAGATACTTTCCTTGGGGAAAGCACAGTGGTCTACAAGACAGACCTGCGGCGGATTTTCTGTGTCTTTCTTTAATTTGGCCAGCCAAGAGCGCGAGGACTAGTTTGGTTCCCAGACCCTTCTGCGTTTAGTTTCGGGGAGGGCCCAAGAAGGGTCTGGGAACCCGAACTACGCGAGGACCAGTATCAAGAAGCGCAAGAGCAATGTTGTTTTAGTTAACTACAACTAAAACTATAATGCAATTTAGTATGGCATATTTCACTTTAGTAATTGAAACTAAAACTAAAATGAGGACTGTCTCAGCCTGTTAATTAAAACTACAACTAAACTAATATTTAAATCACCCCAAAAAGGTGGTTACTAAAACTAAAAGAACCTTTACTAACCCTTTTGAGATTTAGTAATTAAAACTAAAACTAAACTAAGCAATGCGACTTCTACCTAATTAAAACCAAAAACTAAACTATTTCAGTTTTAGATAACTAAAACAACATTGCGCAAGAGACGTCGAAGCGGACTGAAGTACCTGCATCAGCGAGCTCAACATAGTGGCCTTCCAAACACAGACGCGAATTTGCCGTAGGAATGAATGGTGGTAGGCTGCCACAATTTGTAAAATTTGATGGTCAGTTCAGAAATATGTGCATGCAAGTTCAGAAATATGTGCATATGTGGTCAGTTCAGAAATATGTGCATGCAAGCGGACTGAAGTAGCTAGCTACGCAGTGCCTCGCGGCCAATCGTGATGCTCCTACGAGTGGAGGCTTGCCAAGTAGTGAGCATTTTCAGGACAGTGAACCTGTTGTAATTAATGATCACCCCGCAAGTAGCAACTCGAAAGCAGACAGTGTCAATGAAGAATCCCGTTCTCCAGAACTCGATCTGGCAGCCTTCAGGGATGTGGTGTTTGAAGAACAGGAAAGTAACCCTGGTGTGAGATACATGAGTGAATCAGGAGAAACAACTTGGACACCTGCATGTGGTGAATCGAAGGACTCACTGAGGAGAAGGGCTAGCTCAAGTTGCTGACCCAGGTTCTGACAGTAGCTAGTGACCAGAGGAATGAATTGCAGTCTACCATCATGTCTGCTCGAGATGTGACCTCGAGATGTGGTACCAATGCCCTGAAGGAGTGCCTGGTTTGAAGATACGGAAGGGCTGTACATCAAGCAGCTGGGTCCCAATTGCTGCCACACCAGTTGCCTCGCGAACTAGATCCAGAGCTAGACCACAGTTGCATTAGCGTATGATGCTATTGCGTGTATCCTTGCACTTTTGCAGTATTATTATAGAAACAATATATAGCTGTATAGCCATAAAATTTAATGTAGCTACGTAAGTCCTACAACCTAGTGACTCAGGCTTATTCAGTCTGGGAATTTTTGTAATGAGTGTCAAATATATTGTACAAAACCTGGGGTTGATTCAACCATCATGAAATTGTTTAGTGTCATCTCCTGGCCGCGCATGATCCACCTCCGCCCTTATAATTAAGTTAAGTTAAAAGTCCCTAAGCTTGTTTATCGAACATCACCATTATGAATGACGTTTGCCCCCCACACAGCACAACTAAACAATAGTTGATAGCTAGCTACATGAATATTACTTACAATAAGTATTCATTATGGATATATTATGCAACTACTGCGTATTTGCCTAACCAATATAATGCCTTCATGTGACTATTGCACCCATGCCCACATGCAACAATGAATGAATGTAATACACTCTGCATTGATATCCAATAATTTTGTAATGAGTTTGGGCACAGCAGCATCACCACATCCAGCAAGGGGGGCTCAAGCAACCCAATGTGTAATCAGGCCGGGCATCTTGCATGTAATGCATGTCACTCAAACAATTCATAATGAATGATTTTTTATCCATCCAGTATGCAAACAATGCAGCAAGATTACTGAACTGTATAAACAAGCTAGCTATGTAGCATAATTATTATAATGTTGAAATTACATGCAACACTCTGCATGCAGAAAATGTGAAAAAACTACACAGGTCACAAAACAAAGGGTCAATACAGTTAAAGTAGAAAAAGAAACAAAATATATATCAAACTAAAATACAAAGATAAAGCAACTAAGTACAAAGTTAGGGTTAAGCTATAGCTAGTCAGCTAAAACTATATAGGAAAAAGGATCACTGTACACTAGACTCACTAGTTGAATTGAAGAAGCAACTATGTAGGCGTCTAAAAATTATAGGGGACAGGATCAATACGTGACATCAAGCCATTGGTCACCATACGTATAATTAAAGGCTTATTAACTCTCGTAGCGGTCGAATAAATTCCGTAGTTGTTGTTAGTACGTATATATATACGGTTCGCACGCGACGCGTGACGGCGGCCACACGAGTAATACTTCTGAAGTGTTCCAGTCACCTGACTTCCACGACGAATTGAACCCAGTTGAACCAGACGATCGTAGAGGCCACAGTTTGGGTGATTGTAACTGCCGGGAGGTACTAGCCTCGTTCCCAGGCCTTCCACACCTCCAGCTTTTGATCGCTTCCAGTATGCAAAAACGGAGGGGGAAGGCCTGGGGAATCTTCTCACGTGATACGCGGCACAGCTGACGTCACGGATTCTAGACGCAATGGCTTATTTACATTCTCATCCACAGCTACAGAGAAGCTAGAAAACTGAAACAAGTTTCAGAGAAGAGGTAGGTCCTACCTGTAAAACATATCCAGGTTCGAAGCAAAACCGCTGAGGGATAGCTGTGATACAAGGGGTGAAACTCCAAATAGTGCCGTCTTTTCGCTCCACGGGAAGATTGCGTCATAGCTGGGCATTTTCACGTTTGTCACTCGGCAGCCCTTTGGAGTCATGCCTTGTAGCCTGGGTATGCTTTATACGCTCTGTGTAGCTCTCAGTTGGCGCTTGTCCCATCTTCGTAGCTAGCGCAGAATGCAAGATCGGTCTCGTACATGTCTTTGACTGTTGATTTGAGGCGTGACGATGTATGACGGTCGTGCCGCGTATCACGTGAGAAGATTCCCCAGGCCTTCCCCCTCCGTTTTTGCATACTGGAAGCGATCAAAAGCTGGAGGTGTGGAAGGCCTGGGAACGAGGCTAGGGAGGTACTGCACTGCTAGAGAAAGCATACTTTGGGCTTACCGCTTGAAGGAAGTGGTCTTTGTTCGCTAGAGTAGTTGTATGGCTCCCACCTTGATAAGCTCCATGATGGGCGATTTTGTAGAAATCCGCCTGGATACCTCCCGGCTTGTTACGCCATGCATCAATCAACATTCTCTGCACTCCATTATTACCTTTTTTAGTATCTTGGAAATCACCGGGCAATAGCAGCTTAAAACTGCCGTACTCTAGACGCAAAACGAGACTGTTGGAGTTGGGATTGGAACATCGAGAACCATCCAAATTAGCGCCGAGTATTCTTAGAGTTGCCAAGCCCCCACATATTTGGATGACTCCACAGCTAGTCGTGCAACTGTTACCACTAGCAAACATCAGCTTGCCGGAGTCCTCAACGGCCGATAGCCAACCGTTAGTGGTTGCTGTATCGTCGTCAAAACCGCTGTAATTGTTTTTCGCACATCCAATATAAACACCTTTAAGCGCAGAAAGTGCAGACAGTGGTAGCACAGTTGGAATATAGTTGTGGTGGTCTGCGTCACGATGACTAATCGCTACTACCTCAATGTATTGTTTCTGGTTGCCAAGAAAGTCCGAAACATCGTCTTCGCGCATGTGACCATCAGTTCTGCTCCATCTGCTCGATCCCATATCTACCACAGTCAGCAATGTTGGCAGCTGTGTGCGAGACCGAGTATTGTAGTTATGGCCAGTATGATGTTGAGCGGTACTTCTTGCAGGACATTGGATTATTGTGCAATCACCTTGTCCGACTGGTAGGGCGTAGACATTAAGGTTGCTGTCTGGAGCAGGCAGCTTGGTCAACGTTAGCCCATTGCCAGGCACGAATCGCCAAAGTAACACCCACGCAATGCAAACAAAATAAAGATCTCTCCGGCTGCGCATGCCTGTCATCATCGCCAGTTTCTCTTCTCGGCATATATTGAGTGTCGCCTCACTGGCTTTAATCTATTTGTAGCACATTCTTAACGCAAAAATAATAAGAGCTCGAGTATGCAACTCCCATGTGGCTTCTATAACATGACGTACAATTGGTGTTGTGAATATGCTTAACATGCTAACGTGCATACAGGTATGCTTCGAAATTAAAAACAAGATCGTATTCACAGCTAACACAATCATGTAGCTATTACCCTCCAAACAAGGAAGGCGCATGCAGGCAAATAGTACTATATATAGTGAGGACACCTGATTTACTTGGTTTCAGGAATGCTTGTTTTTGTATAGCTATACCCACCTAGAGGTGTTGAAGTATTATTACCCAGTATCTCCACCGATATCTCATGACTGCTGACTCAATGCTGAAATGTCAGTCTCAACTATAGCTTCTACACCAGCCCTGACACATTATGCTACCAAAAAATAGACTACTGACTAGTAGGCCATTCCAAAGCATTATTCTGCAGGAATAGACTGCTGATGTCAAAAGCAAGAGGAATTTGTGTGCAATTTTTCAATCCTTTGGATGGATGTATCTTTCAATCCTTCCTTGGAGTCGATCTATTGTTTATACCACATATCCATTGGAGGGTGTATAGTATACTGGCAACTGTCGGCCGCGGTTCCAGGTATATACTGTTTAGTATTACCAATTCCAGTCACCTTGTTAGCTTGTAGTTTCTCACATAGAGAAAAAAAATCTTGCAGTTTGACGGTTTTCTTCCTGCGGATCAGGTATATATGCGGGGGACACTAATTATACACAGTCATGTATACCAGTATGGTTAGATATGTTGCTCTGAAGGCACAACTCCTGCAAGGGTGTGGAGAGAGAACGCTGCCAGTCCATGACATCAAGGGAGGGAGAATTTGTGTAATAAAAGCTCGTACGGATTATACACGCACAAGTACACTATCCTGGGCTGTACATAAGAGCTGTCACTGCATGCATGTGCATTCACTTGGATACTCTTACAATTTGTCATGGCCCACGTGCACGTGCAGCTATCTACTTTGGTAACCTCTCACAATTATATTATACTCATAGCAAGATGTTATTAGTATATGTAATAGCATGATTTGGAGTGCAATTTGGGAATTAATTGCACGAATAAGGTTTGTAATTTCACGAGGCGAAGCCGAGTGAAATTACTGACCTTACGAGTGCAATTAGTTCCAAAATTGCACTCCAAATCATGCTATCACATATTAATCATATAGAAACTGAGTTATCAATCAGTTGCACAGCAAAGAATCCTTGATACAGCAATAACTGTACACACAAAGTATATGCAACGACACGGATGCAGCTATCAGTCCGGTATCAGTCCTATGATGTAGGCAGGAGGTCCTTGACGCTGTGTAGTAGCGTACTGCATGCTTGCAATGAATTGAGCACTAGCCTCACACAGTGGTAGCTACTGTGATGCCACGCTGTTTTTGCCACCGTCTCAAGCCGTGGTACGGTCCCAGTTGTTGGCTGTCGTCAGGCCGCGTGGCAACTCTTGGGCGCTGCTGGGACCTGGTAAGCATCGCTAGTAGGCGGAGCAGTGGGTGTGGCAGCATCGCCTTGCTGTTTATTGTCCACGGTTCGGCGACCGAGTTTCGGTGTCAGTCGCGTCGAGTACGAGTTCTCCCGCCCCAGCAACATCTTCGGTATTTTCGCACACGCTCTCATGAAGAAACGCAGCATTAGTGGGACAGGAAATTCATTTGACCAGTAGCTACCCTCTGCCATGACGCTTAGCTACCTTTATGCACTCGATAATCGTTTGTTTACTTTTCTGTTCGAACCTAGAAACCACGTAGAAACCGCTGCGGCATTAACCAGTCAGTTCGTGATTACACTTTTTTGCACTTGTACCAGTGCAAAAGTGTAATCAGCAGCTGATTGGCTAAAAGCAGCCGCAACAACACCGCGCTCCGGCAAGCTGCGCGCCGAGCTGTTACACTATTCAGAAGGCAGACAATGGTATTTCAACCACTGATATGATCGCTGTCAAGGAAACAGTAAACAAACAACTTCCTGTCAGTTTGTGCGTGCATAATATTATGGTGTGGTTTCAATGTGTGCGTGGCATCCCAGCTTCCGTGTTCCTTGAAGATAGATTCGGCTGGATGTTCTGTCCCTCTTCTTGAAGTAGTGTGGTCCAAACTGACACTCTCTAGTTTCCTTCCGCACAACCTCAAAAGGTGTGTTCTGAAAGGAGACTCCTGAGCGGCTCCACATAATCCGCAATTTCCCCTGTAATCACCTGGTGAAAGTAGACAGTGTGAAGTAGATGTATAATTATTGCAAATTAGGTGATCAGCCTCAGGTACTACTTGTGCCTTAGGAGTAGCAAGTTCATTACCCTAATTATGAGTAGATATTACACAAACAGTTATCACTGGGGACTTACAAGCTTTGCGGATTTATTTTCCTTGTCTGTTTCTCCAGGTGTAGGTTGTTTCCTTTGTGCCGATCGGCGGATACCCCATGTTGTGACCGTGTCTCGCCGATGTGACTCAAGAGTGCCCTCCAAATCTTCAACGCAGCCTTCATAGTATGTCCCACGTTTCTTTAGGCCTTCAGCCCAAACTGGCGAGCTAGACATCCCTGAACTGTGTAGTATGAATATGGATGATTCAACTTTGATGCACAGCTAATATTGTTATTTTACTCAAAATGATGTGTGTATATTTGACAAGAACCTTATGTATCAACACGTACCTGGACAGGACTCTTCTCCACAGCTGAGAGGTCCAGACAACACTGCTTCAGGACCTACTGCACGATTAGCTATGAGCTTAATGAGGTGGGTCAAAGTACACATTTTAAAACTATGACGTCATTGGGCATGAAGCGCGGTGAACAAAGTGGATCCCTCAGAATCTTTGTGCGCCATTCCTGTCACTTGAACGAGTTATTTACATTATTTACGCGGCACAATTTTTCCTATACCAGGAGTGTAATTACTTCTGTTTAGCCATATGACCATATCTTAGAGGTTCAAGTGCACTGTCCTCATTGAGTGATGCATGTAGTCAGAATACTGGATTTGTTTGATGCATAACCTCGTATACCAAGGACTCACCCCACCCCCAAATAGGTGTGGTGGGACCTGGGTACAAGGCTAGGTATATAATTTTCTTAGACAGTACAGTACAGGCCTGGGTTTGGTCTCATCTGGAGGCACAAAGTAGCTATGTACAGCACAACAGCTGAGAAAACATAATTATACATGGAAAATTTGGGGGGGGGGGGGGGGGGCTATCATTTTCGGTCATCAGCAAGGGCTCTCATAGTAACTTGTGTTTTGCACTGCACTGTCACTGCTCACCGTGTCAGTGGCGGATCCGGGGGGGGGGGGGGGGGGGGGGGGGGGGGGGCAGGGGGGCCGGTGCCCCCCCCCTGGCTAGAGAAAAAAATTTTTTTATATAGCTAGCTGCCGCTACGTTGCAACTCCTGGCCTGGCGCCATGGCCTCCTCAGCTCGCAATATCGTGCGTTGCCTGAAACCGAACGGCTTGGGAACGAGACCACGATCTAGTATACCCCTCCGTGTACGTACGTATTACGTTCGTGAGCGAAATAAGCAAGGAAGAAGCTCATGGCGGCCCTGGGACCTGCAATCCTCGTACATCTGGAACGCGAAGGTGCCACGAGAGCCCATCCTGAGAAGTGAAAATGAAGGCGAAAAATTTTTTCCGCGCTTCGCGCTGACTGATCGGCGCTACGCGCCTCTATGCACTGCCTCCGGCAGCGTTTCATATATGGTGCCCCCCCCCCTTTCCATAAATCCTATATCCGCCCCTGACTGCTCATGCACAACAAAACACTGGCTTAGTTTGATCCTTGCTACCAGTAGTCATGTGATACTGGTGAGTTCATTTAGGAGGTTCAATCGAATCCCCCAGCTACGGGCCTGGAGTGTATCACCAAATACTTCACCAGCTGCGCATGTTACACTCCTGGTATAGGAAATAAAGTGCCGCGTAAATAATTAATATAAAACGAGGGGCAACCGCACTCCTGGTAGCCGTTGCAACGCCGCGGTTGCCTCGCCGTAGCGAAGCTAATTATTGCAATTCGTTCCAATTAACGCACATGCCACGTGGCTCAGTCGATCGCGAGCAATGGCGACCAAAAGGAAGACAAGACAGCACTCATGGCCAGAAATTCGTGGACACGGAGTCGGGTTTTCCGTACACGGTTCCGTATACTCAACTCCGCACACTGACGGTGAATGTATGGACGGCTATGGGAAGACGGAACTTGCAGCTCATCTGCGACTGCTAGCAGCGTTGTTTCACCGATGTAACCCCCCAGAAAGATGGCCAAGAGCGTCTACTCTCTGCCAATGTAAATACTCTGCTGTGACCTTCGCGTCAGAATTTGCAAAATGCTGTTTCTATTGCAACACTTACATGTAATACTTAACAATACTAACGAAAATATTTTTGACACATTTTGTAAATTTAGAGACTTCCTGCTCGCGTATTTTGTAATATTTTTGAGTTGTAACCCCCTAGAACGAAAATTTATGTTCTAAAGTGTATATTTTTGTGTCCTGTCCACAGTTGCTAGCGGTACAGAATTTGCAAAATCATAGCAAAGTACCTACATATTTGTAAGATTTTAACGGCTAAGTTCTAAATTACATTCCGTCTACATTCTGAGAAGCCACGTGCGGTTTGGCTGTTTATACGGATGCAGGATGTAATCTTTGAGCCCGGGTGATCTTTGAGCCCGGGTGGTGACTATATACCAAGTCTAAGCCCTGTAAGCTAGCTAGTCCATTCCTGCCACTGCATGGTCTTGCATCTCATCATGCCAAATGTACTGTGGTTAGCCAGAGTCGGTATTTCCTCCACTATCATTAATTTTGAGAATGAGAATCATGCATGAATCCAATGTTCACTGCTGAAAGTACTAAGTGTGTATCTGTGTGTGGAATTTTATGCAATCCAAAACATGCACTGCGTTTCAAGACCAAATACATCATCGTCACTTTTAGGCGGGCATTCCATGTCCTGGAGATCTGATGAAGATGAGGAACCTTCACTTCTTGTATTCATTTGCTCTGAGTTTGACATTTCAGTTTACGCCTTGCTTTCTGCTTCTTCCTTTTGATGAAGGACTGTGTTTTCCCATGACTATATAATGGAAGATTGGAAACAAAATCACATACTGTCGAAGCATGAGTGGTGGCCAACGGAAGCCAATAAATTGTCCAGTTAAAGGCCAAGGATATTATAGGAATGGGAAGGGACTATAAATGTACATGTACACACCACACCTGCAAGACTCGCACAGCAAGTCGCCGGATAGGTGACATGGTACAACACACACCACACCTGCAAGACTCGCACAGCAAGTCGCCGGATGGGTGACATGGTACAACACACACCACACCTGCAAGACTCGCACAGCAAGTCGCCGGATAGGTGACATGGTACAACACACACCACACCTGCAAGACTCGCACAGCAAGTCGCCGGATAGGTGACATGGCACAACACACACCACACCTGCAAGACTCGCACAGCAAGTCGCCGGATAGGTGACATGGCACAACACACACCACACCTGCAAGACTCGCACAGCAAGTCGCCGGATAGGTGACATGGCACAACACACACCACACCTGCAAGACTCGCACAGCAAGTCGCCGGATAGGTGACATGGCACAACACACACCACACCTGCAAGACTCGCACAGCAAGTCGCCGGATAGGTGACATGGCACAACACACACCACACCTGCAAGACTCGCACAGCAAGTCGCCGGATAGGTGACATGGCACATCCACAGGTCAGACTGACAGCATGCACACCACAAAGCCCGACACAGGTCAGACTGACAGTGTGCACACCACAAAGCCCGACACAGATCAGACTGACAGTGTGCACACCACAAAGCCCGACACAGATCAGACTGACAGTGTGCACACCACGTTGAAAGCCCGACACAGATCAGACTGACAGTGTGCACACCACAAAGCCCGACACAGATCAGACTATTATAATAAGCCCAACTCAAAATATAAGACTAACAAATTATAATCAAACACATACTCACCGTAACTCAGCCCGTATGCATATGCATCCCTGTCATTGCTGGCAGTGCTTGCTTCTTGATCTCTGTAATAGCCTTCGCGCTCAAACGCATCCACGTGCAGTTACCTTTCTTTTGATGCGGTGCCGCTGTTGATACAATATGCACCAGGTGGCTTTCCTAAGGAATGTGATTAGTTCTCGGTTTACATAGTGACCGATGTGGTTTCCGTGTATGGTTTGGATACTCTTCATAACCGGATGTCCTCAGCTGCTATACTGATTTCTGGCCATGCGGCAACTTAGCCAGCACGGTGAGTTTTGGCATGTAAGCTTCAATGAACGACAGCGATCACGGCTGTGTGGTCAGAATCTTCGTGTGCCTTTCCTAAGAACGGTACTGCCACCTGAAGTCGGTGAGAGGGCGCGAGCAGTGGCGGCCACGGCGAGACAAAAGCGCTTGTATCTCTACCACCATGGTGAGTTTCAGCACCAAAATTGTGCGGTTGGGTTGCTGCATGGTAGCGATCAAGACGGTGTAGTCAGAATCTCTGTAGGCCATTCCTATCTCGCGAACGAGTTATTTATTATTTATTAATTATTATTTACGCGGCACAATTTTTCCCCTACCAGGAGTGTAATAACTCGTTCAAGTGACAGGAATGGCGTACAAAGATTCTGACTACACCGTCGTGATCGCTATCATGCACTGTCCCAACCGTACAATTTTGGTGCTGAAACTCACCTTGGTGGTGGAGATATGAGCGCTTTTGTCTCGCCGTGGCCGCCATTGCTCGAGCGCTCTCTCCGACTTCCTGTGGCAGTACCGTTCTTAGGAAAGGCGCACGAAGATTCTGACCACACAGCCGTGATCGCTGTCGTTAACTGACGCTTACATGCCAAAACTCACCGTGCTGGCTAAGTTGTGAGTGCTGTCTTGTCTTCCTTTTGGTCGCCATTGCTCGCGATCGACTGAGCCACGTGGCATGTGCGTTAATTGGAACGAATTGCAATAATTTAGCTTCGCTACGGCGAGGCAACCGCGGCGTTGCAACGGCTACCAGGAGTGCGGTTGCCCCTCGTGAATAATAACTGAAAACAAAAGGGATTTGCCTGTTCTTCAGTGCATCAACAAACCAGTCCACCCGGATCACCTTCTGGGCTATGGTCAGGCTGGAGACACAAACAACAGTACTGACTCCGGGCATGTTGAAGAAGTACAAGCAAGGGAATGGCAATCTCTCGTTTGTGCATTTCCTACTCTCATATGCTTAAATGATCACATACCCTATCTACATAACAAAATTAGGGTCACACAAGTTGGTTATAGCTAGAAAGGCAAACACGGGCATGCAGTGCATGTGCACGCACTGTTAAAATGGGGAGCTAATTTATATGCTTTGGAATAGCACCCTGGGGTGCTACTGAGGTTTCCATGGTAACCTAGATAAGATGTATATAATTATATACCCCCCCAGCACACTCGCTCACAATATTGCACTTCACCTAGAATCTTTACATCATAATTGCAACCTACCATACAGACATTCAAGAGTCCAGAATACTATACTACTTAATATGTGGATATTATGCAAAGATTGACTGTGCAACCAATAGATCGTGCATCATGTGTCATTTCTCTACCTACCATGTACAGTGAAACCTGCCTTAGCGGCGGTCGCCTCCTCATTGCGGTCAGCTTGGGAAAGTCCCGAAATTTGAGCCCATAGTCTCCATACTTTACTGTTCTTGTAGCGGTCACCTGCGTAATGCGTAATGCGGTCACGTTGCTCCACCCCAAGCACGCTATAACAAACCAATAACGGCCACTTCGCGTGGACTGATCGGCTCCGCGCCTCTGTAACCTCCTTGCTGTGCCCAGGCAACTTCAGGGTCGACGTCCTGGCTACGCCACAATCATGCCAGAGCAATTAATAGCAAACAGGTACCACCAGATCACTGCAACACATTGATTATTGTTGACGCCACTGTCTGGAGAAACCATATAACTGATGCTACACTGCATGTGACTGAATGTCTGAAGAAGACCAGTTTAACAGGTCATTGCAACCTGTTTTGTTGATGACATAACTGTCTAAAGAAGACCTGCCCTCCACAGAATTCACACGAGGTCCTACACATCCTGTGAAAATAAATCAATTCTAATAGGAATGTGGATTGAACTACCACTACAACATAGTAGCCATTACAATGCACACTTGCTTGTCATTCCGAATGTCTAGGTGGTTGCAATTGTATATCCATGATCACATTCAATTGCTGTCTGTACTGTATTGCCTTGTTTTGTAGTAGTGCTGTATGGTGTACATGGAGATAAGTACGTATGCTTAGCATACATCATGTGGCAGGCAGCATTGATGGTGGAAAATAACTGATCCACTCAAGAGATATAAACTTGATCTAGCCTGAGATGTGTAAGTTGTGTATAATATGGTGATGTTGATCGGCCATCATAATAGCTACACTTGGCATTGTTTCCTTACTGTAACAGTTGTCTGCATGACCCTCTCCACCGCATGATCCTTACCTGCAAAATGATGCACCGAATAATCACCTGGATAAACGAAAACATCATTGTGAAAAGCTGTTGTGCGCTGCATGCATGAGTATGTACACTGCATGTAAAACAGCAAAGCTGTAATTTTTATGCAATTTCTATGTTAGCATGTAGTATGGGACACTGATTAATTGAAGTACCAAGATGGTTCTCAACTGAGCGTTTGATAACTCAATTGCATGATGCATGCAAGTTGAGTGCAAGAATCATGTGGCTATGGTATAGTGGTTTAAATATCGCTGAGCCTTACTGATGACGGTCATGATTGCACTTATAATAAAATTGTGTAAACAAATGCCCACTCATCAGAACAATGAGGCGTACAAAATATCACCTGAGCAATAACAACGAAAGTATAGTGGTATGAAAATAATAATTTATATCCAAATAGGCATTATTTAATAAGAAGAGCGAAAACCATCACCTTTGTATAAGTACATTATTTATTTATTGGTGGAAGTGCATGGAAGCTACCGTAGAGTACGTATTAAGCGCCCAGGGTTTGGGGACAATAGAACGCCGCTGAACAGGGGGGTGGGCGCTAGATGCGTACTCAGACTACTTAGGCATGTAGTATCCGCCCACCCGTCAGCACTGTATAATTTACAGTATAAACAACAAGCGCGCGCTGTGGCGCGGTAAGCTGTAAATATCAATGACTGACTATGAATATCTAAGCCCATTTTCTCGCATAGAAATCGATCGCGTGTCTTGCTCACCGTAGTTGACTATAAATCGGCCTTTTTGAATGCACAACCTTGCCCAGAGGTTAAGAAATGCTGCTCAAAACTCTTGTGATGGGTGGGCCCTTACTACGTTGCTTTTGGACCCTGTGCAGTAACTTTCGCGTGAAGAGGGGGGTGGGCACTTGATACGTGGTGGGCGCTTGATACATACACTACGGTAATTGGTGTTCCAGTTCCGTTACAGTGCTGTTCTATGTACAAGCCTAAACTTCGATGCGAATGTGGAGTGCAGCTATTCCAATGCTTTAGTCTATGAACAACGCTGAGCGCAATGGTAACTAACTGGATAAATTAAATTCTCTGCAGAGACATGAATTTCACATTAATATTAATTATCTCATGCTTAAGGTTACGGGTTACAGTTTGCAATTGCGCATGCGCGGCGCGCGCTTGCGGTTTGCAGTCAACAGTGAAATGTGTGCGCGACTTTGGCGTCAGTTTTTTATCGCTGAACTTACATCTAACCGTATATTAGACTGGATTTCAATTCTACGAAGAAAGGGGCAGGACGGCTCGAAAAGTTTTACCGAGATAAACATCCTGTTCGTGAGATACTGTGTGTTCTACTTGCCTGATCTGGAAAAAAGCGAATGGCTTTGTGGTATGAACGACCATCACTCGTTTTTCCAACAGCAGCGAAGCGAAGTCGCTCCGAGCTGCCCTCCAGTCAGTCGAAAACTTCCCATGGGTGCTGCCAAGCTGGCCTGTTAGCCCTTTCTGATTGCAAAATCTGACGCCAAAAATCGCCAACTCGACCATAAACTTTGATGCCACTGCCCGTGTTGGCATGTTGTACTCAGGCGCTAAGATCATACCAGCTAGAAGGTACTCGTATTGCTGTTATACCTCGTTTTTGTTTCGTGTCTCTAGCTAGTTCCTGCACGGAGGGACAAAGGTAACTTGTACGTTATGTATATTTAATGAGCACACGGTATCCCGTAACCTTAACAACATGTCATAAGACCTTTACACTGTTGACACAGACAACTATGACGTGTATACATATATACCTACCGGCAATCTCATGCTTAACAACATGTAATAAGACCTTTACAGTATTGACACAGACAACTATGATGTGTATACATACCTACCTGGCAATCTCATGCTTAACAACATGTCATACCATATAGAGGGATATTTTCGTAGGTGCAAAATTTTGTATAAATGGCCTTAAGCCCCTCAGCAGAAATTTTCGTATTTTAATTTTCGTATATATGCGCCTGCGCATTGCCACGCCCCCTAGCACTACGCGTACGTGTCATCTAATCATTTTCTGTTTTCGGTTGAGCGTTGAGGCAATGCACAATGGTCATGGTGAGAGGGTACGTCTACAGTGCTGATATCTGGGCCTCTGTTGTTGGCAAGAATTTCGAAAAAATGACGAATAGCCGCCTGGTTGATGGGCATACTCGCTGATCGTTGCTGCTCAGTGAACTTGACTTACTTTCGTTTGTCGCACTTCCCACGCTGAGTGTAGTTATATATAGTAGCAGGCTAACGGGTGTAGACGGGTCCACTGGAGTCTGGAAGGCCGTTCGAAGGCTAGAAATACCGTTATAAAACACCATCGCTTGCTCGCCGCTTCCACGTGTTCGATTACCCGATCAAAATTTGACATTAAAATTTCGACGGTTAAAATTTTCGCAGTTTTTATTTTCGTATCTCGAGGCTTCATACAAAATATACAAAAATTAGCACTGTACGAAAATTTCCCGCTATACGGTAAGACCTTTACACTGTTGACACAGACAACTATAATGTGTATACATACCTACCTGGCAATCTCAGAGTCCAATGTATTTGGTATTATTCACCGGTACCAAGTATACAGTATTGTCCTCAACTCATGCACTGGCCATATACTCAAATGTAAACTATTGCATGCAAACAGGCATCCACTTCTGTGACACAGTACAGTAGCCTAGCTAGGCCTCCATCACAATCTTATAGCTACACTGCATACAATGTAAACATGCATCCGAGTGATTTTCAGGACTGCTATGGAAAATAAAAAAAATCAGCCAATATTATGCTCCTTTGCTTATCATGCTCTGGAGTGGGTATGCTCCACAGGCTATTATATATGCTTGGAAATTAAACCACTGAACCAAGCCACGTGATGGTACAGGCAGGTGAATGGCATGGCTAGCTACGTACAGTATACTTACTTTTATTAATCCCTGTGATTCTTGTGAACATGTATGTACTGTCACTATGCTGGACGTTGTTTGCTAATAAAGGTGTTTCATGATTGCATTTCTAACATGTACGTTAATGTATGTTACTGTCTGAGGTGTATATATCAGTATCCTACGTAAACTGAGCCTTACCATTATGCTCACATTTATTTGGCTACCATAATGGTCACAATTATGCCTGCATATAGGGACATAATTTGCCTGCATAATTTGCCAACACTGGCGTACGTTACCATAGTAGCTGTGGTACCATGTGGTCATACAGCACAGGGTTACGGTTCTTAGAGGCAGAATACATTGCATAGTGTCTCAAACCGCATGAGTTCAATACAGTAGTATGGAGTATGCAGGTATTCATACGTACTATATACCATGCACTCCATAGCAGTCCTGAAAATCACTCGGATGCATGTTTACATTGTATGCAGTGTAGCTATAAGATTGTGATGGAGTAAGTGTAGTAAACATTTCCACATTACTTATATACTTCAGACTCGATGTGAAATGTCTGAGCATATAGCCATGGAATGTGGGGGAATGGCTGCCTATATATAGATCAAACAGCCGGTGTGGTAAAGCAACAGTCTCAAGGAGGCGTTGCTTAGTGGTGTAGACCAACAGTCTCTGACTGACGAGAGAGCACTGGTCTTATCCAGACAGTTGTACCATCAATCTTTCAGGTGTAGTAGGTTGTGATGACCTAGCCATGTTGTTGTAGTACTTCGTAAACACTGGTTCTTGTAAACTAGCTGTAGACAAGTGTCTTTCACGGGTTGTTCTTTTTGAAGCTTAGCTATAGTATAAGCTTCACAGCATTTGAAGGGATGACTTTTGGAATGGGGATAGTATGTTGCCATTCCATTCATTAAATGGAGGGTGGCTGCCCTCCCCCCGGTCCATGCTTCATAAGGAGGGGACCCCCTTTTACAAACCACCAAGCCCACAAAAGCCTGTAACTATAGGTCACTCTTGTTCTGATGAGACATCATACCAATCAGTGCAAAGGGTAAATTGACCTTTATAATAACACGGTTATCGCGTGTATGCCACACTAAAGGAGGGGGAAGGCCTGGTTGGGGGGGGGGGGGGGGGGGGGGTACAATAGACATTTCCATCACCAGCTTGCAGATATATTGATGGCTGGGGTCCTGCTGGTTAGTATAACTCCAGGGTACGAGAGCATGGCCCGCAGAGCACTGTGGTCAGATGCTACATACGTATATACCATTATAAGTTAAACATCATCAGCTACTCATGTTCTGAGGTGATAGCTATAGATATATCATAACTGTCCTTGGTTTAAGTACATTGATGGAATGATGAAGTAAGATAGCTGTATTTGAAGTGCTGCAGTAGGTAAGAAAAGGTCACCTTAATAGCCAGCAATTGAGTGGGTGTTTATTTACACAGTTACCTCTCCATGAGTATAGGGACTCTACTATGCATAAGCAGTTGACAATGGAACCCACAGTATAGCTGTATGAAATTCATAGTCTAGACAAAGATCACAATGTGCTTGTGCACTGCTTGTGTATAGACCCGTTGCAGCTGATGTCATCAATTCGAGAATACAGAAATGGACACCAACATGGCGGCTATTTAGCGTTTTTGGAGATAGCAGCTTCTATGGCGATCTTAGGCTATTAAAGCTATATAAACGCTTACCAGTGACACAGGACACGATTTGATCGATACTGCATATAAAGCCAATGTAGTTCGGTACACCAAGATGGCAGCTTCCGGATAGTATACGGAAATTCCACGGAAAATGTGACGTAACTGCAACGGGTCTATATGCAGTGTGCAAGTAGTGCACAAGCCTGGTCACTGTGCTTGTGCACTGCTTGTGCGGGGGGGGGGGGGGGGGGGGGGGGGGGGGGGGGGGGGGGGGGGGGGGGGGGGGGGGAGCTCAGCGCTCCAGGTGGACATGTGGGTGTGGGGGTCATGCATATTCACATCATGATATCATCATCATTCACCTGCATCACTTTTGGGGGGAGCCCATCCCCCAATGAAATTTAACGTACCCTGGAGGTCATCAAATAGTTATCTCACTTTTCTGTATAGGCCATAGTGGATTATGCACTTGTTCTGCATGTAACAAATTTAAAAAATGAACCTTGAGCTAGTAAGCAGGACAGGCAGAAGCTCTTCTTGTGGAACTAGTTAATTTACTGTGTGTAGAATATAGTCATAGGGAAGGAGGGAGGGATGGAGGGAGTGGGGGAGGGAGGGAGGGAGGGACGGATGGAGGGATCCAGAGGGAGGGAGTGAGGGAGGGAGGAGGGAGGGAGGGAGGGAGGGAGGGATGGAGGGAGGGAGGGAGGGAGGGAGGGAGGGAGGGAGGGAGGGAGGGAGGGAGGGAGGGAGTGAGCGATGGAGGGAGGGAGGGAGGGAGGGAGGGAGGGAGGGAGGGATGGACGGAGGGATCCGGAGGGAGGGAGGGAGGGAGTGAGGGAGTGAGGGAGGGAGGGACGGAGAGATCCGGAGGGAGGGAGTGAGTGAGGGAGGGAGGGAGGAAGGGAGGGAGGGAGGGAGGGAGGGAGGGAGGGAGGAAGGAAGGGAGGGAGGGACGGATGGAGGGATCCAGAGGGAGGGAGTGAGGGAGGGAGGGAGGGAGGGAGGGAGGGAGGGAGGGAGGGAGTGAGTGAGCGATGGAGGGAGGAGGGAGGGAGGGAGGGAGGGAGGGAGGGAGGGAGGGAGGGATGGACGGAGGGATCCGGAGGGAGGGAGGGAGGGAGTGAGGGAGTGAGGGAGGGAGGGACGGAGAGATCCGGAGGGAGGGAGGGAGTGAGTGAGGAGGGAGGGAGGGGGGAGGGAGGGATGGACGGAGGGATCCGGAGGGAGGGAGGGAGTGAGGGAGGGAGGGAGGGAGGGAGGGGGGGAGGGAGGGATGGACGGAGGGATCCGGAGGGAGGGAGTGAGTGAGGGATGGAGGGAGGGAGGGAGGGAGTGAGGGAGTAAGTGAGTGAGTGAGTGAGGGAGGGAGGGAGGGAGGGAGGGAGGGAGGGAGGGAGGGAGGGAGTGAGCGATGGAGGGAGGGAGGGAGGGAGGGAGGGAGGGAGGGAGGGAGGGAGGGAGGGATGGACGGAGGGATCCGAAGGGAGGGAGGGAGGGAGTGAGGGAGTGAGGGAGGGAGGGACGGAGAGATCCGGAGGGAGGGAGTGAGTGAGGGAGGGAGGGAGGAAGGGAGGGAGGGAGGGAGGGAGGGAGGGAGGGAGGAAGGGAGGGAGGGACGGATGGAGGGATCCAGAGGGAGGGAGTGAGGGAGGGAGGGAGGGAGGGAGGGAGGGAGGGAGGGAGTGAGTGAGCGATGGAGGGAGGGAGGGAGGGAGGGAGGGAGGGAGGGAGGGATGGACGGAGGGATCCGGAGGGAGGGAGGGAGGGAGTGAGGGAGTGAGGGAGGGAGGGACGGAGAGATCCGGAGGGAGGGAGGGAGTGAGTGAGGGAGGGAGGGAGGGGGGAGGGAGGGATGGACGGAGGGATCCGGAGGGAGGGAGGGAGTGAGGGAGGGAGGGAGGGAGGGGGGGAGGGAGGGATGGACGGAGGGATCCGGAGGGAGGGAGTGAGTGAGGGATGGAGGGAGGGAGGGAGTGAGGGAGTAAGTGAGTGAGTGAGTGAGGGAGGGAGGGAGGGAGGGAGGGAGGGAGGGAGGGAGGGAGGGAGTGAGCGATGGAGGGAGGGAGGGAGGGAGGGAGGGAGGGAGGGAGGGAGGGATGGACGGAGGGATCCGAAGGGAGGGAGGGAGGGAGTGAGGGAGGGAGGGAGGGAGGGACGGAGAGATCCGGAGGGAGGGAGTGAGTGAGGGAGGGAGGGAGGAAGGGAGGGAGGGAGGGAGGGAGGGAGGGAGGAAGGGAGGGAGGGACGGATGGAGGGATCCAGAGGGAGGGAGTGAGGGAGGGAGGGAGGGAGGGAGGGAGGGAGGGAGGGAGTGAGTGAGCGATGGAGGGAGGGAGGGAGGGAGGGAGGGAGGGAGGGAGGGAGGGAGGGATGGACGGAGGGATCCGGAGGGAGGGAGGGAGGGAGTGAGGGAGTGAGGGAGGGAGGGACGGAGAGATCCGGAGGGAGGGAGGGAGTGAGTGAGGGAGGGAGGGAGGGGGGAGGGAGGGATGGACGGAGGGATCCGGAGGGAGGGAGGGAGTGAGGGAGGGAGGGAGGGAGGGGGGGAGGGAGGGATGGACGGAGGGATCCGGAGGGAGGGAGTGAGTGAGGGATGGAGGGAGGGAGGGAGGGAGGGAGGGAGGGAGGGAGGGAGGGAGGGACGGAGGGAGTGAGGGAGTGAGGGAGTAAGTGAGTGAGTGAGTGAGGGAGGGAGGAGGGAGGGAGGGAGGGAGGGAGGGAGGGATCTGGATGGAGGGAGGGATGGAGGCAGGGAGAGAGGCACAGAGGGCTAACTTAGGGAGGGAGGGAGGGAGGGAGGGAGGGAGGGAGGGAGGGAGGGAGGGAGGGAGGGAGGGAGGGAGAGAGGGAGGGCAGGAGAGAGGGAGAGAGGGACGGAGGGAGGGAGCGCTAGTATGCCTGTGGTCTGGAGTAAAGTGATGTGTGCAATGTTTTCGTAAGACATTTTGACCAATTGATCTTGGACTACTCCACCCCTCATTGGTTTGTATATGTATATTCAGTGAAGAATTTAACACACACGGGAGCTAGGGAGAGAATGAGGGAGCGAGGGAGGGAGGGATGCTGTTTTGCTGGTACTATGGTCACAAGACTGTGATTTACCCAAAATCCAGATGCCTGGTCCTCAGGTAGTTCAGACCATGCACAGTCCACAATATGGACGGACACCTGCAGATCAAGCTCTTCAATGGCTACAGTGATGGGGGCTACCACACAACACTGTGCTGGGTGAGAGCAACTTTTCATTTGTCGATGCATGCCATTTACACTTCAGCCTGACTCACACATCCAGTGTTACAGTCCATAATTGTCAACCAACATCTTCAATGGCTATAGCGATGGGGCTATAACGCACGATAAAAGTACGGCAAGTGTTTTCATTAGCTACAACTTGCTCACACTCGCCCCACAATCCAATGAAATCCCCTAGTGCAACAACACGATGGTCAACCACATCGGCAATCAAATTAGGATGTGGTCAGGTGGTTACGTGGTTACGTCATTGTTGGTACAGGGTAGACAGACACTTGTTTCAGGAAACATTTCTGCATTTCCATGTTAACGTAGTATACGGTTGCTAGGCCACCTTTAGTAGAGCTATGCAAGTAAATCCTAGCCTCGTCCCCAGGCTCCCGCAGTGCAACGAGGCTAAGTAAATCCTACCTAAAGTCTTCTAGGTTACATACACCTACATGCTCGTACAGCACTGAATCATGCACACTTTCACACTAGTGTATACACAAGACCTTCTAAATTGATCAGGTGGACTTTATAACATATTACCAAACAGATAACATTGGAGGTTTGTCTTCAAATATCAGGTTTTCATGCTCCAAACTGTTCACAGGCAGCACTTCTTGTGGGTGGTGTATACTCGAGATTAATTGCATATTCAAGGGGTGACACTCCCATAGACGCCATATAGCCACAGCTGCAACCAGGCTTATCGGCAAATCTTGACCCCGTATACTAAAGAAGGGGTGGAGTCGCTACGCATTCTTCCATATACGATTGGTTCAAGGGCAAAATGTGTGTGTGGTCAAGCGGTCAACATCTGAAATACAGCACAGTCAAACGGTCAAGAGTCATTTTGCGATGCGGTCAAGCGGTCAAGCGGTCAAGCAGCAAACATGACGGTCAAGATTTCTTGATCCCAGTCGCAGCTGTGACTACGGCGTCTATGGGAGTGTCACTCCCTTCATATTCGAATATATAAGCCCTCCCCACTTGCACTTCAAAATAGGGGAGCGTATTAACGGAAGACTACAGTATATACCTCGGAATTATCTTCGCTGCATCCCGGGGGAGTGGGACGGGAGGGAGGAGTACCTGTAGCTCATGCAGGACCACAGCTGCCAGAGAGGTGAGCTGCACGGAGAGGAGGAACAACTCTCTGAGAGTATGTTAAGTAGTAATTAGACAATGCCACCAAGGGACTTATCGTAAATGCACGAAGTAAATCCCGAGGGCTAAAGAGTAATCAGAAAGTTGTGGAGGGAATCAATCAGTGGAACTATCGGACACCAATTCAAATTGTAGCAACACCCACGGAAGCACTGGGAAGCATTTGTGTAGTGGCCACGGCAAGTATTTCATGTAGGAAACCAGAATCATGGCACAGTGTACACAATTGCAAGTGTAGACTAGCCTCGTTCCCAGGCTCCTCCGCCTGCACGTGCCTTCACTGCACGCACAGGGGGGAGCCTGGGAACGGGACTAAGTGTAGCCTAGTTCGACAGACAACACTGAGGTCCTTTTCTTCTTTGAAGTCTGCAGAGGCTTGATCTGGTTCAATGTACTCTTTTTTTCTCACAGTAGACAGGTCACAATATGTTGATTATGTAGATTCATAGCTAAGTCAGCATTAGCCTCGTTCCCGTTTCTCCCTCCCAAAACGGCCTGGGAACGAGGCTAGGTCAGCATGGGTATCTCTGTAAATAGAACTAGAGACCTCAAAGAAGAACTAGAATGAAGATGACTTGTCTGGAGGGTTGATATCTGCATCCCTCTCTCCTCTTTCCCTCTCCCTCTTCACTTACCTTCGACCAGATTGACTATGCTAACAAAAATGGAGTTCCAAGCCCAACTGCCTCGGCTCTGTCTCGTTCCCAGACGCCAAGCATCTTCAAACTTATTCCCAAGCGGTATGGGGTTTGGGTACCATTCTATTTTTCCTACGGAACAGCGTGATCGAAGTACAACCTTGAGTACAAGGACATCAACAGAGGGAGCGCCAATGGCAGAGAGGGGTCTACCTGAAGAGGCCGGCAACCGAACAAAAACGACAGAGACAGAATCACGCTCACCACTGCCCACGGTTTACGCGTGCACAGGGCGTTTCCCGCCAAAATATGAACTACAGCGGATGCCAACCAATCAGATCATAGCATTTCCGGTGCGTGTGTTGTCCCGGTCACGCGTTGCCGGCAGGCTTGGCGGGTATATAAAGAGAGTCCAGTTGCGTTCAACCCATTCGGGCTAGGTTTTTAGCTCGGGTGAAGTTAAGGTGAGGTGAGCCCTCACCTTAATCTTACCCAAGCTGGACACCTTTCACCTCCATGGTAAGTTGGGGAGGGGGGGGGGGGGGCGCATGGGGGGAGGGGCTGGGGTGGGAGCATGGGGGGGGGGGGCTGGGGTGGGAGCATGGGGGGAGGGGCTGGGGTGGGAGCATGGGGGGAGGGGCTGGGGTGGGAGCATGGGGGGAGGGGGCTGGGGTGGGAGCATGGGGGGATGGGGTGGGAGCATGGGGGGAGGGGCTGGGGTGGGAGCATGGGGGGAGGGGCTGGGGTGGGAGCATGGGGGGAGGGGCTGGGTGGGAGCATGGGGGGAGGGGCTGGGGTGGGAGCATGGGGGGAGGGGCTGGGGTGGGAGCATGGGGGGAGGGGCTGGGGTGGGAGCATGGGGGAGGGCTGGGGTGGGTGCATGGGGGAGGGGAGGGGGTAGGGTGGGAGCATGGGGGAGAGGCTGGGGTGGAGCATGGGGGGAAGGGCTGGGATGGGAGCTGAACATTGCCAATACAATGAACAGTGCAGGTGCAAATCATTGCGATATTTAAAGTGTTAATTTACTGATAAAATACGCTCTGCCAGAATACCATGCAACATGTCGGCGAACTTTTACCTATTTTTATTTTCCTGTTATTAACCTATTTTTCTGTTTCAATCACCTATTTTTCTCAATTATGCTGGGATTCAATCATTGCTTCTGAAAATTTTACATCATATACATTCAATACGCGCTCATAAACACTTGAAAACTGTTTCTGAGTGACACTGTATGACTCAGTGTGACAGTGAGTGTACGACAAAATTAGTAAGGAGTTAGAATTCTTAGAAAGACCATAAACACTAATACAACAAGTATGTAGCTAGCTAATACGTAGCTAGCCTAGTAGCTAGTGGTCTACATTTGCTACTTCTAAACCTAGCTACCGAGCTGAGTTTGTTTTTTTCAAGCTCACAAATTATAATTATTTTTTCATCAGAGTCAGAAAGTATAGCTACCTATTCTTCCCAGCATAATTCACTATGCTCCGAAAGCACCTTTTTTCCCAAAATTATGCTAGCAACATCCGCCAAGGCCTAGCAACATGGCAACAAGGAAACAGAATCTTCTCGTCAACGGGTATGGATACCTATACTGTAGCTAAATGATGATTAGGTACAAAACACATGGAAACCTATAGCTAAAACAAAAACATTCTTCATGCACTCAGGCTACTAACCAGCAGAGTATTACTATATAATCTGAAGCAATGTTGTTTTAGGTAACTAAAACTGAAGCTAAAATTAATGTTTAGTATGGTATATTAACTAATTCTCTATAAGCACTCTAGAGTTATAACAATCAGCAGACACACTACGCGTTACAAGGCAAGCAATAGCGAAATGTCTACCAAGACCAGAAGAGTGTTGAACGTGTTTTTGCCCATTGTTTTGTTGCTCCTGCAGCAGTGCGGCTTTATCATTAAGAACAGTTACTGTAGACTAAAGTAGTGCATCAAATACAATAATTCAAGCATAATTATATGAATGAGACTGCAGCAGTCTGTAAATCAACCCTTGGTTCTCAGTGGGTGGCTAGTTGGAGTGTCCTGGTAGTAAATTGTGAAGATTGACCCAAATCGATGCACTAGCAAATGTTGCATGGTGTACACAAAATACAAGTCCGGTGCATGGGGAGAGACACAGTGTTTGCTCGGTTGGCAGCAAAGAAGAGACCATTTACCATGCCATACAGCTGTGAGCATCATATTTAAATCATCAGAAGTATTGAACACGTTTTATGGTCAGCATTCCTCTGAATGCAAGACAGTCAGACATTGTCATGCAATTTTGGGGTACAATAATTTATTACCATACCATCAGAGGTACAACAGTATATATAATTTACTCATGTACAAAAGACAGGCAAAATCAGGTTTTCGGAACGCCCAGAGGTTGAATCATTGGCATTTGCCTTTCTTGTAACATAGGAGCACTCCTTAACAATGCCAGCTTCATTGTTGGCTTTGATTGTAAAGTAAGGCGGGGCTATTCCGACGGCGGGGTAATTCCGATAGTTGGCTGCCTTTGTTACCAGACAAAGTTTGGTAATTCTTCTGTGGTACCGCAGGGTAGGTTGAGTATCAGCCTACCCTGCGGTACCACAGAAGAATTACCAAACTTTGTCTGGTAACAAAGGCAGCCAACTATCGGAATTACCCCACAGTCGGAATAGCCCCGCCTTACCTTAACCTGGGAACGATCGAGGCTAGATCGCCGGGAGCAACTAAGAAGATGTCCAACTCACCAGTAGCCTCGTACCCAGCTCACTCACCAGTACAGGAAATTATGGGCGTGACCAGAAAGTTTTGCATCCGGTGTGACGTCATCCGTCGTTAGCCCCACCCACAATTACAAACAATACTTGAGCCTAAGGGGTAGGGCGGGGACGCTAATAAAACTGGTCTGACTGCTATCAGTAGCGCGTCGTCAGTATATAGGTACATTCGAAAGAGACCATAGGATGGCGCTGGGAGCGTGGTGTCCGTGGAGGAGCAAGCAGGCCACTATTGGAAATCAACGTCGCGAACCCAAGTCGGTGAACATACTTCTTGGTTTTTTCTTCCTAGTGAATTACAGCTTTGGGGCAGACCTGGCCATACCGTACGCGTTTCTACACGCTAGCTACATGGTCGCCATCCCCACCCTACTGGTGATCACGTTCGTGAGCTGGATCCACGCTTCGTGGGTGGTAGAGATCATGGCAAGGGCACAGGTTAGGTGACCGGATAGCAAAACTTTATCATTTTAACCCTTTCACAGGTTGCTATAGGGACGTCTGTCCCTTCTGTATTGGGGGCATAACTCAGTGTAATGAAAGTCATTAACCTAAATGAAAGACATTGATGGCTAGTCTGGCAAAGCCAGACCGAGTGAATTCGCCAGACTAATAATGGCTGCATCTTGTGGGAATTCTAACAGTGAATGGGTTAAGGTGCCACTTCCATAGTCTCGTCCCCAATTGCCGAGTGCCTGGGACTTGACGAGGCTACCACTTCTAATGTCGGCGAAATTTCAATTTTGGGCATAATTTTTGTGAGCACTCACACGCTGTTAGCAGACTCATCTATGTCTTTACATTTCCAATCAGAATCCAGGGGGGGCGGTCCTTTCGAGTGACATAATTATGAAAGCTGCAGCCTGACAAAATGGGAAATATGTATACTAGTGCTGTGATATTGCTCCTGGAATCAACACTGATTATTGGGGGTCGAATAATTGCCGATTATCCGATCATTGGTCAAAATTTGTGGAGGCATAATATATGTATGTAGTGATGCTTTGTTGAGCTCAAAATACGTACATACCACCAAGTATTACAAACATACACATACGCTTAAGCTACGATGTGAGTTTCCTACGATATAATAGTACACCATTGAATAGTTTGCTACAAGTTTATATTGCATATCACCATTTTTCTGTTCCCTTTATTGTGCTTGCTAGCATACTCACATGTACAAGCAGATTTCAATAATTGATATCTTAATTTTACCACCAATTATTGGTCTAAGATCTTTATATTGATCAATTATTCAATTAATTGATTATTGGTCACAGCTCTAATGTATACCAATCATTAGACTAGTCTGAATCTCACCCACGGCATAGTAATCTCAGAAAGCTTTTGGGGGCTGTCCTTGACCCTTTCATGCCATGCGGAAAAATTTTTAAGGGAGGGGCCTCTACTGTGAAAACAAGGGTCCCTGGGAAGGGGGAGGGGTGGGTATACCCAAATTAAAGTGCATCCATAGATGCTATAAAGTAGTTGATCAGTCGTCAGAAAGGGTTCTCGTGGCAACTTCACACTTTCCACTGATCTGGTAGCTACTGCTTTCATCTTCCGTGCCATGTGCCATCTTTCTCGAGCAGCAGAGTGCACTGTGTGGTGATTGTGCAATCATCCGTGTAAACTGAGAGGTGTGCTGATAGGTATGGCAGTCAGTGAAGGGGGAGCCATATAGCTAGCCTCCTCTGGATCTACCCCTGTGGGTTCTGCATTCCTGGCAAACAAGTCAATAATGGCATGATGTGGAATCAGGTGATAGTACTCCCAGTGAGTTTCACATTATATGACATCATTTGGTAGCCATATGCATTGTTAGCAACTGCAGTGTGGTGAGTGTCTTACAGTGAGCACCTCTTGCATTGGTATGTATTTATGCATTCAGACAATATTGCCAGCATTGATCTGAATATATCCCCTGCTGCCTAGCTTCTGTTTGTGTAATAGTGTGCAGGTAATGGTGGTGGCGTAGTGGTGAGCATTTAAATTTGCTCTATCGATATCGCTACATGGCCTACAGATCCAATCAAACAAGAACCATATGTAGGGCAATTTTTGTTGTTAATATTTTTGCTAATGCCACTAAATGCTAAAATTTCTCATGCAAAATTTACAAGTACGTGAGCAAAGCACGGCAAATGAACACGTTTACATTACTTCACAATTCATGGCTCTGAACCTACCTGTTTCTCTTCTTTCAACAATGGACTTCCAGCCTGACTCAACATGGAAATCAAGTGAACCGAGAGATTCAACATGTGGGAGCAGCACATTGAGCACACGGTGCGAAGTAGCGGACCGGAATAGGCGAGTACATTTGTCCATGGTGGGTCCAGCTTGTGTTTCCCGAAGAAGCTGGGTCGGCGTGTTAGCGAAAGAATGGCAAGTACAGCAAGTTCAGAGTTGTAAAAAACAAATCGCTTCCATCAGTGCAGTTCCCGAAAATTTTCAACACCAATAATTGTCACACAAATGATTTTCTACACGAACAGTTCCCTATAGCACATGTATGTACCAGTTTCCTTACTCCTCCTTTTCAAACGTGATAGCTAACTAGCTATATGTGTACTGCAATAACAATACGATTATATACCTTTGCCGACTGAGTTGCAAGCTACCGGTACTACCATCCAGTACCATCCTAGTACCATATGGTGTATAGTTTACCTATGCAACAATAGTTTACTTAGCCCACAGAGAGTTACAGTCCACATGGCAAGGAACTTTGTTCAGAGAACATGCCCTTTTTTGGTGAAGTTTAGTGCATGTAGCCATATTCCCTGGGTAATGCCTATAAGGCAACCTGCAGAGGAAGAACTATATATTATACCCATAGATGGCAGGCTTGAAGGGCATTATTGTTTCAAAGTTGCTCTGTGATCATACTATCCGCTACCCTGTTTGAGTCCATTGTGTAAACTACGTTGTGTGGACCCTGTGAGCCAGAGGTTAGTGTGGAGTCAGCGATCTGGCTATTGAAATAGCTACTTTGACAGTACACACAAAGTTCTAAGATGCATTCTTACTTCCACTTCCACAACTTGTTTGCACTTTGCTTAAGCATCGTTTGACATCTTGTTCCCATGCCTCGTTCATAACGACCCGGCTATATGTTCATGCACACCTGCAAAGAATCTTCTGCATGGTACACATGTGTTGAAATGGCATTGACCAATGACTGATACCCAAGATTGGTCAATAATTTAGTAGCAACTTTCTCTCCATGGGTGATCGTGAGTACTATACATGTATCACATGACTGATGTCTGCTAGGCTTTGGTTACCTGAAATTGTACTGGCAGGCTGAATGATGTGTGAAATTAGTTAAGTAATAACAAGAACTGAATTGCTGCACTCCATCGGGTGAACAGTACTAACATCAATTGCTAAGGACACAAAGTACATTCTGCAGACAGGTATACAGGAACCGTACCGGTACTTTGTGTTTCCCAAGGTTCCAAACTTCCAACACATCAATCTCTAATCTTATGCACTTATCAGGCCTGATATTTAACAAACCAAGAAGGGTCTTACGTACCTACCTAAAGCATGATTTGAAACCTTAGTGCTTATAGCTACATGCATTATCCACTGTTACTCATTCCATGTTTCAAAGGTTGGAGGGAAAATTAAATCTCTGAGAGGAACCTGGGAGTCAGGGTAGAAACAGTAGGTACTTTGCCCACCATCCCAAATGATTTAACCCAGAATGGGTTGATCTTGCTCATACTCACTCCCTTATATCATCTGTACAGCAAGGTTTCAGTATAGTTGTGGGTATCATGTTTGTGTGTGTGGATGCACAAACGTACAACCTCAGCAGTTTACATAATTCTGACTGTAAACGGCTTATACACTTCCTTGCCTGGAGGAAAAGGTAGTACGGGCACAGACCGAAGTAGATCTACAGTGATAACATTGCTTAGTAATCCAGTTCAATGGCATAGGAGAATTTCATTACATGCTTGTACCAAAATCACAATCAGGCTACAACTTCAGCTAAAGTGAAAGAGGGTTTTCTGTTACAATACTCAATTATGCTTCGGAAGTAAACTTTGGAACCAATACTGGGACTTCTGGGTTTGCTAGACCATAGTGATGAGGAGACAATCCTGCTGACCTCCAGTGACATCATCAGCAATTGTTTTCCACTTCTTCATTTCCACCCCAATGCATACAATGTGCCTGCTTAACAGGTGTTCCTTAAAAGCGGTACCAGAATGTCCCCATGCTTGCTTGTCAACAAAATCTCTCCTAAGAATGGAGTACATAATTATGTCAGCAGTAACTACCTCTGAACACTATGAATCCTCAAAAGAAGCGTTTGAACCTCAAAAGGAGCGTTTGAACCCCCATTATAGAACAACCCTCAGCTGGTGTTTTACAGTGAGCTAGCTAGCGCATACATTGAGTAATTGTTTATTATCCAGTGGAAATACCATTACCCCATCCTACATGTGTATGCCTAGTTTAAGGATGAGATTGTACTGAGGATAAGGCATTTCCCTTGTTTAATTATAAAATTTTGTATTTTGAGAGGTGAAGTATCCATCACTTGCTGTTTCTAGTTAGTATTGTCTCTTCTGCACAGGCATTGGAGTCCTACTCCAAGTTCCAAGTATCCTTCGGAGAATTGAGTGACACTGAAAAGAAGATTAACTCTGAACCATCACCTCCTTTGCCTCTCAAGGATTACTGTGGCAGCCTTATTGATATCCATGAGCTGCACAAGGCGTGTTACACGACTTCAAACCATCCGGACTTCAAAGTTTGCCGAACACGTCTATTCGAAACAAGTGAACTATGTGAAATATTCTTCAACAAATGGATAAAGTACCTCTATCTGGTAATGGTGGTTGTGTTTTGTTTTTTAATTTCCTTGACTTTCGCTACTATTGCAAGCACCGCTTGGGCCACCAATTTGCCTCTTAACTTTGGTCCTTTCCAGCAGTGTGAAGACGATGCATTTCAATACCACATACTCCCAGTGCAGGAAGGATGTCGATATTCCTACTACTTCTGTTTGATAGTGTATGGGTTGATTGTAGTCCCACTGTCGGTGGTGAACCTGAGAGAGCAGGCCATTGTTCAAACCATCTTTGGTATCCTGAGAGTTTTGGTGATTTTCATGATTGTCACTTACTCAATAGTGAAGATATTTGAAGGCGAAAATATTTGTGAGACACTGATTAGCGGCAATGTTTCCAACCACTCTAACTCGTCTGGATCGTGCAGCATTGGAGAAAGAATGGAAAATGTCACTCTTGGGCCTATCCAGGAGCTGCACTACTTGAAAGGATGGCTGGTAGCCGTCCCAGTGTTCACGTATCCTATAATGCTGCAGCACAGTGTTCCCAGCCTCACACACCCTATCAAACAAAAACAGCATCTTTGGGTGTTCATTTTCTGCACGTATGCCTTTCTCGGATTTCTCTATGTCTGCCTGGGTATTGTGCCTCCCTTATGGTTGAAGTCCACCACACAGGAAACAATTACACTTAACTGGGTAAGACTTGCCAGACCCTGTAACTCACCTCAACTGAGAGCTCTTTCCTACTACATTGTTGTGCTGCCGTCTATACACGTCTGTTTAAATTACCCTTTGAATATCCAGCCTATTGCCAACAACGTCTACTCTTTTCTCCATGGACAAGATGCCTGCAAGAAGGCGAACGACAGGTGTGACCGGACACTGATGTTCTTGATACGTCTGATTGCTGCTGTTACCCCAATATCAACTGCATTTGGCGTCGCTAACTTGGTTGTGGTTCTGCAGTACAGCAGTCTGTCAGGCTTTGTACTTTGCTTCATCTTCCCAGCAGCACTACAGCTACAGTCGATTAGGGTGTGCAAAAGGACATTCGGTGGGCTGCACACAGAGCAAACAGCTGACTCAAAGGAAAATAACATTGCAGCGAGTTCCTTGCAAGATAAGAAGCCAAAGAATGGATCATCCCTCTACATGACTCCTTACTCTACACGGATTCTTAGCCACCCGGGTGCAGTGGCAATACTTGGAGCTATCGGACTCATCCTCTTCCTGGTGACCATTGCAAGCTTGATTCCTGCCCTCAAACCAGGCATTATAGAGTCTTGTTAACCGATTTATTCCCTTGCTCCAGAATATAATTTTTATTAGTGTGCAGTTGTATGGAGCATATTATTTTATGCAGCATGAATAACCAACCTATAATATTATAGTATCAACTTTGATTGGCATCTTGTTTGTAAAGTATCATGAAATGAGTATTCACGAATATTCAATTTTTACAAATGAGCATGCACTTGGTATATATACATAATGAACCGACTCAGGTATGCTCTTTCTATGTTGACTGTGCATGAGTGTATACACACTCTGGCTTCATTAATTGCCCATCAACACCATAATTATGTCACTCCACAAATTAAAGCTCAGGTTTCACTATGAATTATACAGTCATCATGCAGTTCTACATCAGCAACATGACAGTGGTGTACTATAATCTCTTTATAACTATGTAGCTATATAAATTATGCTGGTCAGTAGCCCCCTGAAGGGCAATTTTGGGGAAATACTTTTAACATAATTATAATATTATAGTCTCTGGCATGCATGCAGATCCATGCATAATTTTCTAATATGCGTAATGGTGGTCACAGTAGGAGTGGTGGTTCTAAATGAGCAAATCTGTCATAAAGTACAGTGGTGGATATAAGCTTAGTCGTAGATTGATTGTGACTTCATCGCTTCTCACCATTAAGTTTTATATCTGTTGCCAAAGTTTGTCCTGATCAAGGATAGTCTCCACCATCTCTTTCATTTGCCATGTAGTTGCATGGCATGCAATATACGAATACCTCGGCTGTTGTGAGATATATAGCCATGGAATTAACTTGGCTGTAGTGCTAGTAATGACATTTTCCACGGTTCAATTCACTCTATTGACTTCTTGCCTGATGCTATTAGAACATAGTTGAGTCCGGTAGACAAGTTTGCATTTGCTGATATTCTGTGGCATATTTTACATACATAGCTATTGGGCTCAGTACAGGCACATCATTGCCTGTAAGTACAACTCATGTAATTTACTTGCAGTCTGTATATTCATCAGGAAGCATTTAAGTGTAGAGCAGCCTTCCCGGGCATGCAGTGAAGGCTTCTCCCATGGGGAAAACAGTAGAGTAAATTCCTACAAACTGTTGCAGCATAATTAGCTACGTGATCTTGTCGTACCACCAGTGTAGTGCCACAACATTTGTTGGTCTGGTTAGGGTTTGGGTTATGCATCATTGATGGATCTGCCGAATGTGTGTCCAAACAAATTTTGTGCATGAAGATGCATGCATGCTGATCAGCAGCTAGCCCTAGCAATGTAGCTCCATGGTGGTCAGTAGCCCTATGTAGCTCCATGGTGGTCAGTAGCCGCATGCATGTGTATACAGGTGGATGCTGAGTTCCTGCATAGGGTGACATCTCCGGAACTGACTACAGTGTGAGTCTGAAATGTCTTCAGTGGAAACCCGGTCATCACATGTCCAGGAAGTGGTAATCAGAACATGCTGCTACAAATTGTACGATGAGAAACCCAGGTTTGTGTTGTTACTATCACAGAGTCGGTAGACTCTGTATGTAGGGATACGACGTACACGCAATATAATATTTATGCTAATACAAAAGAATCTCTCCAAATCTCAGAAACGGTACACTTATAAGCCTTTATAACCACATACCGTTCATCTTCGAGTGTTTTCATGACCAACAAGACTCCTCGCGTCGCGAAAAACCATCGCGAAAGTACCGCACCAGGTACTCGCAAAACGGGCAAATTGTTTTTCTTTCTTCTTTCTTCTTTCTTCTTCTTCTTTCTTCTTTCAGACGGGCTAGCTCAACGTCGCCTCAATCCCTCATGATGGTTTTCGCACGAAACAGCAGCATTTTACATCGAGCAGTGCACCAGCCCATCGCTTTTTGGCAACCTCCAAGTCTTCACCAGGCGGCTACAGCTGCCCACTCAATAACTATGGCTTCATTTGTCACGCCATTTTCATGTTTGTACGCATGCGCACTTAAACGATCACTTAGCAACGATACGTAATTATTATTCAAGATCGCTGAATTAGAAGTGCCTTGCGCTGTTGTGTTACCGTAACTAGACTGAGGTGAATTCTCTGTGCTATATATGTTACTAGACTGTGTTCTGTGAGAGGGGTGAATGCCTATCTAAAGACTCAACAATGTGTCACTACTACTATCTGGTATAGCTATTTTACCTACACTACTTCAGCTCAGGGAGCACTGGCTTAGTATCCATCCAGAAAAGGGTTGGCTTTTGAGATGCTTGGGTCTGATTCTTCAGCCATTGCTGGCAGTGTAAATGCCAGAGTCCAGTATGCATGCGCCTGCTGCTAAAAAAAAATGACATAAACAAGTAATAAAAAACATTTAAAATGTAACAGGATGTAGGGATACCAGAACCGCAAAAAGTAAGGAAACAAGGTAGGGATGATCACACAAAACAGTGAAGTATACAATCCCCCTACATATCTTTTTTCATTATACACGTATTATGGTTAACTTCTGTTCGCTTCAACTAACCATACATCACCAATCACAGATTGGTTATAATTGCGGTAATGGTGTTGGGGCTGTGCACTACTTACAAAGCGCTAGTGGAGAGTCGCTAGGCTCTCCACGCACATAAAGCCGCCATGGGATAGCCGCTTGGCTCTCCCTGTACATATCGCAGCCAGCGGAGAGCCGCTTGCTCTCCCCGCCCATATAGCCGTCAGTGGAGAACCGCTTGCTCTCCCCACACTCGTGGAGAGCTGCTGCTCTCCCTTAACAAATAGCAGCCAGTGGAGAATTGCTGTTCTCCTCACATATATAGCAGCCAGTGGAGAGCTGCTGCTCTCCCCGCACAAATAGCCGCCAGTGGAGAGCTGCTGCTCTCCCCACACCTATAGCAGCCAGTGGAGAGCTGCTGCTCTCCTCACGCATATAGCAGCCAGTGGAGAGCTGCTGCTCTCCCCACCCTATAGCAGCCAGTGGAGAACCTCTTGCTCTCCCCTCACATATAGAAGCCAGTGGAGAGCTGCTGCTCTCCCCACAGCCAGTGGAGAACCGCTTGCTCTCCCCGTACCTATATAGCCGCAGCAATACTTGTATGTAACTTATTGCTTCCTGATATTGATGTGATGGAGGGGACAACCCCCCTAACCCTTAAATTCAGCCCCAACACCGTCCCACCCTCAAGGTGGAAAGTATACACCTATGAAATTGTGTTAACAGGCCACTGAGGGCACATTGGCCAACGAGGCCATAGTGGTGAACAAGCCACCGAGGCCACCTAGTGAACGGGCCACCAAGGCCACGCTTAATGTAAACAGGCCACCAAGGCCACCCTTAATGTGCCAGGCCACACTTAATGTGCCAGGCCACTGAGGCCACACTTATTGTGCACAGGCCACCGAGGCCACACTTAATGTGCACAGGCCACCGAGGCCACACTTAATGTGCACAGGCCACCGAGGCCACACTTAATGTGCATAGGCCACCGAGGCCCCACTTAATGTGAACAGGCCACCGAGGCCACACTTAATGTGAACAGGCCACCAAGGCCACGCTTAATGTGAACAGGCCGCTGAGGCCACACTTAATGTGAACAGGCCGCTGAGGCCACACTTAATGTGAACAGGCCGCTGAGGCCACACTTAATGTGAACAGGCCACCGAGGCCACACTTAATGTGAACAGGCCACTGAGGCCACCCTTGCGAACAGGGCCACAAAATGTACAGCTAGGCCACCGAGGCCACACTTAATGTGAACAGGCCCCGAGGACACACCGGTGAACAGGCCACCGAGGCTACACCTGTACAAGCTACGAAAGCCAACATCTCTACCACAATAATAGGGTTGAACCATGCAGCCCATATTAGCTACATGTATATGCACAGCTAGCCATAAACCATTCTGGCTGCACACCAATAATAGCGAGACAACAACATTATACACACGTACACAAAATCCAGTTTTGACCATTCTAGGTTCAACAGAAAAGTACATGGAGGTACATTACAGGCTGCATAACACTGGCAATATTAGAGCCACTGCAACCAAACGTTATCGCCGGCGATAGCACACCAACGCTGAACATATATGGTGCTAAATGGCAGCCATCAGGGCAAATCAACAGCCAGTGTGGTGCTGACTTCCATGCAGTGACAACCAAGGTACCTCTTGTGCCACCTGGCTCAGCATGTAGGCACATACGGCAGACTAGAGACTGTGGCGGAACCCACCAGTTGACCTCTCCATACCAGGATCTGGTAAACGTATCAACAGCTTCACCGTGAGGAACCCAGAACCGGCTATCAAGGCTTTCCAGCTGAGTGTTATAACACGAGGCAAATCAATCAATCGTGTGAGGACCCCACATAGCGTCCAACTGGCAAAACACAAATGGGCACAACTGCCAGTCATCCTAGTCAACAATGCAGCTCAAGAAATCGGCCCTGTCATTAAAGGTTCTAGGGATCCATGCAACATCCAGTCTGATATTATGTGCGAGGCATACTTTGAAAATGCTCATTGCTGCATCCTGTAGATGCTGTCTACAACTACCTGACTGAACAACCCTGACTACATTCAGGATGTTAGTGAACCATTTGACTCTATGGCCTGCTAAACTCTACAGAAAAGGATCGAAGCACTTGATCCGCAGATTTCAGCTCTCTCCAAGTGGAGCTCTGCTTAGATTCCACAAGCGACCACTGGCCATGGGCAACCTCATGGTCTAATTCATGATCAACCACATAGCTAGCCACCATAACCAGTAGGACTGGCATCAGAAAAAACCACGTGAGTATATCTCCTGTAAAAAAATAAATTTAAAAAATTTAAAAATGGGCTGACCAATAATTGCATTGAGGGAATGCATGTTCTGGTGCCAAAACTGAAGCTCCTCATGAGCCTCTTCAGACAGCATAACCAGACCTGACCTAGACCAACGCTCCTCAATGACTCGATAAAGTGCTCGAGTGCTGATCCTGGCAACCGGGCCTATTGCATGGCCCATAGCAATGATCTGGCCAACGACACTAGCAACAGCTCTAACGGGACAGCTACCCAATTGTGGAATACTACGAATAGCATTGCGGAGCTTAACGAACTAGGCACAGCAACAGATCCTTCAATGAGGATCAATAATAAACCCAAGCCATACCCCTAGCTGCACTGGGTCAAGCTGTGACTTGAGCAAATTCCGCAACCCTGCATGCTGCAGGTCACCTATGATCGAATCATGAGCAAAAATGCACTCAACGAATGAAGGCGCCACATATATGCCATCATCTACTAGACAAAGGCTCTTAGCCCACTCCATTCCGTGACTCAATGCCTGACGGAGTCAGGACGAAAAGTCGGCGGTACTTGGATATTAAGCCCCCCAGGTCCCCCAGCTACTTGAGCTGCATGCAGCTATACTCCCTGTGAAAGCGACTGCTACACTTGGAGCAGCAGTGGTTAAACCGACAGGCACGGAGAATGCACCCCTCCCGTGAATTCCACCTCAGACACACTGGCATTCTCGCGTAAGGGGCGTAGCGCTTCCCTGCTGTTTCCTTGGCTACCCACTTACGGCTGGGGTCCACTTCCCTGGTCACCTTGCTGACTCACTCACCATCCCTTTCCTCGCCCTCCTGATCACGGCGTTTGGGTCTGGCTCGCGCGAAATTCACTGTCCACAATACTGCATCCAGCTGGGCCCATGGCGCATGTGGTCGGGTCGCAGCCTGTCTACAACTGGGCATCATATGATAGCCAGGGGGTGTCCTCATATTCTTGACTAGCCTTAATAATAACTTCACTGTAAGCTAACAAATCTCTCATCCTATCCGATTGCCGCATGACTACTATGCTGACAAAGGTATAAAACATACTCCCCACTACTCAATGGTGGTGACATTCTTCTGGGGCCTGATATTTTTTGGAGAGTAGATCCAAAAGATTGAATGTAACGTGATATTAACATTGGGATGAGGAGGGAGGGAGAATTTGTCCTACAGCCCAAACTCGCCCTCCTGCCACGCGGGGAACTGCAAGCAACTGACTTTATCACCTGACCATCACGTGACAATCACGTGCACAGCCCCACCCATTCCACCAGCGCATACCGCTCCAAAGTTAACATTGTTTAACTTCTGTTAAACTCCTATTAACTTCTGTTCGCTTCAACTAACCATACATCACCAATCACAGATTGGTTATAATTGCGGTAATGGTGTTGGGGCTGTGCACTACTTACAAAGCGCTAGTGGAGAGTCGCTAGGCTCTCCACGCACATAAAGCCGCCATGGGATAGCCGCTTGGCTCTCCCTGTACATATCGCAGCCAGCGGAGAGCCGCTTGCTCTCCCCGCCCATATAGCCGTCAGTGGAGAACCGCTTGCTCTCCCCACACTCGTGGAGAGCTGCTGCTCTCCCTTAACAAATAGCAGCCAGTGGAGAATTGCTGTTCTCCTCACATATATAGCAGCCAGTGGAGAGCTGCTGCTCTCCCCGCACAAATAGCCGCCAGTGGAGAGCTGCTGCTCTCCCCACACCTATAGCAGCCAGTGGAGAGCTGCTGCTCTCCTCACGCATATAGCAGCCAGTGGAGAGCTGCTGCTCTCCCCACCCTATAGCAGCCAGTGGAGAACCTCTTGCTCTCCCCTCACATATAGAAGCCAGTGGAGAGCTGCTGCTCTCCCCACAGCCAGTGGAGAACCGCTTGCTCTCCCCGTACCTATATAGCCGCAGCAATACTTGTATGTAACTTATTGCTTCCTGATATTGATGTGATGGAGGGGACAACCCCCAAACATCCACTATCACCATAATTATGGTGATCCCTCCCCAAATCACATCAATTAACCCCTTCTACAATTCTGCCCTACAGAAAAGAGGTAGGATTACTCTTTATCTATCCATCTTTGAATCAAAATGACCTGAACTTCAAATCAATAAAAATCTGAGAAGAAACCATATCAGTACAACTGCACTGAATATACCTACAGCTCAGTGATCTATCTCACTCTACTGGATCAACTAGGCAGATATTTTAGCAAGTTCAGCTCTAGGAATGCGAATGTACCTCTTGTAGGAGTCACTACTCCATCTCCCCAATGTCTGGATTATTGACTCGGCTACTCCCCTGGCCGCCGCAGCAGTGGCCACTCCAATCCGGAATGAATGGCCAGAGAAGTGAGTGCAATCCACTCCCGCTGCACACAAGATTTCCCGTAGTCTCTTTACAAACTATTGCCTTAATAACGAGGTGCCATCTCTGAAACAGAAGAGAGGGCCGCTTTTGAAACCCCTTAACCGCCAAAAATGCCAGCATGGCCTTTACGGGACAAATCTTCTTCTCAATTCTTCCAACCATGAGGCATATACCGCGGCACCATTAATCCATTTTCGAACCCTTAATCCCCACTTGCAGCCCCAATGGGTTATCCATGGAGTCCACTGCCACATCCTGCACTGACAAATGCCACGATGGGTCGTAAGGTTCATTGCTCTGAACTGTGAATTCTCCTGAGCGAAAGAAGCGAAGAACCCCAGGCAGCAAGCCGCCCACATATAAGCTTGTTCTCGTATTTGCCTGGGTTGTGGTTCAAAATCTGGAAGATTTTGTCTAGTATTAATGGCGAAATGGGAAGGCGTTGGACCTTGCCCCCCCCGATTTATTTCTGTGGGTACCCCGCAACAGCAACTCCAATCTGAACTTACCATTCAGTGGGTCTCCATGCCCAATATACAGGGAAAAGTCCCTCTACCCAAGGGGTAGAAATGGAACTAGACCAGACCACCAAGGTTGTCAAAATCGGACCAAACCTCAAGAGGCCAACATGAACCCAAAGGTCACACTGGGCCCTAAGATGTCTATCAGGGTACTCCGACCCATAGCTATAAAGAAGGCCTTTCCATAGCTAGCTATACTGAGCCAGCACTAATAAAGCTACGTATAGATAACGTAGCACTTTAAGTGAGCACCAAGGCAACCCAATAGTGCAAAACGGCCACCGAGGCCACACATGATTGCCAAAACATGGAATGTAAACCAGGCCACCAAGGCCCACAACGTCACCACTCAGGTGAACATCTGGCCACCAAGGCAAGGCTACACGTGTAACCGGCCACCAAGGCTACAACTGGTAACGACAAAGTCCTAGTTAACTCAAGCATTCCGCTCCCTGCCTACTGCCCAACAATGCTTTATTAATAGCCAACTGCCTTATTACTAGCAGCCCAGTTGAATCTGGCGATTAAACCTCCTGCGCATGCGCAGCTGCGGGCTCGTGTCACTGGTTCTGTGCCACATGCCGGGTACCTTGCACCCCCGACCAGTATCCATAGCCATCCCCGCTCACCTTGGGATTGCATCGCCTCTCTGACCTTCAGATCTACCATTTACCCAACGCTGGGCAAGGCTGCCTGGACTGCTTACGGTCCATCAACGCCCGCAGCTGGGCTGTTGTCACTGTCCCGGAGGGCGACTCCCTACTCGCGTCTTCTAGATGTCTCCCAACGCCGTCTTCGTCGTCCGCCATACTGCCGCTTCCTCCGCTGAGGTTTGCTCCTTTCTTTTTAGAATTTGTCCTACAGCCCAAACTCGCCCTCCTGCCACGCGGGGAACTGCAAGCAACTGACTTTATCACCTGACCATCACGTGACAATCACGTGCACAGCCCCACCCATTCCACCAGCGCATACCGCTCCAAAGTTAACATTGTTTAACTTCTGTTAAACTCCTAAAAAAGATCTCTGTAGGGGGTTGTATACTTCACTGTTTTGTGTGATCATCCCTACCTTGTTTCCTTACTTTTTGCGGTTCTGGTATCCCTACATCCTGTTACATTTTAAATGTTTTTTATTACTTGTAATATTATATGTACCACAAGACATCTGTGAGGATTATAAGTCAGACAGGAGAGTCTATAGACTATACATTATACATAGTATTATTTTGTGCAAACCAGAAGAGAATATCAACTGATCAGTCAGAGAATCAATGCTATGCTCTGAAGTGTCATACTACCCACCCATTGGTCACCATGCCGATAGGCTGCATCCCAGATTTGAAGTAGATAGGATGTATAGTGTCCAAGTTATTATTTCCCATTGAAGCCCATACAAAATCTGAATTTTTTCTACTAGCTGGAGGCGCCTCCAGTAGAAAAATTCTTACATTTGTATGGGCTACATTGGGGAAATTCTGAAGTTCGAGAGGCTGTAACTCGGACACTATGCATCATATTACTTCAAATCTGGGATGCAGCCTATCAGCATGGTGACCAATGGGTACAAGGGGTTGTTGTTGTCATAGCAATGGAAACCTAGCTGGAATTTCATTTTTGCAGAATAAGGTCTAATGATCAGAATGAAGGAGCCAGATAGTCACTATTGCAGCTGGTGTACACATTTTGTTTGGCATTCTTTCATGAATGAATGTATGCAGAAACACTTACCATTAGTATTGCTACTAAACTTGTATAAAAGGTGCTTTAACACAGTAAGTGTTTAGAAAAAGAAACAAGGGTAAGACTTCAGCATATAGCTTACGTGTAAGAAGAGTCGAGCTATTCTAGCAGCAAGCACATGTAGCTAGTGTATGATTAGCAAAATATAATGTAGTGTGGGCGGAAAGCGTTGTAGTCGAAGACTACAAGTTCATCGTAGTTCAGTTCTCCCTTTCCCATAACGCCCTTGCTTTTCCCATGGAATGAGTCATAGCCGGATGGGGATCTGGGCAGGTATTCGCTACGGTACCGAATGTCATACTTTCTTCCAGGGGCAATGTCACACAGTAAGACTGCATTGTAACAAGTGTTCTTATGTCTGGTCAAACCTTGCTATCGCTGTTGGTTCTGTGCAGTTCTATAGCCTGTGAAATTGATTTGGTGCTGGTTCGGTCACCTGATAAAGCTCATTCTGTACAGAGTCAACAGTATGATTAGTGTTCTTTATCTGTGCAAATGGCACACACCAAACTGGTGCATATTGCTATTTTTTCTGACTTAAAAGCTCCTCATCACCTTTAAGTGCTCATAATATCCACTCTTAGAAATGCACAAAAATTGTCTGTATAATTAAGTATGCGTCAGCTGTACCGATCAACTGCTTCACTGATGTCCACTCTCCTGCTTGTTGGTCACGGTTTTGGGCCCTCACAGAAAACTGGCTTACAGGATCCAGTACCAGCCCTGACTTCCTAGTGAGTGTGAGAGTAGTTGATAATCTAGGAACAGTCATCTGAGTGCAAGCTTGCTGTCCCTCTGGCTTGAAGAAAATGTCGTAGTGTGCGAGCTCATCAGAGTTACGGAAATCAATAATATTGCCTGGTGGTTCCCAATTCAGAGTCAGGGAGGGCGTATCTCGGTCCATAGTGAGTCTCAGGTTTTGAATTGGGTCTGGGATCATTGCTGTAGGTACAAGATATACATTTCAGGTATACACTGCATACTTGATGCTAGGAGCTTCATCCTCATAATGTGTTTGCATACAGTAGCTATCCCCATAATTATGTGTTCTGTTATCCCTATACATCTTGTAACATTTTATGTTCCTTCTTTTAGCAGCAGGCACATGCATGCTTGAGCTGAAATTGGCCACCTATCACAGATCTTGCTCGTGAGCATGCAGAATCAGGCTTCCTTTGTTGAGGTCAGTCCTGGCATAAGGACAAATGACTCAGTTATGTAATAAATAATAGCGTTGACTTGTACTGCACTTCCAACCAATGTTGATTTGAAGTCTGATGTTTCGACTAGCTACTCTTTGGCAGTCTTCATCAGGCAATATGCTGCAATAAATCAGCTGATACTGAAAAGCGATCCCCACTGGGGTTGGTTTGGGTCTAAAGCCCCATTTACACTACTAAACCGGGTTATTTTAAACTGGATTAGAATCCTGATGTCCAAACATGCAACTTCTGAGAGCCAGATTAGCTCATGAATCTTCTCTCACAACTTGCGCTTCAGTGGCTGTGGGGCTGAACTATATACTTGTCATGAATACTGACAGCTTCCAATGTGCAACAATCCACTTGGAAACCACTCTAGCTGTTTACACGCACCTCCTTGGAAACTAATCCGGATCCAACCCACATCCTGATGTGGGTTATGTAAACCGGTTTCCAATCTGGATTAGAGCATTTACACGGATCCTGAACCAGTTTAAGGTAGGAAGCACGGCATCGGCGAAATCGCGCAATTTTACTCATGAATAATTAATGAGATGACGTCACTCGCATATGGTTATTTAGAGTTATTCATCTGTTTACGTTTTCCCATGGCGGCAACCGGAATAAACAAGGGGGGCTTCTCTCTTTGATGCGGCTAGCGGCCCTTTCGAGTTTCAAATCGGTACTCTGATGTGGCCGTGCGGTACCTTGAAGATTTGTTTGAACACTTTTTTTTCTTTTTTTTTTCTTTAAGTAAAGAGCTATTCTGGCTTATTGAATGTAGCGATGGGCTATCTGAGTGTGAATAGCTAGGTGGAGTGAGCAGGAATGTTTGTGGGTCTGCTGAAGTGGCCGAAGAACAGCCTGGAAAGTGAACAGCCTCCGACAGCTCCCTGGCCAAGGTACTCTAGAGAGTTGACCTTTCGGCATTACAGGCCCCGCCCATTTTCGTGTTAGGGCGAATTTGGCTGGTTTGGTAGCTGGACTGGGCTGGTGAGAGGGAGTAGATGCGTGGCCAAAACTCTGTAACCGAGAGGTGAGCGTGGAAAAGCATCCCTAGTTTTGCAGGGGGTAGGTTGACCTTTCGGAAACTGGCCTTGGCTTGAGTCGGTTTAGTTGGTGTGCGTGGAATTTTTTTTGAAAGCCTAGGGTAGCCAAACCTCTGTTTTTGAGGGTGGCAGTGAGTTTTGGGCTGTAGCCTGCAAGTGAGGAGAGCAGGTGGTAAATCCATCCGTAGTTTTGGGGCCTGTTTTGTGTGTGTATTGATGATGAGGTCAGAGTGTGGGTGGGGCCTTGGAGAGGGCCCAAATTTTCAGTTTCGTAGAGGGCCCAAATTTTCAGTTTCGTAGAGGGCCTTAGAATTGAGTTTTAGGGCATTTTCAAGCAAAGGGAGCAGTTTGATGCAAAGTATTGCTGAAACTTGTGTATGCTTTGATGGTGCCCATTTATCCATCAACTTGGTTTCGGAGATCGCGGTACCCATGTTTACTACCTTAAACGCCTGGTGTAAAAACGGGGCTTAAGACCGAGACTAATTGCATACATACATACTAACTTGCAGCAGGGTGGGAATAAGGCTTGCTATGAGCATGATACAAAGCTTACGGAAGTACTCTGTGATTGCAGTCCAAGGTCCTGCACCATCCATGCGGATTGCCCTCACTTCTAAGTCATAATATCTCAGTGGCTGAAGTCCATCTTTCCTTCCAAGTGTAATTGCTCGGCAGAGGCTGTCAACCGGTGGCAGCTTCCAATACTGTGGCTGTGTTTGATACCGTGGCGGCTTCTGTGGTGATTGATGCTTCTGTGGGCTGTAATGTGGTCTGAACTGAATTTCATGTGCAGTGATCTGCTGAACAGTTGAGATATTACTTGGCATTTCCCAGTGAAGTGTTAGGAGGGTTCATGCCCATTTGATGATGCTTGTAGCTTCACCTTCCCTGGAATCAGACCTGCAGTGTAAAGTACAGGTCTTTGTAGTTTGCTCTGTTGATTCTCCAGAACACTAGCCTGGCACAGTAATTCAGTACATCTGTACTGGAATATTGTGCTATTCTCTGTTTGGTTTTTTAGGAGTACATAGTACAAATTGCAAATTGTGCTAGAGTGACTTTCTAGCAAAGTGCACACTCGAATATCCTGAATTGCCAGCAAGCCTTGGGGTTATTCTGTAGCCTTGTTTCCAGCCTACACCATTTTGTTTGTTGGTTTGCACTGATAATAATGGAAACTCTTATTTGTTGTTGTGTACACAGCTGTGGTTGGGTAAGCCAAACAGGATAATTGTGCTACAACGTTCAGTCGACCTTTGCAAGGTTGAAAACCCGTGCAAAGCAAACCATGCCTCGTGAAGAATTACTCCATAGAGTGTTACTTACCCGGTCACAAACTTGATTAGATACAGGAATGTGCGTGCAGTTCAAAAAAAGTCCTGGACACATTGTATTGGTATTCTTATACAGTTTTGGCCAAGTCCAGTTGAGGAAGACGTGATTCGAATGTTACTGGAAGTGAAGGAGCAGTTAATTATTGATGAAGACTTCATCATGAGGATGATGATGGAATAACAGGTACGCAATATTGTGAGAAAGTGTGTGGGATGTTGGCTGTTGGGAAGAAACGATCATAGGCTCTAGCTATGCTCAGAATTCTACACTCTGGGACCCTTGGCCTTCAAAATCCTGTATGTAGTTCATGGACTCATCATCTAGCCAACATGTAGACCAGTGGCAACTTTTTGATTACAGCGTGAGTTGGTGCACACAGTGTGTCCCGTCCCTAGAGTACCACCCATAGCCACAAGAGATTTGATCATACATTCATGGGATGCGTATCTAGGACATCATTTAGCCTCGTACAACATCATTTAGGCTCATACGAGCCTGGGAATCAGGCTAAACATCATTGGTCAGTGATTGATTCCAGCCTCTTTCTCAAGCTTACATGCAACATAAGAAATTGATGGCCTTAATTGTTAGCTGCATGTCATCAAGAACTGGATAAATTTAATGAGGCAGTGCATCTGCCTTATTTTAGCCACATACCTTCGTTCAGGGTTTCATCTACTGGGGGGGGGGGGGGGGGGGGGGGGGGCAGGGGGGAAGCTTCCCCCCCAAACAGTCTAGCTTCCCCCCCAAAGAAGACATTGACTATAATATTATCATTATATCATAGGTAATACCATATTAGGACTCAGATACTGCTGTAGGCCACACCGCTTCCGGGGAATTAATTAACCTCAAAACATTTTGCACGGCACTTGCCACTACTTCCCCCCCAAACATTATTTTCTAGATGAAACCCTGTCGTTACTTGTGCATACAGTCGTTGATGCTTCAAGCCGACCACCACCAGGAAGTCCAGGTTCCTGCGGCCCCCCTGGGAATGCTGGCAGACGTGGAAGTGCTGGATCAAGTGAGGCACCTTGAAGCAGAAGTACTGTGTGAGATATGCATGTGGAGTTGAACTGTCATTTGGATATATGTGTGTGCGTATGTGTGTGCTGCACGACCCCCTACAAGTTTAAAGGTACCGCTATGCCAATACATAATATATGACACTGACCACAATGCCAGTATGATAATATTATATTGACACCATCGACGTCATGCAACGAACTATAGTAATTGTTATTGCATGAGTGTGGAGGCTATACGTCATAAATGGCACTGTATCAAGCATCAAAAGGATGTACAAGTGCTGGAGTGACTATATCGGTGCCAACCAGCACTTTTGATCCGCCCATGCAAAGTGGTATAAGTATGTGTGTGTGTGTTTGTGTGTTTGTATGTGCATGTGTGTTGTGTACTGTGTGAGTGTATGTGCGTGCGTGTGTGAGTGTATGTGCATGTGTGTGTGTGTGTGTGTTGCAACCAAACTTTACCTGAAAATCGTCTTTATCAATGACCCTGCTTTACACTTTTGGTTTGGTGAACGACACATTCCAGGTAAACAGCAATCCCCTGGCTCATCAGATATGGATCCGATGGTGATTGGCACAGCACAGGCAGGGGCCAACTCCTGCTATGCTGTGGTAAGGGCCGTGGCACAATCGCTGCTGAGAATTGTACACCCAGAAACTTGATGAAACATTCCATAGCCATCTGCGAATAGTTTGTGCATGATACATGACATGAATTATACCTTAGCTACAAATTTCATATGTATCTGTTGATTGTCACACTATATAGACTAATCAATCGTATTTAAACTCCCACATCAAACAAAAGACATCGTTGATAGCTATATTGCTCAGGGAATTATAGTTTTTTTTATGGTTGTATGTATTATGTATATCCGAGTGCCTGATCGACTATTGATGAACACTGCACTCAGTCAACAATCACAGGATACATGGCCCTGAAGCATTGACCAGTGGACTACCAGCGAGCAAACACTGCTACCCACTGATCGACATACGCTAACTTCTGAAACCCTGTGGCCTAGCTATAGCTCAGTGTTCACCATGCATGTCTCACTCTATACCACACACCCTGCTGAGTAGCTACATTGTAGCTAGCTAGCTAGCTTCTCTTCAACCCAAACTGATGGTCAGATGTGGAACCAAACATCAAGATGAGAGTTCAAGCTATTAGTGGCTAGCTATAACCGTTTGAATTCTAGGCAGTGAACTGCATGCACAAGACTGAAAGTAGCTAGCTAGCTAGCTAGCTAGGTGGTTGCTGATCAGCTAGAACCATATAGTTCTAGCTAAGTATATAGCTATGCTCGAACTGACTCATGCCGAAGTCAGTAGCTAGCTATGTTCCTTCATGCAAGAGCGAGGTCTCGCCACCACAGACACCTCTACTCTATCAGTATCATGCTCTGGTCGTATGCTCGTGGCTACGTAGCTAGCTACTAGCGGTTACTGGCCCGCAAAAGTGAAGCTAGAGCCAAGGCAATAGTTGGCACTGAGGGTTTATAAGAGATGGGCATGCTGTACGTACCTGAGCTTTGGAAGGAGGGTGAGGGGGCCAATATTCCGGCTTTGAATTACACATGTAGCTGTTTCCAGGGGAGCTGTGTAGCTAGCTAGCTCATAGCTGTAAGGTCAACGGTGCTCGCTACTGTCATGTTTCAGCCAGCTGAATTTGAAACAATATTTGGCGGGAAGTCAAGGTGGTGTGCGCATGCGCACTCGGATACATCCGGTTTGGGCTTAAATACTGAATTTGTAGCAAGTTTTGGCGGGAAGTCGAGATGGCACACTCGCTAAGCACTTGCTTTGCAGCCTGGGGGTTGAGTGTTCGCCTCCCCAATAACCGAGTACGAGTCTGGGCCACTCCGTACATACCGGTTCTCGACTTCCCCGCCTAGCAGCTTGAGTACGCCGGTTCCCATCTGACCACCGAAGCTAAAAGTGTTCTGGTAGAAAGCAGGTTAGCCTCCTGTGATTCCAGTCACGCCTATCCAGCGCTCCTGAGGCTTACACTTCGGTGTCTGACCTGTCACGGAGGGATGGGTTGTTGCTAGGTTGTATTTTTCTTCTTTTTTTTCTTCTTCTTTTTTTTCCCCCTCCTGGAGGGACCTGCTGGGCGTTCCTTTGCACGGCTTGTTATTAGGTTAGCTAATAGATTTTTTTATCCTTATAAAAGTGCCAAAACTATAATGCATTGTAATAAGCCATAATGACTGTCTTACTGTCCAAAAAAGTGGTACAATTGCAAACTATGGCTATAGCTAGCTAGCTAGCTAAGTGTGCTTCTAGTAGCTAGCTAGCTATAGCTAGCTAAGTGTGCTTTTAGTAGCTAGCTAGCTAAGTGTGCTTCTAGTAGCTAGCTAGCTATAGCTAGCCAAGTGTGCTTTTAGTAGCTAGCTAGCTAGCTACATGTAGCCATTTTAAATTTAATCTAGCTAAATGTTACTAAGACAGCACTGATTTATGACTACTGGTAAATATCCTTGGTCAGTTCTCGTATGCATGTGCCCCCTCCACTATAGAGGGGGTGTCCTGTAGAAGGCTCTGAGCTACATACCGTCCGATTATATATGAGCTGGATTCCCCACCACCCAGGCTGCAGCACATAGCTACACATTGCTTCCATTATTATAGTCGTGCTGCTTATTCCAACACCACCTACAAATCGTACGGTATTCTATAGAGCACACCAGAACATGAAATTATTCTTGTTCAAAATACAATCACAAGCTGGTCCTCAGATATTTGGGTAGCAGCGGCACCTGTCTTCTATTGATTTTTCCTGATTGGCTAAATTGGTGTGAATTAAGTTGCTAGCATTAGCCAGGCCTCTTTCTCACAAAATGCAATGGTTATGGAAAGCTTTTAAATGTGCTATATTCACAATCAGTCACGCTGTATAATTGATGTTTGATTAGTAACAGTGTTACAATAATTAGCTAGCTACCCACTAAGTAAAATTGTGCTCCAACTGTCGAATTTACGATTCGAGTTTTCAAATGTATTGCCAACATCCGGACATACATCACAAGATGGTACATTATGATTAATAAGGATCGAGCCCTTAGGCATAAGCAGTCCTGAATGTGAAGAATTATTCCAGGTGTACAAATCAGGGGTTCGATAAGCAAAGAAGCCAAGGAGGGAATGATTTCGTGGAGGGAGGAATTTCCAGGTATTCAATGAAGTGTAGTGCAGCTGTGCGGTGCATGCTTTGATCATCTTCTGCATTTCTCACGGTGTCTGACATGACTTTGGAACGCACGTCAAAGGAAAGTGGCATCATGGCCAGGAGGTGGCAAACTGTGATTAGCTATAATTATATGACATTGTGTAATGTGATTATATCCATGTATGGTGTGGTTATAATGTTCTTTGACCAGAGCAGTGTGTATATATATCTTCTGTGACTGTGCCCGGCCCAGTGACGGGGGGTGGGGGGCCGGGGGGGGGGGGGGGGGGGGGGGGGGGGGTGCACCGTTCAACCAAGTGTCCCTGAAGTTGCTTTTGAAAACTCGGCTCGGGCCTGGGAACGAGGCTAGATCATGGCGAGCTGACGAAGATGCTGTGAGCGATGTCATCATATCTACAAGGCTTAAGGGAGTATGGTCCCATACTGAATGTCGATGGCGCGATTCTTCAACTTACACGCAATGACAGAAACGATGACTACGTATACTCCAGCCATTTTGCCACAGTGTGTGCCTTGAGGTACATGTATATGGAAAAAGATCTCTGTAGGACTTCTCTGTTTTGTGTGATCATCCCTACCTTGTTTCCTTACTTTTTGTCGTTCTGGTATATATCCCTACATCCTGTTGCAGCTGGTGTACACATTTTGTTTGGCATTCTTTCATGAATGAATGTATGCAGAAACACTTAAAGAGCGTCCACACCACTCCATGGTATTGCTACTAAACTTGTATTAAAGGTGCTTTAACACAGTAAGTGGGTAAGACTTCAGCATATAAATTCAGGAAGCTGGCCCAGATTATCTTAAAAGTAAACTTTCATAATAGTGCAGCGGCATAGTCAGACATATCAAACCAATCGTTCATTTTTTGATAAAAGCACCAAAATTGGTACACATATAGATCAATAGACTGTGAACATTTTCAGATATTGAGGCATGTGAAATTGTGCCTGCGTCAGCCGTGGTGGGCGGTTTCCAAAATGGCCGCCATGTGGCGTTATTCGACAAGAATAATGCAGTACTATAATGTCTTTAATACCACTTTTAGGGGTCTTAGGGTTCTTTTGCACAACTTGTGACTGCCCCATCCTTGCTAGAATTATTCTATGTTTATGTGCCACATTACAGCTATGATTTCCGGAAATGGACATGCATGTAGAGGTCCGGTTATTAATTATAATGAACCTTTCTGGGAACAGAAACCGGCATCTTGCAGGTCTAGTAGCAGGGATTCTATATAGGCTTTGAGAGGGTGGCTGAAAGATATAGGCATCTACATTAATTTGCATTCCTGCAAGAAAAATGGGCTGACTGCCGGGATTCATATTAGGGAAAACATCTGGGGTACAAATTAGTATGTTTGGGGTGACAATCTTGGATTTTTAAAGTCCAAAAGGAGCCAGTGATAGCATTCAAAAGGAGATGTGTTCTCTGCATTGCTAAAAGTGGTTACAGATTTGTACGAGTCCACCCAGAGGACCTATAGCTCTGTTGGGCATAAAACAGCAGGGTAAAATATGATTGTGCGAATGCCATTAAGGCAATTGCCGGTGCAATTACAGTGCAATGGATTATCATAAGACCATGGCATGGATAATCCTGGTGTTGTATATATTGTGTCAAGCAGACTGCAATTTAACTGTGATGTGATGAGCCAGGCATGCGGAGTTCCCCTTGCATGCAGATGAATGCGAAGGATCAACATGATGCTTGGTCTTTTGGGGTATTCTCTTTGACACCATAGCATTGGGAATTTGGCCTAATTTTGCCTACTAGGGGAAAATTTCAGAGTGGTTCCATACAGTTAGCATGGAAAGGCAAGGTGGTGGAACAGGAGAAATATATTCCCGGGATTGTCATAGAGTCGGTAGACTCTGTGTGTAAGGATACGACAGACACGCAATATATGCTAATACAAAAAAATCTCTCCAAATCTCAGAAACGGTACACTTTATAACAACATACCAGTCATCTTCGAGTGTTTTCATGTCCAACAAGACTCCCAGCTTCGCGAAAAACCATCGCGAAAGTGCCAAAGCAGGCACTCGCAAAACGGGCAAATTGTTTTTCTTTCTTCTTCTTCTTCAGACAACTTAGCTCAATGTTGCCTCAATCTCTCATGATGGTTTTCGCACGAAACAGCAGCATTTTCAACCGAGCAGTGCAACGACCCATTGCTTTTTCACAACCTCTGTGTTGGCAAATTTCAGCTCAAACATGTGCCTGCTGCTAAAAAAGAATGACATAAAAGTAATAAAATGAAAATGTAACAGGATGTAGGGGGCAAAAAGTAAGGAAACAAGGTAGGGATGATCACACAAAACAGTGAAGTATACAATCCCCCTTATAATATCTTTCTTCATTATACACGTATATGGAAAAAGATCTCTGTAGGGGGATCGTATACAGTCAAACCTCCGAACAAAGGACACTTTGGGAACAATATAAATTCAAGTCTTTTGTCCTTTGTAGAGAGGTTGTCCTCAACTCGGAGGTTCAAAATGTATTAGAACCATAGGCAAACCAATTATTTGGGACCTTGAAAAGTGTCCTTTGTAGAGAGGTTTATTATATTGTGTCCCTATCTCGGAGGGTCCACTATCTGAGGTTTGACTGTACTTCACTGTTTTGTGTGATCATCCCTACCTTGTTTCCTTACTTTTTGCCGTTCTGGTATCCCTACATCCTGTTACATTTTTGATTACTTTTAGTATATAGCGTCTGAAGCTATAGGCAGTGTAAGGGTATACTTATGGATATTATTACCACTGAAACAACCAGTGCTACCACCAACACTAGCTGAGCCACAGCATAGTGCATTTTACTTATTTGCCGTTCATTCTGTCTTATTATGTCAGGCAGTTGGAATGTCGTAGCCTTGCAGTTGCCTCTCTTTTTCGTCAAACATATATTATATCTCCCAAACACCCACCACATCTTTGTAGCTAACAATGCCTTAGCTTGCAGATAACAAAAATCAAGACACACTTGGCAGCTAATCATCATGCACAAAATGCTAAGGGCCTACAACAACCGATGCAGTACACATGAATGCCTAAGCTCACAGTGGTGGAAAATGGAGTGTATAAGAAAATAAGCTTTGGACAAACTATGCTGACCCCCCCCCCCCCCCCCCCCCCCCCCTTCCGAAAGCCAACTATATAATATTATACTACCCTAGATCTGAGGTTTGTAGTCTCCAAAGTCAGGGGTTTCATATACATACAGTGGCTTGCAACTGTGGACTTTTTCTGACTTGGAGATATTTGTGCCAACAGGTCAGCAACATGATATTTGGCTACATGATTGCATTGTTTATTTGTGTCAACAGAACAGTTTCATGCTGGCAATGAGTGCATTGGGCATACAGGGGATCAATGAGTTATGTTCAGTGGTAGCATTTATGGCCTACTGAGCAGTAAGGGATACAAAGCAATTGCAAGGGCCATTACATATTTCCGACATAGGATATATAGACAAGGCAGAGCATTTGACAACCCCTCCCTCCAGGCCATTGGGACTGGGAATCAGCCTATAATTATGGAGATCGCAGTTTTAGAATCAGGGCAGTAACCACTGTGGCAAAGGCATCCCATGCATACATTCCGCATTAATTTGTTGGGTAGAAGCGTATAAAATCCATACTTGAATGCCTAGACATGCAATGGTTAGTTTCATATCGTGATGGTAACGTTGTCTGCAGGTACATGCTGGCTAGCCACTGCATGTACTTATCTTTCTCGTCACTGACTTTCGTGCACGTGTTGTAGTATATATACTAGTATCACAAAAGATTATGCATCATACTCATAGGAAAGGGGAGGGGAGCCACACCCACGATAGAGTGTCCTATTGGGGAAAGTATACATCGATCTTCCAGTGGACAATGGTGGAAGGATCGACCACCTTTCCACCCAATCTCCCAAGGACTACGTATGGATATGCAGATGTGCACCTGATATCCATAGTTGGGGAGTGAAGCTGTCATGTGATCAGCAGCAAGTGAGTCATGTGATTGGAAAGCTCTCACTGCCACTGCTACACTGCATCGGTGACCTGACTCCCCTCCAATGAACAGTGGTAGCTAGCTGGTACCAATTATTTAACTCTTTACCAACCAATGACTGCAAAAGCCGTCATGAGCTCCCATAAGCCATAAGAATTTATATGGGGAAATTAATACTAGGCGTTATACTTTAATACAGGATTTTGCTTCCTTAAGCTGTTTCTTATGGTTGGTAAAGAGTTAATGGCCAATTGCAAAAGAACAGAGAATGACAGGCAACTGATTATGGGATGCCAGACAATGGTGAATCCGGGTGGCTGATTATTCACAACATTAGCAACACCAGCTGTGGAGACAGCTGCAAGCTGTAGCAGTAGTAAGTAAAGTATGGGTTATTCGATCACCCACCCACCTAGCTGTTCCCTCTTTCTTTCATACAGCCGCTACTGTCCACTACATGAGTCCTCTCTCAGCCAGGCGTTAAATTTGTGTTTGAAGTGTAGAAGGGCTAGAAGGATTGCCGCTAAGAGTCAATTAAGACAACATTGCCAAATTTGGTAATGTTGCATGGCGGCCATTTTGGAAACCGCCCACCACGGCTGACGCAGGCACAATTTCACATGCCTCAATATCTGAAAATGATCACAGTATATTAATCTATGTGTGTACCAATTTTGGTGCTTTTATCAAAAAATGCACGATAGGTTTGATATGCCGCTGCACTATAACCACTGTCTCCTATATTACATATAACATGATTATACTGGTATAGTGACAATGAGCACATTCACCGTCTGGCAACTATTGTATCGTTTATGAGCTAATCATACAAAGGAGCAATACTCTAAAGGGATTATATCCAAGCAACCAAGAAAGACATGACAAGTCAAGCTATTCTAGCAGCAAGCACATGTAGTTATTGTACGATCAGCAAAATATAATGTAGTGTGGGCGGACAGCATTGTAGTCGAAGACTACAAGTTCATCATAGTTCAGTTCTCCCTTTCCCATAACGCCCTTGCTTTTCCCATGGAATGAGTCATAGCCGGATGGGGGTCTGGGCAGGTATTCGCTACGGTATCGAATGTCATACTTTCTTCCAGGGGCAATGTCACACAGTAAAACTGCATTGTAATGAGTGTTCTTGTGTTTGATCTTCGCGCCAATTCTATTGCCAACTGCATAGTCGTACGACTTGGAGGAGTTTGGTGCAAAGTAGAAGCCCTGGCCGAACCTCTGCCATGCAGCACTGTTGATCCTTTGGGGATCAAATCCTTTTCTGGTAATTCCACAAGCTCCACAGATCGGGTCATCGCAAAGCTCTGCATAGTCTGCGAGGTCACAACACAGTGTTGTACCATGATAGCGCAGCTCGGTGCCTTGATACAAAGCAAATTTGGCACGATATCTTTCAAACCGCTCTGACACCGTGGGATTGATAATCTTGAAAATTGTAATGACGGGAGGACATATACCTTTGGTGCTAGCCCAATCTTTGCGGAATTTCTTGCAAAGATTCTTGTATTCTTGACAGCTGGATTCAAGCTCCACAACACCTGCATACTCTGGAAAGAAAAGCAGACGGTGGAAGGGGTGAAACAAGTTTTAATGACTATGTGATTTGGGCAAACAATAATTGAAGTGAGCCGCATATCATTGCCAGCCGTGTGTGTGCTGCATCTACGTGCACTGTATGCATGTGTGTGGCTACATCCATAAACCATTCATCCAAACACGTTCAATTTAGAATTTTAATCTAAACCTCCAGAAGAGAAATGGAACAGAAACCTGCAGGGTCTTGTGTATGTACTAGAATAAGGATAAAGGAGTGTGGACATTTTACATGCAATGGAGAATGTTGGATTGAGTTCAAGAAAGAAGCTGCAGCTTCATGAGGATGCAAGGTAGTGTCAAAAGGGCGTGAGACCAGCAGTAGCTGAGCAGACAGGGCCTAAGTGAACTTCCAACGAAGAATAATTGGCAGGCAGATTGTATAGGCTTGCCAGATTAGAGCAAGGGTACATGAAGACCAACGTGCTGCAGTGTCCGGTTATTGATGAAATACTAATAATGATTCCTATAGCTATGCTGGGACTGACATGGTATGATATCTGGCCTGTTGATGTAGGTATAGGATTGAAGCTACAAATTGTGCATCACCTTCTTCCACGGCTTGTTGCAGGTGCTGCTCACAGAAGTTCGCAGTTGCTTCTGCTCTCACTGGAGTGGGCTTTTTCTGCTGACAACCAGGGTAGGTGCCATACAGGCAGTAGAGGCCAGCTGTGTAACATAACAATAGACCTCAAAGCTATACTCTGTAGCCGACACACTGCTGTCACTGTTCAACCCCAAGTATCAATACTAGCATCTCACCAAACAGCCTGGCATGTTCCTTGCAGCAAAAGTCATTGACAGTTTTGTCTGGTCTCTCTTGCCTTCGTTTGGTGCAGCCAGGAAGCCGGCACTGAGAACTCCATGCTGTATTGCAAGAGCTAAAATTGTCATTGTTGTAGTGGAGCAGTGCTCTATATACTTGTGCAACCACCGCAACTTTGGAGCAGGGTTGCCATTTCTCAAGCAAGTGCTAAATTGTTATTATGTGCATGAATTTGGAGAGTATAATTACAGCAACATAGCCATCACCACACAGGATTTTGTCTTACAGCCCTATCAGTACTGAAGCACCAGTGATCACAATTAACCTGAATCACATGCAGTTGTACAAGAAAAGCAGAAAGATCACAGAAGTGAACAGTGTATCACTTAACACCTATACGTAAATAAATGAACCAGGAAGGTAACAACTTCTGTATACATAAGTCCTGGGAATCCACTGTTGGTTCTGTGCAGTTCTATAGCCTGTGAAATTGATTTGGTGCTGATTTGGTCACCTGATAAAGCTCATGCTGTACATCAACAGTATGATTAGTGTTCTTTATCTGTGCAAATGGCACACACCAAACTGGTGCATATTGCTAAATTTTCTGACTCATAATATCACTTATAATACTCTTAGAAAATTGTCTGTATAATTAAGTATGTGTCAGCTGTACCGATCAACTGCTTCACTGATGTCCACTCTCCTGCTTGTTGGTCACGGTTTTGGGCCCTCACAGAAAACTGGCTTACAGGATCCAGTACCAGCCCTGACTTCCTAGTGAGTGTGAGAGTAGTTGATAATCTAGGAACAGTCATCTGAGTGCAAGCTTGCTGTCCCTCTGGCTTGAAGAAAATGTCGTAGTGTGTGAGCTCATCAGAGTTACGGAAATCAATATTGCCTGGTGGTTCCCAATTCAGTGTCAGGGAGGGCGTATCTCGGTCTATAGTGAGTCTCAGGTTTTGAATTGGGTCTGGGATCATTGCTGTAGGTACAAGATATACATTTCAGGTACACTGCATGCTTGATGCTAGGAGCTTCATCCTCACAATGTGTTTGCATAGCTATCCCCATAATTATGTGTTCTGTTATCCCTATACATCTTGTAACATTTTATGTTCCTTCTTTTAGCAGCAGGCACATGCATGCTTGAGCTGAAATTGGCCACCTATCACAGATCTTGCTCGTGAGCATGCAGAATCAGGCTTCCTTTGTTGAGGTCAGTCCTGGCATAAGGACAAATGACTCAGTTATGTAATAAATAATAGCGTTGACTTGTACTGCACTTCCAACCAATGTTGATTTGAAAGCCTGATGTTTCGACTAGCTACTCTTTGGCAGTCTTCATCAGGCAATATGCTGCAATAAATCAGCTGATACTGAAACACACTGGGGTTGGTTTGGGTCTAAAGCCCCATTTACACTACCTACTTTAAATTGCATGGATTAGAATCCGGATGTCCACACATGCAACTTTTGAGAGCCAGATTAGCTCATGAATCTTCTCTCACAACTTGTGCTTCAGTGGCTGTGGGGCTGGACTATACACTTGCCATGAATACCGACAGCTTCAATGCGCAACAGATAATCCACTTGGAAACCGCTCTAGCTGTTAACACGCACCTCCTTAGAAACTAATCCGGATCCAATCTGAGTTCAACCCACATCCTGATGTGGGTTACATGAACCGGTTTCCAATCCGGATTAGAGCGTTAACACGGATCCGGTTTACCGGATCCTGAACCAGTTTAAACGCCTGGTGTAAAAACGGGGCTTAAGACCGAGACTAATTGCATATGTACATACTAACTTGCAGCAGGGTGGGAATAAGGCTTGCTATGAGCATGATACAAAGCTTACGGAAATACGCTATGATGGCAGTCCAAGGTCCTGCACCATCCATGCTGATTGCCCTCACTTCTAAGTCATAATATCTCAGTGGCTGAAGTCCATCTTTCCTTCCAAGTGTAATGTCTCGGCAGAGACTGTCAACTGGTGGCAGCTTCTGATACTGTGGCTGCGTTTGATACAATGGCGGCTGCTGATATTGTGGTGGTGACTGATGCCATGAACTATTCTGTGGACTGTAATGCGGTCTGAACTGAATTTCATGTGCAGTGATCTGCTGAACGGTTGAGATATTACTTGGCATTTCCCAGTGAAGTGTTAAGGAGGGTTCATGCCCATTCGATGATGCTTGTAGCTTCACCCTCCCTGGAATCAGACCTGCAGTGTAAAGTACAGGTCTTTGTAGTTTGCTCTGTTGATTCTCCAGAACACTAGCCTGGCACAGTAATTCAGTACATCTGTACTGGAATATGCTATTCACTGCTTTGTATTTTAGGAATACATAGTACAAATTGCAAATTGCACTAGAGTGACTCTCTAGCAAAGCGCACACTCGAATATCCTGAATTGCCTGGGGTTATTCTGTAGCCTCGTTTCCCAGCCTACCCCATTTTGTTTGTTGGTTTGCACTGATAATAATATATGAAAGTGGAAGAGTGGAGGGTGTCATTCATCACGTGAATATGGCAGGTGGATTGTGGGGTGGACGTGGGTGGGAGCGCCATAATCTGTTCAGAAGGTCCTGGATCAGTTCATCGTCCAGTGGCTAAGTTCCAGTGATCCATGGCTAGTCGAGATTCCAGACCCTTTAGACAGCTCCGCTTGGCCAGTATTTAGACTTATTTGCAGTTGGGCACAAATCTCCCAACGTTCACCATTCATGCATGTGATGAATCCCTTCCCAATTTTCGCTTCTGTGCAGTGCTAGCCAATGAACAAGGGACGGGGTATAGGTAAGGGTAGTTATTTGCTACAGGTCAGCTATTGCTACTAAATCAGGTGTTAGTGGGCATTGGCTAACTTCTAAACGTTGTATGGTTTCCCTACATCAGAGAAGAGTTGCCGATTCAACTTGAGGCTGCTATCTAATTTCATGACAACTTTGCTGAAAGAGCAGCAACATCAATGATGTAGCTACCACGGGGAAACAGTTGGTAAATCCTACAAAGAGTGGCAGTGACAAAACTTATATTGTCAGTGTTTACAGGAGGTGAAAACATGCTGAAGGGAAAGTACTGGTGGTTCTGTGTGTCTACTTGTTTAAAGGGAAACAAAATACACCATGACAGGCTGATAAATGTATTCGCTAAAGCAAAAGATTGACAATTATTCTATATACACCGAGAATTGAAATTGAGACACTCTATTGCTAGAAAGACACTCACCGTGGACAAGTGGAACTTAACTAGTAAGAACTTGAGACAGAGAGGCATCTATTCAAAGCAAATTACTGTATAGTGGGAAATTTTGGTAGGTGCAAATTTTCGTTTAAGCGGCTGAAAAGCCTTCAGAATAAATTTTAATGTGCGTATGCACCTGCACATTGCCTCACTCCCTAGCCAATGATGTCGTTTTCGGTTGAGGACTGTGCAATGGTGAGAGGGGACCACATCTTCTTGGCTGACATCTGGGCCTCTGTTGTTGGTGAGGAATTCCCAACTTCTTCACAAATAGCCGCCTGCATTCTGGTTGCCGGCATACTCTCCAATTGTTGCTACCCTGTAAACTCGTCTTACTTTCGTGTGTCACACTTCTCACAGCCTCGTTATCTTTGCAGGCTAACGGATGTAGACTCTGGGTCCACAGGGATCTGGAAGGCCGTTCAAAGGCTGGAAATACCGTTATAAACACCATCGCTTGCTCGCCGCTTCCATATGTTAGATTGTCTGTTCAAAATGATGTTAAGATTTAGATTGTTAAAATGTTTGCTGTTTTCATTATCGTATCTCGAGGCTACATACCAAATAATTATTATGCGAAAATTAAAACTACTAAAATTTCCCACTACACGGTATAATAAATTTCTGGTTTAGCAACTTACTGGCTCTAAAACTCCATTAAATAATGAATACTTTATAAGAATGAATTTTAGAACTGCATATAATTATGTACTCACCAACATATCCTGAAATCTTCCTCCATTTTCCCAGGCTATCACCACTTTGCGCCCTCACTTCAAAGACAGAATTGGTCTGTGGCATAATCCCAGATTCTCTGTTGAGGACAATGCTGGTTGTAGAGCTGTCCACAGATATCTCATTATAGCCGTCACTTTCTTGTTTGAAACGAATGTGGTATCTGCTGACATCAGACCAGGAACTTTGACTTTCACGCCTAACGTTTAGTGGTGGATCCCATGTCACCTTAACAGATGGGACGTTCATATCCACATCAATCTTTAGGTTTTGAACTGGATCTGGCACAAGGGCTGCAGTGGAGATATGACATGTACATCAAGACCAAGCAAATAATGCCGTATGCCAGAAGGTCTAAACTACATGAAGAATGAGTCAATACAGGACTACAATGAAGGTTCTTCTTTAATCTATACCAGCTTACATACCTACAAATGCTGACACACTCCTGCTCTCTTGGCTTACATCATCACCACTGCGAGCCCTCACTTCAAAGGTGGATAAAGTCAGTGGTCTAAGTCCTGCTTCTCTAGTGAAGACAGCAGTAGTGTTAGAGCCATCGACAATCTTTTCCCTGTAGCAACCCTTTTCCTTGTCCCAGAAACAGATATGATACTTAGTGACATTTCCTGCATATGCAGCATTGGCTGGTGGGTCCCAGTACAGTCTCACGGAAGGCCTGCATTTGTCCACAGTTGCTCTCAAGTTTCGAACTGGCTCTGGGGTGAGAGCTGGATAATAGCAAAATAATGTATAGTGGAAAACTTTGGTGTGGCTTTTAGTTTAGTGATTTGGTGGTCTAGGGGAAAAGAGCCAACATTAAACCCAGCAACCCTGGCCGGCTGGGAACTTGGGTATTTGATGGGGCGTTTTGGCCATAATCAGCAAATTTCATCCCCACCAAATTTTCCTACTATACTCAATAGCAATCAACCACCAGCTCTAATACAGCTTGACGTACATTTTCAAACTATTACTTCTATTATACATCACATCTATATATAGCTCTCCAATGTGACTGTTGCCACTTCACAAATATCTAGTCTACCCGGCGAGACCTCAGCGATTAACTTTAGGCTATGCAGACCTTCTCTGAGCACATGCTCAGCACATGTGAATAAGTGGCTGCCTGCTACTTCTTTCAGATAGAGCTAAATTGAAATGCATGATGGGATGGTATGACGTCACAGCATCTGAAATTTGCCAATACATTTTCCATATTTTTGTGGACAATCAGCTGCTGTTACAGAGAGCAGCTTCCACCCTAATAACTATTAATTTTATTCTGTTACTTGAGGGACATGTACCTACGTATTTATACTGTATGATCATAAGACATACCAATGTATTTTAATACTGTGCTCCATTCTCCTTCACACTCAGCATTTCGTGACCTGACTTCAAATTCATGCTTTATTAGTGGCTTGAGGCCGGACTCTCTTGTAAGAAGTATACTGGTTGCTGGTGCTTTAACGGTCAGCCTATGATAGCCTGTGCCCCTCCCAGCCTCTGATAGTGGGAAACGAACGTCATAGGCTGTCACGTCTTCATCAGTTTTGGCATTGTTTGGTTTGTTCCAGTTCAGGGTCAGACAAGGAACGGTAGTGTCCAGGGTTGACCTCAGGTTCTCAACTTGTCCCGGAACTAGAGCTGCAGATGAGAAATTGAAAATGAATCACACATGAAATAAAATGTACTTGAGTGGCAAAGGAGATTGAGAGCTACTGGTTCTGGAATGAATATAGCTTCACTTCTGATTCAAAACATCACTCAGAGGTGCATGCTATTGGATTTTCACTTTTCATTAGTCAGTAACTGACACATTAGTCTTTTGGTACACAGTTTTGTTAGTAGACAGAGCTGAAAATAACATTTATGTATTGATTGATCAATTGTCTGATCAAATTTAATTTTGCCCGGCCATCGGGTTGATTTCGTCGGCAATTATATTCATTAAAAATTGCCGTAACTATATAATGTGTTCAGTGAATAGAAACATACATTTTAGGCAGACAAAGCAGAAAGAGAGAACAAAAGGTAGCTAAACAGAACTAGCCGATCGGAACTCCCAGGGAAGGAGGTATATATAGGGTGGTAGCATATAACAGTCAAAATGTATGCAGCACATCCTGAACCAAGATGTGGTGCTGTTAACTCCCACATAACAAGCCGATTGAAACATGCGTAAATCAAATAGTAAAAGAAGAGAGGGAAAAACAGTTGGCAGATTCAACTCATGTGGTCATACATTCCTTACACTAGGAAAAAAAAAACATGACAAAAATAAAATTGGCTGATTCGAACCTGAGCTGTTCCGCCAACTTGCTCCTCCTACTGCATTAGACAGCATATACTAATTAGTGTGTAGACACTAATTATGCAATTGCCTGGACAAAGCCAGTCAAGTAGTCATTTGACCGCCATGTCAGTTGCTTGCGCAGAAATTGACCAATGGCCGCCTGTTTTTTACAGCTCTGCAGGAGTAGACTAACAACATTCGATAACTCACTGATGAGAGCTGACACTGCTTTCCACTCTCCTAAGGCATCACCACACTGTGCCCTCACTTCAAAGACAAACGTTTTATGAGGTATGAGTCCAGAATTCCTGTCAAAGACTACACTGGTTGTGGAGTTGTCCACCTCATAATTATCAAAGTTTTGTCTTTCCTTGGGTTTGAATCGAATGTGATACCTGCTGACATCTGAGCGGGAACTTTGAGTTCCAGCCTTAGTATTTTCTGGTGGGGTCCAAGTCAGTGTGACGGATGGGACACCTGTATCTAGATGAATCCTCAGATTCCCAACTGGATCTGGAATCAGAGCTGCAGGAAAGATAAAATGGAAGGAGGGAATAAACATACCGTAGATTGCTCACATTGAAAATGCTCATGTTTATCATTTTCGTCACTGACCATACCTACTAAAATTGAATGCGTTAATTGCATCACCTTGCTCCTCCAGCTTCCTCAAAAATATTCTACTTATGCGGCAGCAGCTACACCATGCTGACTGGAAGACTTCAGACGTCGACCGCAGTGGTGCTGTAAGGATTACCTCCAGCCACACTTCGAGTTGCTTTCATCACTTATTATTTGCTTGAATGATCACTTGCATGGACAGGGTGGCAAAAGACAACGATTCCTAAGTTCCAGAACATCACCAACAAGTACCAGAGCCATCTCTGACTTCATTACATAAATTTGTTGTTCTTATTAGCTAAAAATGTTGGCGTTTTAAATTTCTTAGCTCTTCATGAACAGTGACAAAAATATTTTAACGAAGAAAATTCCTGATCTACGGTAGTGTTCTTCCATCCATGGCCAGTACTATAATTATTGGTAACTTTATATATAACATGTAGCTAAGGAACTGACTGTTGGAGCATGCTAAGTGTTACATACCCGCAAATGTTGATACAGTCTTGCACTCTGGGCTTACATCATCACCGCTGTAGGCTCTCACTTGGAATTCACATGTAGTCAGTGGTCTGAGCCCTGACTCCCTTGTGATGACAGCGGTAGTGGCAGAACCAGCCACTATCTTCTCATTGCAGCAACCCTTTTCCTTGTGCCAGAAACGGACTTGATATTTAGTGATATCTCCTGCAAACATAGCATTGGCTGGTGGATCCCACTTCAGTAGCACAGAAGGTGTGTGTGCATCCACAGCAGCTGTCAGGTTCTGAACTGGGGTTGGAGTGAGAGCTGTACAGGGAGGTGATCCAAATCACATAATTATCGCAGTACTTGAATTGCAATGCACCTGCCTACTGGTGTGCTGTTTGATGGACCAACACCTATAACTTGACAACAAAAATTTCCTGACATACGTTATTACTTTACGCAAGAGCAAAAATGTAACAAGATGTATGCATGGATATCCTATATCTTTCGTCATTATTATTTTGTGAAAATGTGTAGGGTGGGGCTGTATTCTTAGCTGTTTTATGCTATCCTCCCTACCTCGTTTCTTCTGTTCTGTTATTGCTACATATTACTCATGTCATAGTGCAATATCCCTACACACAGAGTCTACTGACACTATGATAATCATTGTTGGCACACATACCAGTATACTCTGATATTGTACTCCATTTCCCTTCACGTTTAGTGTTCCGTGCTCTGACTTCGTAGTCATACTTTACCAGTGACTTGAGGCCAGATTTTCTCGTGAGGAGTATACTGGTTGCTGGTGCTTTCAATGTCTTCTTACAAAAGCTTTCTTCTCTCCTATTCTCTGATGGCCTGAAACGAACGTCGTATGCTGTCACATCTTTATCAGTTTTGACATTGCTTGGTTTATCCCAGTTCAGGGTCAGTGAAGGCCTTCTTGTGTCTAGGGATGACTTCAGGTTCTGGACTTGCCCTGGAACCAGACCTGTACAGTGGAAACATAACCCAAAAATGGATACCAGCCTGCAGCTATGATTCTGAATCTATTTAGCCATTTGCCGAGTGGTCTATCCAGCTAGTAGCTAGCTAGCTCCCAAACACCTTTTATAAAGAAAGTAAAATTCAACTCTCTGACATTGCGTATTACCATAAAATGCAGACACATGCTTCCGTTCTCCTTCCTCACGCCCACTCTGGGCGCAGACTTGAAAATGGTAGTTTTCCAGTGGATCAAGCCCGGACTCTCGTGTGAGGACTGCACTAGTATACATAGTGGAGACTCTAAATGTGGTTCCATTGTGGCCCTCGCAGTTCCCAACAACATCAATATGATACTCATTAAGTTCATCAGTGTTTTGAATATTGGCTGGTGGATTCCAGCTCAGTGTTACAGTCGGGATGTTTTCATTAACGGTGACTGACAGGTTTCGGACTGGATCAGGATGCAAAGCTGCAAGTATGGAAACCATCAATAATTATTGTAAATTCTAGACAGACCATTGATGGAATATACAATTCATGATTTTGCTATGATTTGATCCCATAATATGAATCCAGTCAGATGTTCTTAGTAAGTCACTCTCACTCCTTTACAGATAAGCAGAAGCAGCAATACCTTGGATACCTCACTCAAATCACAATGGTTTACGTACATACTCAAATTTATCACCACTTTGACTATAAACAAACTTACCAACATATGCTGTGACCTTCTTCAACTCCCCTGGGGTCTCAGCATTCTCTGCCCTCACTGCAAACGTATGCATGGTTGATGCTTTAAGACCCAAATCTCTTGTGAGAAGGTAACTAGTTGAAGACTTGTCAATAATCAGCTCGTCTGATTCATTCCTTCCTTTGGGTTGAAAGGAAATCCGATAGGCGGTAACCTCACCAGGCCTTTTGAAATTCAATGGTGGATCCCAGCTCAGTTTCACAGAGGCCAGCTTGGGATCAATCACCCTCTTAAGGTTTTGGACTGGGCCAGGAACAAGAGCTGGAGGGACATGAGTGAGTTGCGTATGCATGTAAAGGAAAACATAGGAGGGATACCACTCAGTGATACAAATGAAGTGAAGGTTGGCTCCCAAGCAATTTGTACACACAACGATCATCGGGCTTTTTGGCTATCTATAGTAATGTGAGATGTAGCTAATGGTTACTCCATATTGAGTAGGAAAGAATTTGGATCTTACCTAGATATAATGAACAGAATACATACCAACATATGTAGACACCGTTGTCCATTCTCCCTTGCCATCAGCATTTTCGGCTCTTACTTGGAAGGTGGTTTTATTCAGTGGTATAAGTCCTGATTCTCTTGTGAGAATAATAGTTGATTCTCTGGTAACAATAACACTAGTGATGGAGCTGTCATCCTCGATCTTGTAACTTTCAATAACAGACGGATTAATTGGTGCATTATCGACCTCATCAGCTCTCTCCGAAGGTTTGAAACGAATCTCGTAGAAATTTACGTCTCCATCATGCTGAGAATTAGCTGGAGGATTCCAACTAAGCATAACAGAAGGCTGGCTTGGGTCAGTAATTGGTGTGAGGTTCTCAACAGGATCTGGGACCAGAGCTGTAGGTAGGAGTACACATCAGATTATGTAATGAGGAAATAGCATGGATCTTTTCAAAACTGAGAAGTCCTTTTATTGGTATCACTGAAGCATAAATTTCACAAAGATAACTTCAGCAGTCACAAAACCTCGAGGAAAACTGTTACTTCATAGTGCAGGCGTTCATTGGCCGTCTGTATTCGGTGGACTGGACTTGGGACTGGACTCGGGACTGGACTGTGGGACTGGACTCACAGAAAGTTGCGCTCGTCATTTCTGAAGGCCAGAAAACAGGAAATTGCGGAACGGCACTATATAGCTGCCACCGTAGATAATAGCTTACCAAGTACGTGAGGTGTACCAACACAGCTGTCACCATGTAGACAGCCTGCCGTGGTCCTACCATGCAAAACCAGCTCGACTTCGTTTCGGTGCGAATTCGTCCATGATCTGACGACGACTTCGAGGAACACATGGCGGTCATTGCTAGCAAACTCTCGTATACCAAGTGTTACAACCATTTTGCAGCTTCTTGAACTGTTTCTATGCATGCTCCTGCCAAGTTTGGCTGGCGCTTCCGTTCCTGCTTCCCGCCTGCATGTGCTGTAGGCCTATAATTATTCATTGTTCTTGTCCCCAGACCATTTCAGTATGGGAACGAGCCGATTCAGTGCATCGTTGGCGCACGCGCTCTGACAGAAAGGGCTGATGGAACGGCTGATATCGAGTCATGGTCGGCTACCCCGAATGCCATTCATGTCATGTAAGTATTTTAGTAGTCCCACAGTCCAGTCCCGAGTCCAGTCCCGAGTCCAGTCCACCAAATACAGACGGCCGGCGTTCATTGAACCACTATGGAAGCAAGCTAGGGATCCTAACTAAACAGGAATTGTTAGCTGCATGCAAATAGCCCGCTACTGGGAATACACTTGCATGTAGATCCAGCTGCGTTTAGATGCTAGAGCATAGCCAGCTAGGTGGAGGCCAACGTCTAGTTGAAACATTACACTATAGCGTTCATAGAGAACTGTACTTATAAGCACTCATTCGAGTCGAGAGCGCGTGATGACATCATCATCATTGATGATGATGTCATCATGCACTCTTGTATGAGTTTATGTGCATAGTTACTCTAGCTGGTATTGAACAAACCAAAATATGCTGATGCACTCCTCCAGTCACCAGCAACTCCAGCAGCAATTGGCCTCACTTCAAAGTGGTACATTGTCAGGGGCTTAAGTCCCAACTCTCTTGTCAATACAACATACGTGGTGGAGCCATCCACAGTCATCTCATCGAACTGCTCAACTCCATCAGGTTTGATGCGAATCTGGTACCTGTATGTGGCAGCCATTTCTGTGTTAGAAGCATTGATTGGTGGGTCCCAGGTCAGCATTATTGAAGGCACATTGGAGTCCACATCCACAGAGAGATTTATAACTGGGTCTGGATCCAGTGCTGCATGGAGATCAGAGTCATGTCTTTCTCGGTTAATCCCATTAGAGTATTGTTCTTTTGTACGATTAGCTCATAAACGATACAATGATTGCCAGAAGGTTTCCACAATGTGCTCATTGTCACTATACTGGTAAAATCATGCTATATGTATAATTATAGGAGACAGTGGTTATGAAAGTTTACTTGTAAGATAATCTCGGCCAGCTTCCTCTGTGGGTTGCCTTATGCAAATAGTCTCTAACATCACAGTCTCTGCCTGCAACCAGGGTAACCACTCTATCAGCCTTAAGTATCAGCTTAGAATAACCAAATGTGTTTTACAGGGGCTCATGGAAAAGCAGGACTTGGACACGGACACGGACACGGACATGGACACGGACACGGACACGGACATGGACTGGACTCACCCAAAATTCCGTAAAATGCCTTTTTCAGTGGAGGACAGAAGCTAAACATTCACTAGAGTTGCTGCATACTGTGGCATAGCCTGCCTTAGGGTCTTTCCTCGAGTCGGTAAAGGTCAAAGGTCACGTGCATATTTAATGAGCTGCAAGAAAAGATTAGAAGAGCATTTATTTACTGCAGAAACCAAACTCCAGCCTTTTACTGAAGCATAGACAACAGAAATAATATTCCTCGACGATGACTGACGCTCATTGTTGAAGCTTATGTAATATGCACGTGACCTTTGACCTTTACCGACTCTAGAAAAGACCCTAAGGCAGGCTATTCCACAGTATGCAGCAACTCTAGTGAATGTTTAGCTTCTGTCCTCCACTGAAAAAGGCATTTTACGGAATTTTGGGTGAGTCCGTGTCCGTGTCCATGTCCGTGTCCGTGTCCGTGTCCAAGTCCAAGTCCTGCTTTTCCATGAGCCCGTTTTACAGTGCAATCCTAAAATTCATAGATGGAATCTTACATGACTAATGATGACTTGCAGAGAATCTAATGAACAACATCCTTAGGCCTAGTATACATGCCAAAATTCATCTCATCACGAAGCCACTAAACAAAAATTCTCTCAAAACTTTCTGCCACAATTAATTTCTCACTCAAGACAGAAATGGTTTGTCTCCTTGGTGACTCAAATGAATATTGTAAAGAAGCCAAAACATGCTGTGGTCCATGCAGGTCTTTACCAACGTCTTGTGGTAGCTACATGAGTACAATGTTGCTTTTCTTCCAGATAGCTACAGCAAGAATTTTTACCCCGTGCGCAGGCGCAGCAGGGGGTAGAGCGATCGGTTTGTCAGTCAGTCTGTCTGTCCAAGCAGCCCAGTTTGAGCAGTGAAGGCCTTGTTGAAGGCTTATTTCAGGATAGAAGTGTCAGAATTCAGAAAATACTAGCGTCTACGTAACTCACAGACCAGAGATCTACTCGAGAGGCTGAGAAAAGCTGCGCGAAAGTCGTGCTTCTAATTTATACAATTTGACCACACCCTATTTCTAACATTACTGCCACAACTTACGGTATCTCATTCTGCATGCTGACATCGCTGTAAATCGTGGCCTAGCTAGCTCATTGTGTGTGCTGTATGAATAATCGGTGGTAGCTGTCAAGTCAAAGTTGCGCACGGGGTACGTGCTCTGCTGAGCACCTCTAAGTTTTCAATTGTGTTGCATCATTGTGTTCAATTTTTTTTCTTTATGTGGGGGGGGGGGGGGGGGAGTATTTGACTATTTCAGGGGTGTATGATAGCAAGGGCGCATCGAGCCGCCGAAGGCGGCGAGAGGGCATGCAACGTACATAGACGGCAAAATGCTGAGTGTTACTAAATATAGAATTCAAATTTGGACTGTATAAGCACGTGAACCATAGACACGCGGTCACTTTTTGTACTTACGATTGAGATGGCTGACATTCCGTCTGACGAGGACCTAGCTACCTAGCGTGGGCTCCTTTCGATGCTATCATTCCCTCCCTCCAACTTACCCAACAGCCGTTGTGCTGTTGTCGAGAGCGGCGAATGTTGTTTGCATCCGGCGATACTTTCTCCGAATCTTGGCCTGCTACACTGGTAGGAGAGCTACCCGGACTAGAAGTACTTGGGCTAGAGATCGCTTGGATGGTGTTTCTGTACCTACATCGGTAGCACTCATCTTCCTTGCCCAAGCAATAAGTTCCGTTGAACGTCCGTAACCGAACCGTGCATGCAATTTCACGTGCTTAACCGGAAACGTTATTTTTAGTAACACTCAGCACTATGCCGTCTATACATGCGCTATAGAAAGTTGCATGCCCTCTCGCCGCCTTCGGCGGCTCGATGCACCCTTGATGATAGGAAGACTACGTTACTACAATATTTCACTGGACATTTTTTCAGGAGACCTAGCCCCTCAGCTCTTGAGTGACCCAATGATAGCTGCTTGTAGCCTCATTCCAGGCTCCCATCTGCGCGTATGGCGAGGAAAATTGCTTTTCTTTTGTCACTGGGCTGGAACCTGGGAATGAGGCTAAGATCTGTTATGTACCCCAGGGCATTAAGATACTGTCAGTGAGGCAATATGCACCATCGGCAACAGCAGATTTTGAAAGGAAAGGACTGATGGTTTCATATATCAATGTCTCCAGAGGGAAACAAACACCCGATATATGCTGCTAACTTTCATTGATAAGCTAAATCCTTAGCTGGCTGTTCTTGGAGTACTATGTGTGATAGAAGGACCACTTGCACTCTAGAAGAAGCCCAATGTATGAGGGATAAAGAGGGGTACAGCATTTACTCGACAGGGGTGTATTAGTGGGAGACAACATGTACGCTCCATACCTATATATGCAGACACTCCACTCCATTCTCCTGCACTGTAGTCGTTAGAAGCTCGTACTTCAAAGGTGGATGTGGTCAATGGAATGAGACCAGATTGCTTTGTGAAAACTATGTCAAATGAACTTGGTACACTGTCAGGGTTATCTTGAGCAAGACTGTCACTTTCAGGGTTCAGTTTCAGCATTGCAGATGGTCCACTTGTTAGTACAATACTGGTAGTAGAGGCATCCACACTCTTCTTAACATAATTGCCTTCTTCTGGTTTGAAACGCACCTCGTAAGCAGCAATGTCCTCATTGCCTTTGACATTGCCTGGAGGATCCCACGTTAGGGTTATAGAAGGCTCGTTCTCGTCAATGTCAGTTATGGTAAGACTCTGGACTAGGTCAGGGACAAGAGCTGCAGGGAGAAAAATTAAAAAGGTGAGAGTTAGTCACATAGTGATCGATTTCCATAATTATTGTAGACTACAGATTGTCCAGTTGCAGTCCAATTAAAACCAGGCCTTCCAATGGTAACTAAGCTCCACAATTGCCAGTAAGTACAAGTCACACCTAGACAAAAATTATTCACAGACTACCATCTGGAGACTGAATCGTTGCTGACGAATGCACGTTGCATTAGGTATTAATAAACTGCAGAGCAGTAGAAACCAGCGCTTTCATCATTGCAAGACATCCTGAAGGCTCTACAGACTATTTGCAAATCTGGGGGAAACTATGCTTTGTGGATTGCTGCTATATACTTTCAAATTTGATAACAGCAATCTATATATGGCTGTTGTGGAGAGCGGCGGATGCTAGCCAACAATGCACAAGCGCAAACCACCAGCATGGGTGCTCTTTCATAGATGAGGCGGGAACCGTCCAGTTTGCTTTGCAGAAGACTCCCCAGTAATGGTTGCTTCAACATTTATCTTGCAAATTACATGATGCTGAAACAAAACATCTATTCACACCCATATTCATACTGGCCAAAAATAGACCTTACCAAATAATGATGAAACCTTTCCCCATTCTCCCACTCCATCTTCACTCCTTGCCCTGACCCGAAAATCATATGTACTCAGAGGTACGAGTCCCAATTCTCTGGTGAAGGTAATACCAGTTGTATGGCAACTTTCGATTCTCTCCTCATACTCATCAGCCTTTGATGATTTGAAGTGAACATCATATGCGACCATCTCCCTGGCATTCCATATGTTGCTTGGCCTGTCCCAGTTTAATGTTAGGGAGGGCTCATGTGGATCCACAGCCAATGACAGCCTGGACAATGGACCTGGAACCAGACCTATACACAAGGAAGGATCATAGCTGTATCCCAAACTCAGGATGACAAAGAGTGTACACAAGTAGAATCATGCCTTGGTTAGAGACCTTGCCATTGTGACCCGGGTCTAGCTTCGTTCCCAGGCCTCTGCTGAGATTCATGGCTGCGAGATAAAAACTGGGCGGAGGCCTGGGAACGAGGCTAATTGTGGTAATTAACAAGATTTTTTTCCACACATGCATGAGCCACTTGTGAGTCACCAGTAAATTGGATGTATGATATGTGGGGGATACCAAAGTGGAGGAATCTGCCTTTTTGACTCAGATCGGAGTCAACTTCCTAACAGCAACACATAATACAGTTTGGTATACATAAGCATGTGCGGTTATACACAATGGTACCACAGTCTATAGTAGAGAACTGGAAGCCACAGTTATGCACATCCATGTCACTTGTTTGCGACATACCGTAGTTGTAGACAGATGCGCCCATATCTCCACAGGAAGCAAATATGTGCATATAAGTGAAATGCGCTTAATATCGAATGACATTCCTCAAATAGGAAGTGCACTTCAATTTGAATCATAGTTTTTTCCCCTCAGTAGGATTGAAAATGGCAGAGTTTCTGGAAGAAGACTTCAGCACTTAACAGCAAGTAGCTGGGACGAGTCGAACCTGCACCTAACAGTGAATATGTACCTATAAGTGAGCTGCGCCTAATAACGCGTGACTACAGTAGCCTAATTAGCTTGGTGTAGGTAAAGCTGACTGCATCATCCGTGAGACACCAACTGAGATCTTGGGGTAACTGTAAAACCTGGACTCTGGACTGGATTGACCAAAACAGCTGTACACAGACAGCAAATGTCACCAAAGCTATGAAGGGTGGTCTCCAGCTCTTGTTTCCTAGCCTGTTGTGGCATCGTTCCTCGATTTCCGAGAGGTCAAAGGTCACGTGCATATTTAAACAAGTCAGGGAATATTCCTTCTGGTTCTACACTTCAACAAAGGCTGGAGTTTGATTCAAGTTCTGTTGAAAGCAACCGCTCTTCTAAAGTCCTTCAAGAAGGCAGAGCATCCTAACTGAAGCTCAATTAGTGGTTCTTTCCAACAAATGTGTGTAACCTCCATAAGAAACAGTCGATACAAGTCATGGATGCTCAAAGCCAGTACAGAACCCACAAGAATTCAGCCATATCCATGCATGATGTCCAGTTATGTTGAAGGTCATTAAATATGCACGTGACCTTTGACCTCGCAGAATCGAGGAGACGATGCTCAGAAAAGCCCGAAGTAACTCGAGACAGAGCTGGAGACAACCCTTCATAGCTTTATTGGTGACGTTTGCTGTCTGTATACAGCTGTTTTGGTCAATCCAGTCCAGTCCATAGTCTAGTCCAGTCCATATTCCAGTCCATGGTCCAATCCAGAGTCCAGATTTCACAGTTACCCGAGATCTTGGGCAAAATTGAGCTTTGTAATGATCTGAGCTACCTTCATGTTCTTAAAGTACAGTTACTCAATTGCAGGATCCCATCTGAAATAATGATACCGGTACTCAGTACATGATAATATACTATACCTATATATGTAGACAATCTCTCCCATTCTCCCATATCGTCTGCACTCTGTGCTCTCACACCAAGGTCATAAGTAATCTGTGGAACAAGACCTGAGTTTCTGGTCAGAACCACACTGGTAGTAGAGCCGTCCACAGTCATCTCATCATAGCTTTCTTTCCCCTCTAGCTTGAAGCAAATATGATATGTAGTAACATCACCAGAACCGCTTGCATTGGCTGGGGGGTCCCAGGTTAATTCTAGAGAGGGATCACTTGGGTTCACAGTTGCCGCCAGATTCTGAACTGTATCAGGATTCAAAGCTGCAAGGAGGAGAAGCGTTAGGTTTCCACATCTGGTTATATGTACACTATGGGTAGTACTAAAACCCGGAATGGAACGGAACGGAATGAAAGGAACGAATGGAACAGTCGTTTTTCTGTCTAGTGCTGCATGGGCAGTACCATAAAATGCATATAGCTGCCAAGGTTAGTACATACAGTACAGTGGTATAATTATGCATTGCAGAACGCAAGCTATTAGCAAAAACTGGGGTGTAGAATTAAGGCTTGGGAATGAGGCTAAAGCAGACCACCTTCTCCAAGAGATACTCATGTTTCAGGAAGAGCTTAACCACAAGTAGTTTCAGAGTTGTTACAGTTACTTGTGGTTTACATTTCCAGGAATTGCCAAACTTCTCAGTAGGTCACACTAAACCAATTAGCAGTGAGCTCAGCTTCACAATGATCACAATTTCACTTTCTGCAGAGCATGTAGAATGTCTTGATATCACATAAGAAATTAGCTCCATTATATGCAGCAGAAAATTGATTGTGCTGCCTGTAGCACATCCGTAATTGTTTGTTGACTCCAATGGAGGTTAGTCTGATGGAGGACATTCCATAAATATTAGACTTGAGTGCATCATATAAATGGAACACAGTTTCTGTATTCTGGTAGATACATCCACAGCACATTGGTCCTACCTCAGACAACACATCAGCAATGCTAGCATCGTCGCATGGACATGCGGAAATCTTATTCAATCCATTAACACATACAGTATAGTATCGCTAGAAGCACACAGAGCGAAACCAAAGGATGAATTTAAAGGTTGTATCTGGGCCTATTGTTGATGGGACAGAGGTTTCCACGTACTTCGTGTGTGGTCACTGTCAGCTTTATGCAAGAACAGGAAACAGGGGGGACCCTATGTCGTGCAGGAAATTGTGTCCGCTGAACTTGAGCTTCTCTCAGTTGACAGTTGTAACTTTCCTCGCTGTGCCCGTGGTGACCTGGACGTGAGCAGCGAACCCGATCGATGATGCATGATAGCCTAATGCTACAGCCTGCCTAAGACAGGCAGCCCTGGACCATCACCATTCACCAATGCTGAATGCTGAATACTGCCAGGGGAGTGGACTACTTTCATCCTATGTATACTGGGCAGTAGATCAGTACTGTAACAATGTTCAGCACGTTTTGTGCACCACTGATCAACATCTGCAACACTGAAAGATTGGCATTGGCGGCTTCGTCGACACTACTAAAACATGCCTATGGAGTATGGTTATTAGTTACTCAGTACTGCTGTTCGAATCCCCAATGATATAGTGTGAATCACAGAATGGATTCAAGGGTCTTTAGAGCCTCGTTCCCAGGCGCGTGCGCTGCTTTCAGTTGCACGAAAGAACGTGGAGGGCCTGGTATGTTTCCCTCACGTGCGTGACGTCGAGGGTAGAAAGGTGGTAAAAAGGACTTAAATTGAACGTGGGTGAACTGGGGCTCAGAACAGCAAGAGCTAAGGTACCAGGTAACTTACCACACGTATTTAGCGAGCGGGAGCGACTGTTATACACACCAAGTGCTGACTGTGTAGTTTGTTGAACAATACGCAGCTTTTTCGTTCAGAAAATTTTGGCCGTTTGTCGATTACGTAATGCTCATGTGAGGAAACACACCAGGCTCTCCCCGCTTTTCCATACTGCAAGCGACGAAAAGCTGGGCGGGGCCTGGGAACTAGGCTAGAGTCGTTTATACCTGGCTACAAGCCTAGCAGTATTTCATGGTATACACTTTATGAATTTTAATTTGTTACACATCATGTCTCCATGGAAATATTTGGGGGAGTTGGAAATTTTGTGGCTGCATGTCAAAAGATACCAAATAAGGCAATGGTGAAACTTAGTCATTAATTATCTTGACATGCACTACGCACCCACACATTCAATCTATAAGTACAGTATGGATGGTGCCTCACATGCTGTAACCACAAACACACATATGCATCCACATGCTAAGTCAGCTTCTTTCAGTTGAGTTTATAACTAATTGACATCAATTCAGTTAGCATAATTTGGGGCAGGCTACATGTTTGAGAGATCATATCCATATTCATCTGAAGATGCGGACAGGATGGGTACCGTAACAATCAGAGCTTCTCAGTACCGTCCACACGCCTGCTTAAGTCCATGGTGGGACCACTTGAAGGTTCGTATTTGGCTTTTTTAGTGACTCAAATGCGTAGAGGAGTGCCCGTAGTGTGGTCTACACAGGAAATAACATATTACTCAAAAGTGAAGTTGGTCCCACCACAGACTCATGGTGCGATCGTGGAGCAACTTTAACAATGTCGGTGCCCGTCCAGTCCCGTATCTACAGCTTGTTTGCCCTGTGGGACATGTTCTTCTATTATAAGTTATGTATCTATGCTTAACTTACCAACATATTTTTTCACTGTTTCCCATCTCCCTGCGATGTAAGCATTCCGAGCCCTCACTTCAAAGTCATATTTCAGCAATGGCTTAAGTCCCTGGTCTCTTCCAATGACAATACTTGCAGTGGATGCGTCAATAGTCTTCTCATTGTAATGCTCCTCTTCCTCTTGCTTGAAACGAATGTCATACTTGGTGATAGGATCACCACTCTCGGACTGGTTGTCTTGGGGGTCCCAGCTCAGTGTTACAGAAGGCATATGTGCATCCACAGCAGCTGCCAAGTTTTGAACTGGGCCTGGACTAAGAGCTAAAATGATGAAATAGCAATGGTTATGCAATCATGATGCAATTAACACAGGGAAACTACCTGTAAACACAGCACTGGACGGGCACCATCATCGTCAAAGTTGCTCCATGATCACACAGTCCACTTCACGTTATCTCATGCTTCCTGCAGGCATTCCTCTAAGCAGCAGAATCGCCGACAAAATAGCCAAATAAGAAGCTTCAAGTGTTCCCACCACAGACTCAAACGGGTGAGTGGACGGCATTGACACGGAGCAGCTCTAAGGGTGCCCGCCCAGTACTGTATCTACAGGATCAGTTTTCCTGACATCTGTAAATTCCTACAATGGTACATTGTAACCATACCCACCTTGGGTATTAAATACAAGGAATTGTAACAGTTTACCTACCAATGTACTGTGCCACTGCTTTCCATTTTCCTTCTGCGTCCTCAATTCTAGCTCTCACTTCAAAGTTGTACGTAGTCTGCGGTTTAATCCCTGAGGCTTTTGTGAGGATGATCTTGTTGCAGTCATCCACACTCTCTTCATGATAATCATCTTCACCCTCTGCTCTGAAGTGAATATCATATGCAGTGATGTTGTCTCCCATGTTCCTGCTTGGTGCATCCCAGTGCAGCACAACAAACGTCTCTGATTCAGATTCATCATTCGGTTGCAGAGTTGCTGTGAGGTTTTGAACCTCACCAACTAGAACAGATGAAACAGTTACATATTAAAATGATTTCAATGTGCATGCACGTCCATCACTGCAAAAATGGAATGGTTAATTGTTTTGCTTGAATATCCACGGTTACATCAGAGTCGTACTTCTCTGCACAGGGGCGGCGGCACGTATTTTCGATTGGGGGGGCAAGCCAGTGGTGTAGCCTACGCACGCTGCCGAAGGCAGTGCATAGAGGCGCGTAGCGTCGATCAGTCCGCGCGAAGTGCGGAAAAAAATTTTCGCCTTCATTTTTCAGTTATCAGGATGGGCTCTCGTGGCACCTTCGTGCTTTGTACTGCGCGTTCCAGATGTATGAGGATCAATGCCGCGCCAGATCAGCAACTCGATTTGCGTACATCACAAGGTTAGCCGAGTCAGCCTAGTACTAAGTATAGGGCAGCCGTTGGCTGTTTAATAGTAGTAGCTAGCTAGGAGTTAGGGGGGGCGATGCCCCCCCTAAATATTTTTCGGGGGGGCACTTGCCCCCCTTGCCCCCCCCCGTGCCACCGCCCCTGCTGCATCATTAATTAGTGTTACTCACGTGACCCTCAACGAATCAGACGCCTCAGAATCGATCACATGACGGAGCAGTAAATCGCTTATTGCACACTTTAGTGTGCATTATCTAGATAATGCCCACTTTTCAAAGATCAAAGGCTGTCACAGGTCAGTGAGTTGCACTAAGTAGTTTAGATACCAGTTTGCAGTGCATTAAGGGATTTAGTGCACTCGGGCAACGGACTCGGGCGGATAATGCACTCGCCTACGGCTCGTGCATTATCTCACACTCAACCATTAACTAGATTGCCCTCGTGCACTGAAACCCATAGTGCACTGCAAACTGGTATTTAAATAGTGGAGTCACACTACCTGTTTTACATTCCTGCTTTACATTCCATAACTCTTCTCTGCATCATTAGACACAGTGGGGTCCCACTATCTGCTTTACAGTCCATTTTGTTAATGAAATTGTCCAATTATGTGGAACTTAAATGCACTCTCACAATCCAAGTGTACTCTCTTGCCTTCTAAAATTGCACTTGAATCCTGAGAGTGAACTATAGGATGCAGGTTTTATGAATAGAAGGCTCTTCGTCTATCCTAGTGGCCTCTGTGCACATCCTGGGGTAGTAAATAGCCTTGCCGTTTGAGTCTTCACCCATATGGGTAGTGTGATTTGGAGCTTGGCTCAACTAGCTAGCTCATTTTACTGCAGTGACCAGTAATGCAGATCATTTAGGGTCAGACGTAGTCTCGGAACCTGACCCTTCAGGTGGGGGAGGAGGAAAGGGTCTGGGCACGTTCCTACATTCGAGTTGTCCTCACGGAACGTAATTATGCGTGGTAATTAGCGATCAACTGCGATACCACGCGCACGATCACTGTCGACCTGCTCGTTGCTCTCCTCGACTTTTGTCAGTCGCTCGCGGGTAACGCGGTACGGCACAGCGATTCGCCATGTCTAGTCACTGGCGACACAGAAAGCCTGGAGAAAAATCATTTCCCTGACGTCATTCGCGATCAACGCTTCTGATTCGTTAGGTCAACATTCCGACCTGGGGACAACTCGAATGTAAGATGGTGCCCAGACCCTTTCCTCCTCCCCCGCACGAAGGGTCTGGTTCCGAGACTAGGTCAGACGTACGACTCGGCTGACACTGGAGTAAATTTCACTAAATGGCCCCCGGTACTGCATTCTATGTAGCTAGCTATTAGCATGGAAAGGATAACTGGGGCGAGCCTGAGCGAGCCCCACATAGACGAGTTTGCTGTGAATTTTCCATATATTATTTCTTTATATATATCTATCTATCTATCGTACGTCATGCCGTAAATCACTTCCTGCTCGTACTTTGCGCGTCATTGCATCATGCATTAATTCAAACCACAAAACGAACTCACCATAATTTGCAACGTCAACGACATTGCCACGAACGGCTACCTCAACAAGGATGGAGACTATAGCGCACGGTGAGGGGCTATATAAAGCATTTCATGAAGATGGGGAGAGTGCTTCAAACGATCTCATGTCCTGCATGCAGAGCACATCATGGTGTGCATTAGCTAGCTAGCTAGCATGCATGCAGGCTTTAATAGCTATAAACCATCACGGTGTGTTAGACTGCTGCTTCAGCTATTGCCAGAGGATGGGAACTTGACTGGTCTGCGCTCGGTAACACTTACCTCACTGTGACATGCAGTCAAGACACAGATCTGGCATCAGCAGAGAATGAGAAAGTCGCCCTCCGGTGGCGACAACAAAGACAGAGAGCTCTCCTGGACCTACCTACCAGACTGCTTCGGCTAACCTGATTCACAGTTGCTGTGAAGTGCATGGGTGTACTATTAGTGTCATAACTTCTGTGTCCTTAAGTCGTGCTATGCTCTCCGTCACATTCAGATGACATGCACTGACAGTCATGCACATGCATCTGCTCCATGTAGGAACACATGCTCATGCAACTGCTCCATGCACATTCGACAACTGTACTCGCTCAGGCTCGTCCCACAATGTTCTGCATTCGTCTAGTAATTATTAGCTAACACCGTAACACACTATTAAAGCTAGCGGGATCCCAATAGCTACGTAGCTAGCTAGATCCCCGGCAGGGTGCCAGATTATACACTCACCTTCTGGACGCCCTGCAGATTGCCCCATCACTGGACGAATCTTCTGGGTCGCGTCGGGCGGGCCGTCAAGGGAATGCATCACGTGAATTTTTATCCTCACTGGGCTATTACGTAGCTATTCATGTAGCCAACTTCCGTTTTGCGGTAGTGAATCTAGTGATGAGATATCAACGTACTATACATTGTACCTGATATTGAAGTCTCACCTTTGCTATATAGCTTATGAATCGGATGGTAGTAGAAACTTATCTATAGTGCCTAGTTTGCCTGCTTCAAAGTCAAAATTTCACCATCGTCATTTCCTGTGAGCAGGCCGGTTGTTTCCACTTGTGTGATGCATTGTAGTTATACCAAAATTAATATAGGCTGGCAGGGCCAGTGGCTACAGCAAATCAAAGGCACCATCAGGTCAGGTTAAGCCTAACCTTGTTACCATATGCATGCAGCGCCCCCCCCCCCCCCCCCCCCCCCCCCCCCCCCCCAACTCTCTCTATATGTAATCTGTCCCCCCCCCCCCCCCCCTTGTGATAATAAACATAAATGAACCAAATTATAGTAAGGACCCACATACAGAGACCTAGCCATGCATGCCTTCTTTTGACACTTGATTCATTGAAGCACAGTGTGGAATTGGTAAAGTGCACAAGTCATAATGTAGCTAAACCTGTAATGTGGTGTGTAGCTATGTATGCACAAAGCTCTTAGTGTACCATAGTTTGGCTAGCTAGCTAGCTAGTTTCACCTTCAACTGCAAATAATTACTGAATGGTGTTCAGTAGCACCTAGCTAGGATAGATGGACACTACCCACTGCAGCCAAGTGTATCTGGTTTAATGAACAAGCTGGCAATGGACATTAGGAAGAGGACTATTCCTGTGGCCCCTATAATTGACACGGCAATGGGGTGGCTGAGAATCCGACTGGAGTAAGGTGTCATGTACAGGGAGGATTCATTCCGTGCTTTTGTATTTTGAAAGGAATGAGCTTCACCTGCATTTGCTGAACCATCGCTGTCTTTGTACTCACATGAGTCGGCAACTGTGACACTGTTTGCTGTAAAAATGCCACGGAACGTTCTTTTGCATACTCTAATTGACTGTAGTTGTAGCAATGCGGGAAAGATGAACGAAAGTACAAACCCACTCAGCCCAGTATATTTCAATATTTCAACCAAGTTCGAGACACCAAACGCAGCTAGGATAGGAATGATGGCTGTAAATAGTCTTATAAAGACCTTTAGCAATCGATCACACCTAAGTTGCTTTCTGCAGGTATCATGTTCGAAGAAAGTGGAGTAGATGTTGTTGGCAAGAGGATGGTTGTTCAAAGGGTAATTCGAACACACTTGCACAGAAGGAAACAAAATGATGTAGTAGGATAGAATTCTCAGATGGATGGAGTTACAGGGCTCTGCAAGTCTGACCTATAGGACAGAAAAAGAAGAAAACGAAAGTTAACATACGACTCTCACTACAACTATGAAGTAGTACTACTTTGCACAAGCTTCAATATACTGCCCAAAGTATATGACAAAAATTGCCTCATTACCTTCCAGACACTCCTGGAGTTTTTTTTATTTTTAGAAACGCACATACTTTGTTCTGGAAAATGCTGGAGGGGGGGGGGGGGCAAGTGTTTGCATCACTACTATAATTCTATAGCTAGCTATAATGTGACTCTGAATGAAAATCCTGCCTTTGGATTTGTTACCACGTACTGAAGACATTACCGCCACAGATACATATGTCCCATATTGTCTCCCATTCGACTTGGTATAAACAAGGGCACATAAACCCTAGCTTGCGAATTTAATGTTTGTCATGTAATAGGATGGCCCACTGTAGTATATAGTGTCACTGTAGTATAATGATAGACTTAAGTGTTTGAGCATCACTCGACACGCAGCAGGCGCAGGCAGCATGCGAGGTAGGGCTGAGACATGGCTATGATTGTCAGTTGTAGGAAGTACGGCTGAAGCGGAGAAAGCGACTGCCTCTTTTGCCCTTCCAAAAGTAAGTTTCACAAGCGGATACACCGTAGACGAGCTGCTCGCATGCACAGCTGGGTATATATATAGGCGACTGTTGATACGTATACGCTCTCAGAGGCGGCGTTGCCGGTCCGGCTGGTCCGGCTTTGGCCGGACCACTTTTCCAGCCGACCTGATTATAATATCCGTGCAATGCAGTCACGCATAATCTACGCTTGATCTTATATGCAGACTCGGCTGTTTCTCGTCCTAGTTGTGGGCCTACCATTGAAACTCCACAGCAGCCAAGGTCTTTTCTTTCCCAAAACGGCCATTTTGATGCTACGAGAGCACTTCCTCATCGCTAAAAATACATGCGAAAAAAATTTTCCGCGCTTTGCGCGGACAGATCGTCACTCTGCGCCTCTTCCAACACGCAGACCGCCCTCCGGGCACCGCCTTCCGCAGTGCGCTACGATAGTGAGCCGTACCACTTCTTTTATGCCGCTGCCACCCCTGGCTCTGGTTCCAAACCTGTACTAAAAGTAGGACTGAAGGTAACTAAGCTGTAGGCTGCCTAACAACCAGGTATTGCAACGTCGTTACTAATTAAGTGAAGTATTCACCAATCAGCTTTCAATTACAGCAGTATACCTCACGAAAAAGTGTAAGACCAACCTGATTGGTTTAACCAACTTGTATATCGGATTAATGTGGACCGTGTAGTATACAGAACCATTATATTGTAGATGTCTGATTAAGCATTCTATTCTCAAGCCTGCCGGTGGACCATATAACTACAGTACGAGTTATAATTACAGCAAATTAAACCAAATATTATTATTAGTATGAAAATGACTTGACTTTCTCTATCCAATCCTATCATAATTATTGGCAGTGTGTGTGTGTGCATGCGTCCTCAAGCTATTCTTATTAGGGCTTACCCAGTTAAGGGTGAGTGTCTCTTGCACTTCACCCCTGAACCACAGAGGAACAGTAACACCGAGACAGAGAAAGCAGAATCCTAGAAAGCCCCAAGCACAGAAAACATACCACCAAAGGTATTGCTTTTGCTTGATAGGATGAGTAAAAGAAGGAATAGTGTGATGTATCATGAAAGAAGGTGTGAACACAGGAATGGCTACCAACCAACCCCTCCAGTCAAATCGAACAACTATATCCTGCAATGATAGAATACGTCCAGTAGTGCAATTTGATACAAAGCTGCATGGTTCTGATGAGTTAGAACGGTTGGAAGTGTTGTTGCTAATCAGTGTCTCTTGCAGCTCGTAAAGGTTGTCCCCTTGCGTAAGTTTCACAATACAGTAAACGAGAACCAGTACAATTAGTAAGACCCTCATCAATCCAAGCGTAGTCTGGATAATGGCCTGCTCTTTCAAGGCCAGCAAGGAGAGTGGGATAACAATTAACCCAAACAGCATCAAACAGAAGTAGTAGGTAAGTCGACACCCTCCCTCCTCTGGGATGATATGATTGTGAAACGCATCAAACGAGCACTGCTGAAAAGGACCAAAGTTGATCGGTATATGGGTGGCCCAAGCTGTGGCAGCAACAACAGCAAATGACCAGGCAAAAAATACTGAACCAACTGACAGGAATAGCAGATAGAGATACTTTGCCCATCCATTGAAGAATATCTCACACAGTTCACTTAGCTCGTATCTGTGAAAACGGCAAATTTCAAAATTTGGCTGATGCAAAGTGATGGGAAATGCCTTATGCAGCTCATGAATATTAATAAGGCTGCCACAGTACACTTTGAGAGGCAAAGGAGGTGAGAGTTCAGAATTGACCTCCTTATCTGTGTCACTCAATTTCCCTAAAGACTTCTGGACCTTGAACAGAGACTTGACAGCCTGCATGAAATATTTATGGAGGCAGCTTAAAAGTATTCACCATGCACAAATCACAGATGTATCAACACACACAATACTTCCCTTGGTAGCTAATGGTTACACTCCTGGTAGGGGAATTCTGTTCTGCACAATTAAATCTCACAGCACCAACAGGGGCGTAGACAAGTTTATAGGAGTGGGGGGGCTTGGATGGAAGGTTTGCGCGCGCAGCGCGCCAAAATTTTTGGAGTGTCCTCTTCGCGCGCGCAATTTTTTTTTAGCGTAAAGGCGCATGTTATTTTTTAACCTGAAATCTTCAAGTAAGGTGGAGAGAGAATGCTTCTGTGAGGTAGTGAAGGCAGTAAAGTTGATCCTCGTTATGCCTGCAACAAATGCTGTGAGTGAGAAGGAGCTTTAGTGCTGCTGCGTAGATTAAAATCCAGGTTGCGTACGTACAACCACTTCCCAAGCTCACCTTAACTGGTGCATGATTCTGCATGTGCACAAGATGGTCTTGAGATGAACAGAATAACAAATGAGTTGTATCTTGTAACCAAAGTCGTATGTTAATATTGGGAAATTTCAAATAAAATTCATGATAGACAACTGGTGGTTTATTATTAGAGAGGGAAATCTCAAAAAGTGGGGGGGCTTTAGCCCCCCCCCCCCCCCCCCCCCCCTCCTTGTCTACACCCTTGACCAAGGAAAGGCATAAGAAATTCAGCTTGCCTTGCATGGGGGATCCGGAGTTATGAGCACTTTTGTCTTCCCAATGGCTGCTATTGCTTACAATTGCTTCAATTGTAACTGGCAGTATAATAACTCTCAAGAAAGGTGCACAACTCTGACCACAATGATTACCATTACCATGGTGTAATGACGCTTTCGCATACTAATCGTGCTGCAGCTCAACTAGGTGGTTAATTATGGGCATGCACTTTGTCATCCCATGCATGGATTGGCTGCCACGGCTTATTTTGACTCGGCATTCATTGGCAGTATGTAGCTAATGTTACATGATGGGTGCATTAATTGGGATGAGCCAGCAAGGATATATCTGTAAGTACGAGCTGGTAGATGCAATCAGAGTTTGCTGAAGTACCGTAGTCACACGTTATTAGGCGCAGCTCACTTATAGGCACATATTCACTGTTAGGCGCAGGTTCAACTTCTCGTCCCTGCTAAGCGCTGATAAGCGCTGCAGTCTTCTTCCAGAACTCTGCCATTCGTTATTAAGCGCACTTGGAATGTCATTCATTATTAGGCGCATCTCACTTGTAGGCTCATATTTCCTTCCTGTGGAGTGCTAGTTATAGGCAGGCCCTAATAGCGCGTGACTACGGTACCTACCAAGACCCGAGCATTCTTCCGAAGATGACTTCACTTTATTGGTTAGTTGCATTAGCTGCAAGGAGTGCAGTGGCCACTTGGAAAAATTGAGATTTCCCTTTTGATATAGCTGTGCAACACTACAGCATATCCACAACTTAGAAGACAATTAATCTTCAGAGGTAAGTAATGAATAAAGATTACTGAAATAATCTTTACCTCCGTCTCAGCAGAAACAAAGGCATGTACTCATAATGTTGAAGGTGCACTCAATTGCTTCAAATGACCATAGCTAGCTTTCACAGTTTCACTGCTAACACTCACCTAAGCTCAGCAATCAACTCTCAATTTGTGATATCTGATTAACTCAAATGTCTGTCTGCTGCTCCTTAGCATTATAAATTGGCGCACATTACAAGGAAGTCATGACTCTCACTAGAGGCTAGGTGTGCAAAGATGAGTGGACAAGTAGTTAACCATCATTTGAATGTAGGAAGTCAAGGGTCACCCTTATGCTTGTACCACAGCAGCCATACAAATCAAAGATACCACCAGGTCAATATTTCACACACCTTGTATTCATGAGGCCAATATGTAGCTAGCACTTATTCACTAGCAAAGGCACTTGCAACATCATTCATGATCACCTTGACAACCACGTCACGAGATTCACCAACACAAAAACAATGGCGTACACTAAGAATTAGCCTTGGTCCCATGCTCAAACGGGAGGAGAAATAAAAAGGGCCTGGTTTCCACTGTTTGCGCATGGGCTAAATCACGTGGAATTCCACTGGCACTGATTTTGTTTGTACAGTCATGACGTCAAAGCCGATCATAAGCAAGTATGGCCTGTGGCATGCATTGCAACAGCTCTCGATCGTGCTCTCGCCATACGCGTCAGGTGGCAAGGCACTGCTGAAGTGAGCTATAGAACAGCGACCTGAGATTGAAAGATAGGATGTTTTCACGTGGCGCACTGACCGGGCGTAGTCAGTATGCTCTTCCGGTTCATTTGTTTTGAATAACGAATTTTGGGTAAGGGCCGGTGTTGGTGGTGGCAGTGTAATTGTGGTTGTGTTACCCCTCATCTCGCGGATGGAGGACCAGTGTAGGAAAATAGAAAGCGTCCCACGCTCAATCATGTGACTGCAACGACGTGATTAGCACCCTCCCCCTTATGAATACGTGTTTTGGTCACGGATAATTAAGTGCATGCACAAACAGTGGAAACCAGGCCCTTTTCTCCCCCTCTCTCAGGACTGGGAACAAGGCAAACTAAGAGTAGTGCAGCACTGGCTGCCTTTTGATTTAGCTATTACACTTAAGCTCTGCTGTGGTACAAGTCCCTTGGTTACAGTGGTTCAGTGTTTATATACACACCTTAGGCTTCTGGGCTCAGTGTGTAAGTCACTAAACCACCTCTACTTCATAATGTAATTTTAAGCCATACATAGTTCACTTAGTAATACGTGTATTATGCATCTGAAACAATGCACCTAGACCTTTTACTATATGTAGGAATAAGGGCTCAACAGGTTGGGGGGACCCATGCCCAAAGTAGCAGATGAATACTTGAAACTTGAAACTTGAATGTTGGACGCCCTGAGTATAATATTATTCACACTATCACACATATATACCCACACACGCCACACATTTCACTAGCTGCACCTGTTCCTTTAGTGCTGACGACAACAATACTACACTTTACACTTACTCCATACTTATTGAATGCCTACATAGCTATGGCACATTGATATTGCCAGTCTCGTGGTGCAGTGGTACGTAGTCACAGAATAATCTTGCAGTGAATTGCATACTATATAGATGATGGAAGCGTTACAATGCTATATTTGTAAGGTGGTGATGGTGGGAGGGAAGGAAGGATTCTTCATCAGCAGCTGTTTACTACTATCTGCCATGGGTCCAGACCCTATGGCTCAAGTCCTGAGCACATGCAGAAATATAAAATTAGATCACGAACCTGTGCTCTTGCCATAGTCTCTAGAATCCATGATGCATGGATCCAGGTCACCAACACAATCACCACCATCGTAGGGATGGCTGCCAGATAGCCCGCATACAGAAACGAGTATGGATGCGCCAGGAATCCAGTCCCGAGGCTGTAGTTCACCAAGAAGAAAAAACCTAGGAAAATATGCACTGTCTTGGGCTCGCGACGTTGATTTCCATCCGCTCGCTTGTTTCTCCACAGGCATAACACTCCCAGCGCCATCACTAAATTGGCTTGCAAACTATAGTAGGCCTACTAAAGAGGCAGCACGTCACGAATAACGAGTTGCTAAAACCGGTTTTCGAGGTGAGGAAACGCAACGCAGCCCCGCCCATTAATCGTGAACCCCGCCCCCAATTGATAAGGCAACGAGCATAAAACGTGGCTTTTTCCTAAGCACACTTTTCCTCTACCATCATATCCTTTTGAAAGGAGCTGCAAAGGTACATGTACGTACATGCATGCCCTACGGCCACTAGCTGCAGTCCTTGTTCACACAGTGGTTTCTTCTTGCTTTCCATGTAGCATTGTACACCTGTATTGTTTGTTTGTTTGCTTTTCATGTTGTATTGCATCAGCCCAACCCAATTGCTTCCACCAGTTCTTTAATTTTTAATTTTTAATTTTTTGCACCCACAATTATATTCAGTGCCTTTTTGCATACCATGCAATTAGTGCCAGATATATAGCCAGAAAGAAGGAAAAAAAAAAAGACAAAAAAAAAAAAGAAGAAAAGAAAAAAGACAAAAAAAAAAAAAGACAAACTCCCCCCCCCCCCCCCCCCCCCCCCAACTCTAACCCCCCTCCTACCCCAAATCTTAATAAGTTGACAATCTCATCTGCATTATGACTGTTTGTATCACAAAGTAGCCTCCATATACATGTATTAACTCAGTTTGTACTCTGTGTGGTCCCATAGGTCAAAGTTTGTGGCCTGCCGTCATGTGATGAGACCGAAAAATAAAATTCATTCATTCATTTATGCAAGAAGGATGCCTTTATTTGAACACTTACCAAAACTTTACTGAAGTACGGGAGAAGGCTGCAACACGGTTATTAAAAGACATACAGCTACAGAAGAATTCAGTATTGATAAGACAAATAGGCTACAACTGAAACAATGCCATGGCATTTGCTGTGGTTGCATCGGCAACTTCGTCGATAGAAACACTATACAGCTCTGCAAGAGATTTTACTACTAGGGGCAGGGTACAGGGCTCATTGTTTCTCCCGTGAGGATCTAATCCCCCGTAGTCCCTGGACGGCAGTGGAGGCATCATAAAGGGGGCATCGGTTTCAATGACAAGTCGGCTCAAGGGAATAGTCCTCTCCTTCAGAAGCTGTCTGACGCTCCTTCCCCTGTCCACCTTGCAGACAAATCCTGTGACCCCAATGTAGCACCCCATTTCAATGTACTTTTCTGCTTCTGCCTCAGTCCCGGTGAAACAGTGCACAACAACGGCGGGGAGACGATCCTTGAACTTTTCCAAGACATTCACCAAGTCTCGATGGGCTTCTCTCTCATGGAGAAAGAGTGGTTTACCAACTTTGCAGGCAATTTCAACCTGCATTAGACAGAGTGGAACACATAAATTAGAGTAGGTGGATGCAGGAGGCCATAATGAGAAGGAGCGTCCAACTTAACATTACAGCCATAGAAGATCCAACAGCAACCTAAAACGTACCCTTATCTAGCCTTGTTCCCAGGCCGTCTGCCGCTTCGTTTTAAGTCACATACGTGACCTCTGAACCCCCGTCAGATAAGCTGGCAGAAGGCCTGGTACCACGACTACGTCATTTACAAGCAAGGTGGACACGGTTGTGACGTACGTGGACACGGTTTCATGTAAAATGGCAACGTGCCAGAAGTTCACGGGCTAACGGCAGGTTTCCTAGCGAGTTATAGTGCTACCGTGGTGGACCACTGGAGGCGTCAGGTATGGATCTCCTTGTTGAACGGCTGTAGTAGCCTAGGTAATGACCATAGCTTACCTCTACAGTAGCTTACCAAGCGCTTGGTACGCCTGAGTAGTCAAACATTAGTGCATGCTGTATTGCCGTTAGCGCTCAGTTGGCATTGAGTTGCTGTCTTCGTGGTAGCAATATAAACTGGAAGAGCATGCATGTAGTCGAGTTGCTTCATAACCGTGTCCACCTTGCTTGTAAATGACGTAGGAGTGGTACCAGGCCTTCTGTCAGCTTATATGAGGGGGTTCAAAGGTCACATATGTGACTATAAACAAAGCAGCAGACGGTCTGGGAACGAGGCTACCCTTATTTGGAACCTCATTACATAACAAGAGCCAGTGACACACTTCCAGTAGTAGACTAAGTGGGTGTTGGCCCCCATACTGGTTCGTGGCTAAGTTAGCACTTTAATGTGACTGCAGCATGGATTCCCAATTGTATGCACAGTTACACTCAAGCAGGTACAGTATGTAGACAACCGTCTTTGGCACCTACCTGGGCTGAGAAGGCTGCTAGTTGCTGTGCCATTGAAGAGAACATGCGGTTGTAGTCCAGCCCAGTCTCCCCCACTGCCACCACTTCGCGGTTAGCCAGCAGACTCTCCAGCAGCTCCACACAGGAGGGATGCCAGTCCTGGCAGCAAACAGTGGGAGACAGTAAGGCAACCAGTCATGCAGTGTGGTCTTCAAATCATATTGTATCCATGGGGAGGATCCAAGAAACAATTTAGGGGGGGGCGGGGGCTATCATCCGGCCACTGCCAAAGGCTTAGTGCCGATCCAATCCGTGAAAATGTTTCTCACCGTACACTGTACACAGTAGCCTCCCTCATACCAACCAGCCCACACGTGTACATACTTTTGCATGATGTGGATGGACCCCAGCTGTGCAGTGCAGCACTCCCGGGAGGCTCCTAGCCAGCAGGAGGCCCATCTGTGAGTTCTCCACACTGGTCCCTGTTACCACCAGTTTGTGCACTCCTGCCGCCAAGGATCGCTCCAGCACCTCCTCTAGGTGACCTTTGAACCTGGACAGGCACAACTCATTAGGTTAGCTGCAAGTTATGTATGAAATGCATCCAAAGTAATGTACGTACTGCCTTAAATTATGATTCTAGGTTTGATATTTTATGTTCAAACTTTTTTGACTGCTATAATGTAACGTTACCAATAACTGACAGAGATCCAATGCCAACAGATCACTGCCCCCCTCCCCCCTCCCCCCTCCCTCCTCCCCCTTCCACTCCCCCCTCCTCCCCTCGCCCCCTCCACCCCCCCCCCCCCCCCCCCCCCCCCCCCCCCCTCGCATGTGTGGTTGAGATAGTCTATTAGATGCTCACTACAGGGTGTTTAAATTACCCTATGTAAGAACTTGGGGGTTAAGGGGTGTATACTCGAAGGGGGCGTATTAGCAGGAGACAATATTCCTCTCTTACTATCCTAGCATTGAAACAAATTCTTATAGTAGTAAAGGGTTCACCTGAAATTAGTGAGATTTGCTCCCACATCCACCAGTAGAGGGTGCGAGGTCGGCTTCGCACTAGGAGAGGTCTGCGACTTCTCCCCACCCTTCGAGGTAGCTTCCTCCTGCTTGCTCTCCAGTCGCACACGTAGTTTCTGTAGCTTGTCCAGAACCTCCTGAGGGATACCTTCACGGTAACAGACGGAGCCATGATCTCTGAACAGTAACATACTATTCAGCATAACCCATTAACCCTTTCCCTGGTGAGTTTATTTTGGAGGCAGTAATCAATAATAACCAGCTCATCTATAAAAATCTGTTGTGCAGTGACCATGCTATAAAGTCCCCAGCAACCATATATCTCCAGGTAGCCAGTGAGTTGCTGAAGACGATGACGTCACTCACGTTGCCTAGCAACCATGCACGCACTATTTATAGCCGTTTATTTATAGATTTTGTATCAACATCATTATAAAATCCGTTATTGCACACACACAAAGCAATCCAATGCCACTATGGACTGTTTTCTATCTTCTGTAACATGCTTAGATCCCTCAGAAACCCTCCAGGAGTCATCACGGTGCGCTAGGGTCCTGATGAAAGAGATGAAACCAAGACCACACATAAATCATCTGTACATAAACCACTATATCAAGTCTTTGCTACTATATTTAGCCTTCCAAATTTCATTTCTAGCTTCTAAAAGAGTAGACTTACTCAAAACAGGGTCCACTGCCTCGTCATCGGGACCAGAGTGACTGCCAAACTCCAACGCTTCATCGGGTTCGTCACCGTCTTCATCGACGACTTCGAGTGTCTCCCCCTGGCGACTACCCCGGAGCAAAACGGTTCGAACTGCCTTCAGGTAGGTAGCCACAGATCCTTTCCCCCTCAAACTCACTTTCTTCACCTTCAGAGAGGCCGAGGCGGTCGACTTCAAGTAGAGAAAACACTTCGATCACGGAAACTCGAGCTGCCATTTTGCGGTCACATTTACAACGTGCACAGAACGTAGCAACCTAAATAGCCGAAATTTTTAAGATGTAAGCCGTTGTAGAGCAATTCATTGCGCATGCTCTGATATCTTTAGTTAGCGCTAAATTCAAAGTTTCGATTTTTTATGATTTTTGGAACGAAGGTACTACCCCATGCCGCCATATGGCGGCTTCACCAGGAAAAGGGTTAATACCCTGTCGTCATGATTTTCAGTATGCACAGTAGTATGCAGCTGCATGTACCAAATCATTCATCCCAACTTACATGTATTTATAGCCTCGTTCCCAGGCTCTCCCACACGCGAACAAACTCTGGGACTGGGAATGAGGCTAATGTATTTATACGTTGCTATTTGTAAAATGCACGAGACACTATTGTGCGAGCATATCTGCTCGTGACTGCCACTGGCGCCACCGAGGCTACTGCACCACTATAGCCACGTTCCCAGGCTAGAGTCTGGGACCGAGGCTACTGCACCACTATAGCCACGTTCCCAGGCTAGAGTCTGGGACCGAGGCTACTGCACCACTATAGCCACGTTCCCAGGCTAGAGTCTGGGACCGAGGCTACTGCACCACTATAGCCACGTTGAGCTAAAGGAGGTGAGCCACAGGGCTGGTCGACGGGAGAGCGGGTGGGAGAGTTGTAGGCTGGGTTGGATATGTCTGTCACTAGGTACATGTACCACCCAGGGTTCTTGCCAGAATTTTGTTTAAAGGTTACGGGATACTTGTGCGCATGCCATGTGAAAGGTATTGGAAATGTATACTTAATCCAGAACGAAGAGCGTGAGCAACTTGATTCTGGCGGTGGAGGTGCGCTGTCACAAGGTGCAGGGCATGACGAAAGCTTTTTTGATAGCATAATCCCTGACAAATTTATCTACTGTCTCACTCGAGAAAAGCGGTAAATACGGCTTTTTGGCGAACTGAACTGCTCGTTTTTGCACGGCTATACAGTGTATCCGTAAAAGCTTCCATCATGCCCTGCACCTTGTGACAGCGCACCTCCACCTCCAGAATCAAGTTGCTCACGCTCTTCATACCAGAGATTTTTGGTTAGTATACATTCCAATACATTTCGCACGGTGCGCGCATGAGTATCCCGTAACCTTAAAAGGAGCGTATTATCAGATTCACAGCATTCTCATAAATTGTCATAAGGCCTTAATAACTTGTATAGTCAAGTACTTCAAGTGGTTGCTACGTAAGTCCAAAGGGCATACCATACTAGTAGGCCTGAGCTAATTATGCGCGCATAATTTGCAGAATAATAGGGACTTACCCGAATTGCACATTATTCGCAAATAATCGGGCCAGAAAACGTATTAGTGGGCGTGTAGTTTCAGCCACATGGCTCATGGCTGCCATGTGTGAGTCTGATGAGGAGTGCTGTGGCGACCTCTCGAGCTCCGAAACCGGAACAGAGGCTACAGAGCGCGAGTCTACCTCCTCCTGTGTGTCTCTGCTAGACCGCTTACAGAGTCCCAAGCCATCTGAGTTGGCTCGTGAACGAAATGTCGATCACAACGTCAAAAATATTTTGAATAACAGGTTGTTGAAGTAAAATAATGGGCTTAGTTGTCAAGAATATTCAAATAAAATAATGGGGCAAATTTTGTGAATAATTAGCTCTGGCCTACATACATGTACTAGCCCTGGCCAATAAAGAATAATATTCATGGACAGTAGCTATTACAGAAGCATGCGTACATGTACATCAACAAGAAGTGTCCAGTTAAGTGGAGCATTTACCCCGTGCACTGTTTTCAGCAATGTTCGATTCCCGGACTGGGTTTTGAATAGAAGGTATGCATTTACATAGCTTACAGTCAACAATATTGAAATCAAGGTGTGGTTTTATGCGATAACTTGGACAGAGAGCGAAAATCTTGCTTTCCACAGCTCTTCGTACGACTGTCGTTGGCCTGAGAATGAGGCTATGTAATCAGCACAACAGTTACTATGGAATAGAAGTACCAGCCAGTGCTGGTTTGGCTGAAACTGATATGACTTAGTACTCTGCAGGAATGAACGTACTCGCCAACAATGGGGGGATCACAAATCCTTGTGAGGACTTAGCAAACAACTAGTGCTTTACTCACATCACCCTCAACGAATCAGACACTTACGTAGGATCGATCACATGACTATGCTATAATTGTTTAGTACAGGTTTTAGCGTTCATCAGTTACATAACTGATGAAGGCCAAAGCTGTTTCAGGTCAGTGAAAACTCAAGATACCAGTTGCCAGTGTGATACAGGGTTAGTGCACTCAGGCAACAATAATTATAGTAACGGCCTCAGGCGGGATAATGTACTCCCTTCAGCTCATGACCCTTAATTGGCCATTACTATGCTGCCCTCGTGCATGAATTAAACCCATAATGAAATAGTTTCGTCCCAGCCCCAGCTAAATCTTGTGAGTAGGTACTTCTGAGAACATAATAACAAAATTGGGTGCAAACCTTTCTGTGGTCTGCTACGCATCACGGAAACGGAGGCACCCTTGGAGGGATCCTTCTGCCACCTGCTTGGCTTGCTTTGGTCGCTCGGTCTAGCCAGGGCCACTGCAAAAATGTGTGGAGGAATTCAGGCACAACATGGTAACCAAACACATGATTAAGTTAGACAAATTAAACCATTTTTCACACAAGTCCTCAAAGTATGCAAATTCTCAACATGTATATGGAGTTAATGCCTATGCTTGAAGGACTAGGGAGTTTCCCTAGTCGACTAATTGGCTTGTAGTTTTCACAACTAATCTAACTTGTATGGCCCCACAAATCACTTCACTAACATCACTGACATCATTTGCTTGCCTTGAAAACACTAGCATCGGCAAGGCAGCTGTGCTGACCTTGGTCACACTCAGCAACTTCCGATTCAAATTAGGCATCCTTGGTGGCTGATACACATCTCTACATGCTACGGAGTAAGCCTTAGTTCAGCAAGGAAAGGAATGTATTATCAGGGTGCCATCGTAGCCAAATATGGAGTCTTCTCTTGTGCTTGGGACTCCCATCCCTCCACACTTGTAACTGAAATCATCCATGACTTTGCAATCAAAAACTGACTGCCTGACTCCACGGCACTGGCAAAGGGAGGGATAAGGATGAGGGAGGAAGGTTGTGGGTAGAATGCAAGAGTGGTCGTCAAGGATACTTTAGTTTCTATGGGTCTTGCCAATACCGGGGTACATTTTTGGGGTACAAAGTCGAGTAGTCAGGTTTCCATTCGTCAAATCCAATCAAAAATGAAAACTCTGATGAGGTCAAGGTCTAACCTTTAATGCTTCTCTCTCCTAGGGTGGCACCATTGTACTGGAGTACTGCTTCCACGTTCTCCACAGGCACACTAACAAAACCAAACCCCAGCTTTCTACTGGGGTTGTCCCTGGCCGTGGCTAGTTCAACAGTGGCATGTTGACTGCTAAGACGGAGAAACTTCAGAACTTCGTCCACTGTGCAGGAGTAGGGGAGGTTTCCTGGAAGGCACAGAGGTGATGTACACAGTATCAAAACCAACACTGGGAGCAGGGAAAGATTAGCCTCGTTCCCAGTCCGACGAAAAGCTGGGCATGGGACTGGGAACAAGGCTAGGGAAGGATCTGCTGAGTTATTTCATAATGGGTAATTCAAAATCACCGAAATACTGTAAGATAGTGGAAACTGCTAGGGCAAACACAGTTTTCAGAATGATGCCTCAGATATTGCTCCCACCTCTTGGATACTTCAGCAGACTCTGAATTGCATCCTCCACGTACCTCGTATTTACAGCTAGCCTTGGCTGCTTGTAACACATGCTACATGACAAACCAACAACAATCGGGGGGGGGGGGGGGGGGGGGGGGGGGGGGGGGGGGGGTGTACTGTGTGTGCGTGTTCCCTGGGCACCCAGTATGAGGTGGAACCCCAACCACAAAAATGGTCCATTAGTTTAATTACATCCATAGCTATATCTGAGAGACATTTGCTTGCATAGGTGCATGTGTATCAACCAACCCCCCAACCCCTTCTTGGGATAGTCCCAATGTCACTCAATGGCTTTGAGCTAGATGTAAGTATAACAATTGTCTGAAGCAGAGGCAAATGAGGAAGCGATTTGGAATGTGAAACTAAGGTGGAAGAGGTAGTCTCCTCCTACAAGGCAAGAGTCTGGCTACTTCCTGCAAGGCTGATTATACTGCAGGCATCATGTCTGCACCAGAACGCAACTTACTCCAGAGGAGGACGGCCAAGGTTGACCTTTGCTAATCAGGTCTCATTCAAGTCACATGTAATCCGATAATATGGATCACGTAATGCACAGTACTTTCCATCGACAATGTTTCAACAGTTTTCACCATTGAGCCCGATGCAATCATCTGGAATATACACTCACAGGGAAGTGTAGGTATCTATATATTATCAAAGGCCGAGCCCTTCAAGATGATTCAGTTGTGGCATGGCAGGAACGAGTGGAGGTAGACTCGGAGGTCAGATGGTCCCCATGCACACTACAAACATCTGGCCTGCGAGACTGGAAAGGAGGTTTGGGGCTGTCTCGTCGATTTGCAAAGCGCATTCGAGGATCACTGACTGGGAACACTCCACAGCAGGCCTGGAAACGGTCTTCTATTCGTAGGGCTATTTGTTTAGCAACCGTCCACTCGTCACATGACGGAAGACAAATAATTATTAGTGGCGCAAGTGGTGGCCAACCTCTTCTGCCTTCATGGACTAAAGCCCACAAATGATAGAGATTGTTTTTGAGTCTCGTCACAAAGACAGCAGGCCAACTTTGACTATGAGACTACAGAGACAAGTGTACAAGAGAATAGGAGGACACACCAGAATATTTACAGCTTGAGATAATGGTAGGGGGTAGAGGAGCGGAGGGGATTTGGGTGGGGCCCAGCAAAATTTTAGAATTGCTCAGCTAGGGCCTCCTAAACCACTCTGCGATCAACATCAACCAGTGTTGTTTTAATAGCACAACACTAGTAACAGCTCTATGTTAACTACATACAAGAGTCACTAGAATGCTGGAAGTGTGATATCTGGCTCCGATCTAGTCCGCCAAACCTATCATCAACGATTGTACGTGATTCTGGTGTCGGTATACCAGACTCCTTTCACGGGTAACGAGACTACTCTGTCCATTGGAGATCACATGGTAGACTATATATAACTTACCCAGGTATACTCTTTGAACAGCAGACATTCTAATGGCCCGTGCCGCCCATCTTGAACTCGTGGGTGGGGTCTCCGGCCGGACACGCGAGACTGGGTGTGGCTTTTGAGGTCCTACTATACTATGCAACTATGCATATTAGCTATGCCTTACCTACAATAACATATTAATACCACGTGCGAGGTCTGGTACATGGTACCATAATCTTGGTTTAATATGCTGTAAAAGTATTTCCTTTGTGGTTAGTTTGTAACTCTTTGCCGGTCATGTAGAAGTTGGTGTAAAATGAGGCCCTCCGTATTTCCCGGAACGGAACGGAACGGAACGGAACGTTCCGGACCGGAAACACCACCTTATTACACGGAACGGACCAGGGGTCAAAGTACAGCTAGGACTACAGCTTCGCTCTCAATACTTTCTTCAGGACGACAGACAGAAACAATGAAGGTAGATGTGGATTGAGTGTGACTTCACAACTTCCCACCAGTTAGGTCTGGCCCCGTGAGACTACCAAAGTTGTCCTGAGGAGAGTCTTCACCTTACCAATGATCTTGGACATGTATGATGGAATACCTTGACAAAGGTAGCACACTGAAAGAATTTTGCTGTATAGTACTGAGTCTACTGACAATATCAGACTTCTCTACTGGACTCAACTATCAGGTATAGAGTGAATTGAACCCGATATTCTTGGTGATGCTGCATATTTACATACTGTTTTTGAGTACAGGCACGTAGTTGTCTGCAAGTAATTTACTCACAGTCAGTATAAGACCGCTTTGAAAGTGCAGAGCAGCCTTCTCCCATGGGGAAAATGTTCACAGAATGACTGTGCATACGTGATCCCACTCTGCCACGCACCCAGCCCCTTTGGAGATCTTGTCGGTGCCAAAGCATTGCATCTACTATAGTCTACAGTGGGAGGGGGGCTGGGTGGGTGATGATGGTGAGTATAGAGTTAGGGGTTCAGAGTACTCCGGTAGTGGATGCTAACTGATGTCCACAGAGAACAGTTACACAAGAACTCAACTCACATGGACATTGCAAGATGACATGATGCATCCACGTATATATGCATACACCAGTCACTGGCATACACAATACCACAGTGAGTCTACATGCACAAGTACGCATACCTTAGGATGATTACTGCACAAGTACATTAAGTGTAGTACCGTAACTTAAATGGGGTAACCCCCCTTGAGGACAGGCTTAATTTGAGTTACCGATTCATCCGTGTTAAGAATTTCATTCTTTACACAGATGACTTGTTGACTGCCACCAGCAGAAACCTACTACCTAAAGCAGCAAGCAAAGTTATGAAACTTATGGCCAGTGTGGGTGGCTGAAGAAAGATGCGTACAGGACTGGTTGCAAAACTATTTAGTACGGTATTACCATGCTCATGTGCACATGATGGGCTCAAGTTCAACTAATTCCAACCAATTAAATCGAAATACAAACCTGCCATTGACAGTTGAATGAATGACTATCATGACAAAGTAATAATCAGGGGTGCCAGTTTCAAGTCAGGGGATCCAGGCTGAGATCATGGGGTCTTTCAGCGGCAAATACCAGCTCCTTCGGTCTCTGTTACAACTTCCATAAACACTCGTCCACTCTATCCTACATGTAAATCGAAAGTGTCCAAAAAAACCCCGTTCCTCACGACAGCTTCAGTTCACCTTTCTTCGGGGCGACAGTCCTAGCTGTACTTTGACCCTTGGTCCGTTCCGTGGAATAAGGTGGTGTTTCCGATCCGGAATGTTCCGTTCCGGTCCGTTCCGTTCCGGGAAATACGGAGGGCCTAAAATGAGGTTTTAAGCCTAGACTTACTCTAGGGGGAACTTTAAACCAGTACAACCTAGAGTTACTCTAGGGGGAATTTTAAACCAGCACAACCTAGAGTTACTCTAGGGGGAATTTTAAACCAGTGATGAAAGTGTAAAAATCCCAGCATTATGAACTATATTGCTACTTATATGGGGCGATTTTAAACCACTTCAAGATTATTTAGTTACGAAGGGGCATCCTCATTGAAAGTAATCCTTGATTTATGTAAACATTTTACTCTCTATATGGGGCAATTTTAAACCACTTCAAGATTAATGGACTATAAAGGGGCATACTCCTACAAAGCCACCCAGGATCAATGTTCACATATGACTCTCTATATGGGGCGATTTTAAACCACTTCAAGATTATATAGTTACGAAGGGGCATCCTCACTGAAAGTAATCCTTGATTTATGTACACATTTTTCTATTTACATGGGGTGATTTTAAACCACTTCAAGATTATATAGTTATGAAGGGGCATCCTCACTGAAAGTAATCCTTCATTTATGTACACATTTTTTTATTTACATGGGGTGATTTTAAACCACTTCAAGATTATATAGTTATGAAGGGGCGTCCTCACTGAAAGTAATCCTTCATTCATGTACACATTTTTCTATTTACATGGGGTGATTTTAAACCACTTCAAGATTATATAGTTATGAAGGGGCGTCCTCACTGAAAGTAATCCTTCATTCATGTACACATTTTTCTATTTACATGGGGCAATTTTAAACCACTTCAAGATTAATGGACTATAAAGGGGCATACTCCTACAAAGCCACCCAGGATCAATGTTCACATATGACTCTCTATATGGGGCGATTTTAAACCACTTCAAGATTATATAGTTACGAAGGGGCATCCTCACTGAAAGTAATCCTTGATTTATGTACACATTTTTCTATTTACATGGGGTGATTTTAAACCACTTCAAGATTATATAGTTATGAAGGGGCATCCTCACTGAAAGTAATCCTTCATTTATGTACACATTTTTTTATTTACATGGGGTGATTTTAAACCACTTCAAGATTATATAGTTATGAAGGGGCGTCCTCACTGAAAGTAATCCTTCATTCATGTACACATTTTTCTATTTACATGGGGTGATTTTAAACCACTTCAAGATTAATGGCCTATGAAGGAGATTACTCACAAATATTGATCATAGATTTATGTACACTTAAATATCAGCATAACTATTTTGTGGATGACCTTTGACCTCAAGACTGTGATTATGTCACAACAAATATTTTTGTGGATGACCTTTGACTTCAAGACTGACAATTGTTAGAATTGAAGTTTAATAGAAGCCCAAACTCACAACTATGTCAACAGGTATATAGAACACAATTGATAACCTTTATATATTATGCATGGTAAGGTATGATAATGCATTGTATGGTATAACAATAACTTATGCAGGTAAACAGAGCTAATCATTGTATATGTAACAAGACAAATCAATAATACTTGAATGTGGATGTGTTGAGGTATCTAATCAATATAAGTCCTCATCATCAAGTGATGTGTCTTCAGTTTTTCCGTCACAGGGTAACTTCATGAATATGCTTAAAGGCACTCCAATGCCCGGAAGCTCAGCTGGAAATTAAAAGTTAATTGTTATTATTACATTGATTTAACTTACGTCAGTCTCTTCTTCAATTTACAATTGGCCAGCATGGGAGTGGTGTACACGGCAGACAACTCCTTCGCAGGAGTTGGAGGTATAACGGAACTCCCCAAGAAGCAAAGTAAGGATGAGAAGAGTCTTAAACGCCTTCATGTTTCACCTGAAAATGAGCGCTTCCCGCCTAGAATGCATGTGAGGCGCGCAGGGTTGAGTAACCCCCCTACATATTCTGCTGTTGGCACCTCCAATTTCTAGTTCTACAATTCACCTGAAAGTAAGTGTTTCCCGCCAAGAAAGCTTGTGTGGTGTGGAGGTCCCCTCTACTGTATGTATTCTTCGCACTCATGCATGGGGCTAATTTACTGAGCTGTCTATCAGTGGCATTTCTAGGCTAGGGAAGTTAGCAGGGCCCCAGATGTGTAGTCATGTACAACCTTGGCGTAAAATTCTCCCTTTTATGCATAAAGGCGTACCTCTTCCATTGCACCAAAGTGTCTACATGACACCGCCATGCACACATAGTCAGCTCTGCCTCCAATTGCAACTTTGTATGCTACAAAGCAGCAGCTCCACCCATGCTGAGGTCAAAGGTGAATCGTACTAGCGAGTCTTTGTCCATGATTAATTATAGGACTAAACTTAAGGACAGGCTCATTATGTCGGCAGTAATGACATCTGAAAAGGTTTTATAGGAGGTCAGTGGTCAGCCATGACTGTATGGCAGTAATATTGGAGGATTTTATGTGAGGCCAGAGGTCAGCAACAGGGCAGCAGAAAAAGTCCAAGAGTGGAACTATACTTGGTATTTCATGTTGAAGTATAGTTTGTTGTGTTTGACCTCCAGCATGGGTGGGGCTGCTGCTTTGCAGTATACAAACCTGGAGGTGCTGACCATGCCCAGGCATAAAGATCTGATTACTTTTTGGGAACAAGCCCCTGATCTGAAAAGTGGCATCCATATAGTTAAATCACCCTCGTGAGGGATGTTGAGGGATGTTAGTAGGAGGGTGATTAATAGCTTGTTGCTAGGTGGTTGCTAAGATATCAGGTGCTGAGGAGTGGCTATACCTGATGAATCAAGTTCTTCTGTGGGCAGGTTGCCATTTATAAGTCTTCTTAGCAACCACCTGGCAACAGGCTATAATTATGTGTACATGCATCCTGGATGACTGCTGTATAGTCCATTGATCTTGAAGTGGTTTAAAATCGCCCCATATAGAGAGTCATATGTGAACATTGATCCTGGGTGGCTTTGTATGAGTATGCCCCTTTATAGTCCATTAATCTTGAAGTGGTTTAAAATCGCCCCATATAAAGAGTAAAATGTGTACATAAATCAAGGATTACTTTCAGTGAGGATGCCCCTTCGTAACTAAATAATCTTGAAGTGGTTTAAAATCGCCCCATATAGAGAGTGATATGTGAACATTGATCCTGGGTGGCTTTGTACGAGTATGCCCCTTTATAGTCCATTAATCTTGAAGTGGTTTAAAATCGCCCCATATAGAGAGTGATATGTGAACATTGATCCTGGGTGGCTTTGTACGAGTATGCCCCTTTATAGTCCATTAATCTTGAAGTGGTTTAAAATCGCCCCATATAGAGAGTAAAACATTTACAAGGATTACTTTCAATGAGGATGCCCCTTCGTAACTAAATAATCTTGAAGTGGTTTAAAATCGCCCCATATAAGTAGCAATATAGTTCATAATGCTGGGATTTTTACACTTTCATCACTGGTTTAAAATTCCCCCTAGAGTAACTCTAGGTTGTGCTGGTTTAAAATTCCCCCTAGAGTAACTCTAGGTTGTACTGGTTTAAAGTTCCCCCTAGAGTAACTCTAGGCTTAAAACCTCATTTTAAACCAACTTCTGTAGGACCCTCTTTGCCAGCTGTTGAGAACTTATATGGAATTCATGCATGATGCTTGCCTGTATCATCCCATTTAGCCTGCATGGTCATCTCCTTTTGACACTTATATCATTCCTTTTGGCTGCCATATGTAATATTTACCTGTGTGGTTTCCTGTACTTTCGGTTGGTCGGTCACTTTGTGCCAGTGGTAGGTTATTGCACAGCTCTTGAGGTTTTAGGTCATTTCTTGCATCCTGTTTTCAGTTTTGTATAATTATAAGGAGCACCAAATATCTGTACCGCAGTTCAATCTTGTGGATGACAATAACCTTTATGCGGTTGTTGATCTTCTAGCTATCCATTTCTCGGATGACAAAAATTGGCAAACCTGTGCCTTGTCACTCCGACTACGCTACACTCACTCTCTCTTGAGCAGGTCCTGGGGAACGAGGCTAATAGTCAATACTTGGCTGCACCCAATACCAACTTCATTGCATTATACAATAATTATGATCACTTAACTTCAGTGTCAGTGGTTGACACCATGCAGAGTCGAGTTTTGTTTACATGGGTTGAATTGACTGTAAAGACATAGTAGTTAAACATGGCAAATTTAAGACTAGAGTGCACTATCAACTAAAAACATGGGTGTGAACGTATCAATGTATAGTGGAAACATACTACCGGCACTCCTTCTGAGTAATTATACAGACACTCAATTGCTATGCTGTGGTGACAGTTAATTTCTGGGAACAAATATCAATCAGTTTCCATTGGTTTTATATCAAGGTTACCATGAAAAAACCACTGTGCTTGCTCGGGCCCAAAGGGGGTTGCTTGCTTAGCCTGTTGAAGCGACTTTCATGTCTTCAAGTCAGTAGAGGTCAAAGGTCAAGTAGATGTTCCCAGCCTTTCATCGCTTGCAGTAACTGTATATGTGGGAGGTTCTGTACCTTATGTTTTTGAAATAAATTTTTATAGCCTCAGAGACAAAGGAATACAAATGGCTGTCTTCTCCTGTGAATGTGCAGCTAGCTATGTAGTTAACTTGTAATGTTAGCTTGCATACATAATCAGTGCACAAAGACAGAAAGCCACACCCACCTTAATTGACTGGAATATGAATATCATTAAGGTACAGATTTTTTGAACCACCCAAATATATACGTGTACTTCAAGCAATGGAAAGCTGGAATGGGCTAGTTGTAGGTGAATCTGATATAGGAATATTTTCCTATGCTTCAGCTGCATAACAACTGAATAGTCTACTGTGTTCAGCCCCTCATGTGCACAAGCTGCAGCTGCATGCGTGCGCATGTGCCGCCCACAAAAAAGAGAAGGGTTGTTTTAACCAGGCTGTGGTTGCATCTCAGTGTCTCTTTGGAAAGCCTAGAGTAGCTAGGCCTGCAGCTGTTGAGATAACCTAGGTCGAGCTTTTAGTTGTTGCCACAAAAAGGAGAAGGGTTGTTTTAGCTAACCAGGCTGTGGTCACCTCAGTTGCATCTTGGCACCTTTTTGGTCATCAAGGAATGAGCACAAGTGCAGCCTACTTTGATCCTCAACACCTACAGTAGGCCTGCAGCTTTTGAGATAACCTAGGTCAAGTTTTTACAAGCAGATCATTTACACTGCTTGACCATGGGTAAACAAGAGTCACGTAGTGAGGCTATAGACACAATATTAATTTTGTGGTTGTGGGCATGACCGCCACAGGAGGCGCTGAGATGCAACTATGGTGACCATTCATTTGAACAAGTTGCGTAAGAAATGAATAGTCATGAGCAAAAATAATTGCGCTATCATGTTCCATGATATTTGAAGTAGCATCTTTAAAGCCAATTACAACTCGCTAGGAAACCGGTATATAGCATGGTCCATGTCGTGGGTACTCACCGGAATGTTGTGCCTGAAACAATTTTGTCCATATAAGAATACGTCCATCTTGTATCATCATATATATACTACAAGGTCAAAACATGCAGGCCTGTTTATGAATGGGCCTGTGGAAATCGTCACTTGCATTACTGGATTACCACTGTCTGCAGGCCATTTCTGTCTGCTATGGTTCATGGTTATGGTGATGTAGGGGACTGCTAGCCTCGTTCCCATGGCCCCAAAAGCGGCACACGGGCCTGGAGACGAGCCAGGGGACTGCCGATGTGACAGCTAGGTTTGCAGCTAACTCCGTTCTCCTCCCAGAACCAAGCAGTTCCGAATAAAACACGTTACTCATGCACTTAGTGTAAATCAGGGGTATCTACAAGATCATTATTGTATGCTGCTATACCCTGTCTCGATCTCATCACTGTCACTGATGTGATAGCAACCAGTCTGCCAGTACCGGTAGTGCAAAACCTGGACTCTGGACTGGACCGTGGACAGGACTTTGGACTGGATTTTGGACTTGACTTCGTACGCATGCGCGGTTTCGTGGCTGTTTCCAGGATAAGTACGTCTGGGAACGAGACTAGCTAAGAGAGTGCTGAGCAATGCAATGCAGCATACAGCATGTAGTCCTGGGATGCAGCCAGTGAGGAGCAAGATATTGGAAAGCTAAGTAAGTTGGGGTTCCTTCAGAGAGTACCTTCAAGGTGTGTGAGTGGAAGGCTGGCCCAGTGGAATCAATGAGTGACACTCTGTGTTTGGTGAGGGAATTGTGTGGTGTGGCTTTCACTGATAAGATGCTGGAAGAGAATTGGTGTGGGGAAAGAAGGGAGAGGTTGGGAGAATGGATGGTGTACTGCTACTGGACAGGTACGAGCCCCCTTGATAGCAGGAAAGTTGGATGGGCAAGCCTGTGGGGTGCAACTCTAGACTTTGGGATCCCTCACACTCGGGGCTCCAGTTGCTGAGCAGAGTTTTGAGTCATCATGGGAGGGGTAACCACCCCTGCCCCCTCTGTGACAGGAGACCTCGGTGATGGAACACATGCTGTCAAACCACTTTGGGAACTGGCCAGGGCTTTGGGCAAGAAATTAACTTGGAGCTCTTGTTACTTCGACTTGTGGACTTGGACATAACCATTTTAGCAAAAGTTTGAACGGTGAGGCTCCAAAGTGAGGCATAAAACGGTGATTTTCGAATGCGATCAACACGTGTGCTCACCTTGCCCATGCTGGATGTGCGCATGGCTCAGAATTCCTATTGAATGTAGCAGGATGATCCCTTCTCCTTCCCTTCCTCCCACTCCCTCTCAACCCCCTTCCTCCTCCCTCTTACCCCCTAGCTAAGAAGTACCATCCTACCAGCCTTCAAGCCCCAGAGCTGTACTGCGATGACGACATATCACTGAAGGAGAGGCTACAAAGAGCAGAAGCTACGTCTGAGTGACGGTATGAGATCAGCTGCAGTTTATGAGAACAGGATACTTGAGATTACTGACGTCTGAACGTCAGTGTACTTATCCCTGGACGAGTGATTGTAGCCCTGAGTATTGCACACATCCACACCTCCTTGATCACATACTACATGCATACCAGCTCACCACACTCATACACGCACGCACACACACATATGCACACCCGCACACACTCATGCACATAATCCCCCCACCCCACTCTCACACACTCACAGGCTCATGCCCTATCAGCTGAGAACGCGGAACTCCATGCAAAGCTAGCGGAGGCCAACTCCATGATCTTACGGCTACAATCCCATGTTGCTACCATCCGGCAGCACACAATTGGATTCATATTGGAACCCTCAACCCGACCATGAACTTCAGGCACTCAGAGGTCTAGTCATGTGACCAGGTCATGAAGATGAATCGTGGATCATTCATTTGTACTTGTAATCAGTTTACTCCTCCTTTACATTGAGTTTGTCAACTGGATGGCAATGTTGTTTTAGTTTACCAAAACTAAAACTATATTATGCATTTTAGTATAGCATATTACACTCCTGGTTGGGTGAAAAATTGTGCCGTGTAAAATAGTAATTCAGCCACAAGAACACAATCGTGTACATGCAGCATCATTTTCTCAGGCCACAAAATAAAAGCAGTACTTCCAGCAACAGCAATCTTAGAATGGCTTAACCTGTACAACTAGACCAGATCTAGAGTTACAGTTACTGTGTGTCTCTCGTTTGTTCCAAGATCAGTGCACGGGATGTAACCTTTCTCGCCCCTTGAGTTCTCCACCCACCTGTTCAGCCCTGCCCTTGCACTCCACGACGTGCAGGACCTCCCCCTCATGAAACCCCAGTTCATCAGAGTCAACTCGCTTCACAGCTGAACAGGGCCGCATACACCACATACACCGTTGTTGGTTAGACCAAGGCTGTTCTGGACGTCTGTGTGCATGAGGGGAGGAGGGAGAGTAAGTGTGCATGTATAGAAGATAAATAATATCAGGAGCTTATGAGCATGCTCATAAGCTCCTGATATGGCTCCTGATAATTATATATGCAGTGGAGATTCAATCTCAGTTGACTTCTTGTGTAGACATGCACCAATGCAGCCTCGATCTGATTGGTCATTCCTGATTGGTGTATGGTAGGACGTATGCCAAGCTACATTCACTATACCATTTTTGTTGCCATTGAAACAACACTTCTGCATCAGCTAGTGGTATTTGTGGAGCACTTGCTGAACAGAGAACACCACGTGATGATCGCTTTACCTGTCAGGTACTTGAGGCACTCAACAGTTGCGTCATTGGTCCTCCCTCCCTATGACGCTGCAGGCAATACTCGGACGAGGTCCATGCCAATCTTTTGCAGGGGTCTCCCCAGATCCCTCTGTGTCTCATGCACGCTGTCGGCATTATCAATCAACCTTGACCCTTTGAGCACAAGCCCATGGCCGAGCATCACAGGTATAGCTAGCTACTAGAAGCACACTTAGCTAGCTAGCTAGCTATAGCTATAGTTTGTACCACTGTTTTGGTCTGTAAGACAGTCGTTATGGCTTATTACAATGCATTATATATAGTTTTGGCACTTTTATAAGGATAAAAAAAATCTATTAGCTAACCTGGATGATACTAATAACGAGCCGTGCAAAGGAACGCCCAGCAGGTCCCTCCAGGAGGGGGAAAAAAGAAGAAGAAAAAAAATACAACCTAGCAACAACCCATCCCTCCGTGACAGGTCAGACACCGAAGTGTAAGCCTCAGGAGCGCTGGATAGGCGTGACTGGAATCACAGGAGGCTAACCTGCTTTCTACCAGAACACCTTTAGCTTCGGTGGTCAGATGGGAACCGGCGTACTCAAGCTGCTAGGCGGGGAAGTCGAGAACCGGTATGTACGGAGTGGCCCAGACTCGTACTCGGTTATTGGGGAGGCGAACACTCAACCCCCAGGCTGCAAAGCAAGTGCTTAGCGAGTGTGCCATCCCGACTTCCCGCCAAAACTTGCTACAAATTTAGTATTTAAACCCAAACCGGATGTATCCGAGTGCGCATGCGCACGCCACCTTGACTTCCCGCCAAATATTGTTTCAAATTCAGCTGGCTGAAACATGACAGTAGCGAGCACCGTTGACCTTACAGCTATGAGCTAGCTAGCTACACAGCTCCCCTGGAAACAGCTACATGTGTAATTCAAAGCCGAGTATTGGCCCCCTCACCCTCCTTCCAAAGCTCAGGTACGTACAGTATGCCCATCTCTTATAAACCCTCAGTGCCAACTATTGCCTTGGCTCTAGCTTCACTTTTGCGGGCCAGTAGCCGCTAGCTAGCTACGTAGCCACGAGCATACGACCAGAGCATGATACTGATAGAGTAGAGAAGCTTTCAGGTGTCTGTGATGGCTAGACCTCGCTCTTGCATAAAGGAACATAGCTAGCTACTGACTTCATGAGTCAGTTCGAGCATAGCTATGTACTTAGCTAGAACTATATGGTTCTAGCTGATCAGCAACCACCTAGCGAGCTAGCTAGCTACTTTCAAGTCTGAGTCTTGTGCATGCAGTTCACTGCCTAGAATTCAAACGGTTATAGCTAGCTACTAATAGCTTGAACTCTCATCTTGATGCTTGGTTCCACGTCTGACCATCAGTTTGGGTTGAAGAGAAGCTAGCTAGCTACAATGTAGCTACTCAGCGGGTGTGTGGTATAGAGTGAGACATGCATGGTGAACCATTCTATACACTGAGCTATAGCTAGGCCACAGCTAGGGTTTCAGAAGTTAGCGTATGTCGATCAGTGGGTAGCAGTGTTTGCTCGCTGGTAGTCCACTGGTCAATGCTTCAGGGCCATGTATCCTGTGATTGTTGACTGAGTGCAGTGTTCATCAATAGTCAATCAGGCACTCAGATATACAGAATACATACAACCATAAAAAAAAATGTATAAGTCCCTGAGCAATATAGCTATCAACGATGTCTTTTGTTTGATGTGGGAGTTTAAATACGATTGATTAGATTCACTGTAGTCTATATAGTGTGACAATCAACAGATACATATAAAATTTGTAGCTAAGGTATAATTCATGTCATGTATCATGCACAAACTATTTGCAGATGGCTATGGAATGTTTCATCAAGTTTCTGGGTGTACAACTCTCAGCAGCGATTGTGCCACGGCCCTTATCACAGCATAGCAGGAGTTGGCCCCTGCCTGTGCTGTGCCAATCACCATCGGATCCATATCTGATGAGCCAGGGGAATGCCGTTTACCTGGAATGTGTCGTCACCAAACCAAAAGTGTAAAGCAGGGTCATTGATAAAGACGATTTTCAGGTAGCTAAAGTTTGGTTGCAACACACACACACACACACACACACATACGTACACCACACCACACACATAGTTGTACTGTCACGTACGTACACCCATAGATAATCTATGGTGCACCACACCACACACACACACACACACACACACACACACACACACACACACACACATACACATACATGCACATACACTCACACATGCACGCACATACACTCACACACAACACACATGCACATACACAAACACACGCGCACATACTTATACCACTCTTCCAAAATGCCACCCTACAACCATTTAGGCAAACTCCCCAAATTAATGCAATCTTGAATCGCTGGATTCTCACCGGCAACACTCGTTCGAAATGTTTTGGGACTCGAATTGGTGGATTTCTTGTCACCTTTTCAGGAGAACAGATACTGAAAGGAACATATGGTGGAGAAGAGGGAATTGACGTTCCTAACAATACAACTCTGTCATACGAATAGCTATGTGTCTATTTCAGTTCCTCCTCCTTTGCGAACCAATTGTAATTCAACGTCAGACTCCAATACCCATTGAGTCTGTACGAATTGGTATTTTTGTTTTATTCTACGAGTTGTCCCATCACACACTAGGACAAGGGGCAGCACAGGGATTTGTTCAGGTGGAACGTGCTACTGCTGCAAATGGAACATCCTTTCTTCGTTCATCTGGGAGTGTTGTTTTTACTTTTCCACCCAATGTCCTCACTTTAACTGATCGTGTCAATACTGAGCTATAGCTAGATGATGTTAGCTACTACCAGTAACAATTTTAATAGTTGGTGTTCCATGCACAAGCTTCAAAATGTCCCATTGCACAATTGTTGTATTGAAGTCACAGATCTGTGTGCCATGTTGGTGGATTTCTTGTCACCTTTTCAGGAGAACAGATAGCTACTGAAGGAACGTAATCATGGTGGAGAAGATGGAATTGATATCCCTAACAATATAACGCCATTTTCCCTCTTCTATCGCCCCCCCTCCTCCCCCTCACCTATTCCTCTTCCCTCCTATAGTGTAATTATCCTGCCCTTTGCAGTTTGGTAGTTCTTTGGAAAATTTATTGCATCCAGGTGTTGTAGCGTTACCATTTGGTCGTGCTGTAAAGAGTGATCATTGAATGTGCCACACAGTATTTATACAGAACCACCGAGTAACTGAAAATAGAGTAATACAACGTAAGCCAAACGTCAAAGGAGTAAGGACAAACGTACATGCGTAGGTGGTAATAAGTGCATAGGAAGTAATAACAGTTATCACTATGAGTGCTAAAGGCGTCATGCCACATCTCCCTTTCCGGGGATCGTATCAGAGTCTTGGATCGCCTGATGAGACTGTGTCCAGGAAGGCGGTGTCAATGTGATTTGCTCTGGGTACTTCCGAGTCTTGTTCTTGCTTGGAAAAGCATTGCGAACTGTAGTGCCCCTTCCTTTGGCATCGGTAGCAGGTTGCTTCCTTTGCGGGACATCTGTCGCGGGGGTGTTGACCTTTGCCACAGCGCGTGCACTGTTGTCTCCCGCTAGCTGCTGCTCTACTCTGTTGTGCGCGGCGCGAATGAATGCCGTCCAGGTTGATCGCTCCTCCCGCTGTTCCTTTGAGCGCTTGCTGCTGCTCGGCCACTGCTTCTCTCTGGCGGACCCGTTTTTTCGCCTTCTCTAGAGTGAGTTCGGCGTCGAGCTGCAGCAGTTGCGATAATGCGGCGTCTTGGATGCCCACCACCAGCCGGTCTCGGATCATTTCGTCCGTCATGTCGCCGTAGTTGCAATGTTCTGCCAGTGTGTAGAGCTCCATAATGAACTGCTCTGCGGATTCTCCTACGAGTTGACTTCGGCGGTTAAATCTCGCCCGCTCGAAAATGACATTCCTCCGTACTTTGAAGAAGGCGTCAAACTTTGCTACGACGGTGTCGTAGACTTCTCTGTCCTCCTCGGTGGCGTTCGTAGACGTCAAAACGGCCTCCGCTTCTTCTCCTACACAGTAGAGAAGCGTGTTGACTTGCTTGACTTCACCGTTGCTCACAAGTCCAGAGGCGACTCGGAACTGCTCGAATCGTCTTTTCCAACGGGGCCAGTCGTCCGGAGTCCGGAAGTTAAATGGCGCTGGAGGTTCCAGCCGTAGTTGAGCCATCCTTTGATAGACTCTCGGCTCTCAGTTGTTCGCCATGTAGCGTTTGCTACTACCGCTGCCACCATGTAGGGTTACCATTTGGTCGTGCTGTAAAGAGTGATCATTGAATGTGCCACACAGTATTTATACAGAACCACCGAGTAACTAAAAATAGAGTAATACAACGTAAGCCAAACGTCAAAGGAGTAAGGACAAACGTACATGCGTAGGTGGTAATTAGTGCATAGGAAGTAATAACAGTTATCACTATGAGTGCTAAAGGCGTCATGCCACAGGTGTGAATCTCATAATTATGGAAATGATAGACGTTAGCTCTACACACAATGATAGACGTTAGCTCTACAAGGCTTTTCCAAACCCTTGCAACAGCCACAGTAGCTGATTAGCCTCACGTGGAATTTGGGCCTGGGAACGTAGAACCATAGATAATAGAACTACGTAGAAGGGATTGGAAACGCGCAAAAATTTTACGGGTAACCCTTGTCCTATGCTCGTTTCGGTTTGTGATGGCTTCGCGCACGAGCGTGATAATGGCAACTAACCTTTTTTGGCAAAATGCCCCACCCAGTGTCAAAGTTCAGAGGAAACAGCGGTCACCACAGACAGCCTACTTGTAGTAGCAGCTGTCCAAGTGTCTGGGGCTTCAAAGAGCGGATGTGCGGAGTTGTGAATACGGGTTTTTATGGGATGAATACGTTTTACTGAGGTGAGTTGTGTTTGTGTAGTTTTTTAAGACTTCGTGTAAGTGCACCACTAATGGATTCGGTGGGGATAGGCTTGGCCTTAATGTTTACATGCCCTTATGGGATAAATTAGGTTCATGTCACTGGGATTATTAGGCTATTGATTAAAATGTCGTGTAATTTCCCTTGGAAATCACAACTGTTTCCGTAGTTTTTTCCACAAACTGCTTCACTGTTTGTTAAATATTCTGCATTGAGTAGGTCAGGTACTGTTTACCATGCGCCCTTAACCACATGATTTGTAGAAATGGGTTCAAGAAGATTGCGACGTAGGGCTTATAAAATTATGTAATGAGCGGAAAAAGCAAACCTAATGGCGGCCACCAAGAAAGGTAGTCTAGTTTTCTCATACACTTTCACTGCATTCTATTCCTGCAGATTGAACCCAGGATAACTTCGTCTACATTAAGGGATTCACTCACTCTAGCTACCTTCAGAGAATGGGTGACTTTAACCGGCTGCTCAATGTCATTGGGTTTGCGTAAAATTTTGCACAACCAGATAGACATTGAAGGGGATTATTGATCACTCCATTCTTCTGTAAGGTAGAGTGAGTGAATCCCTTAATGTAGACAAAGTTATCCTGGGTTCAGTCTGCAGCAGCTGCGCAGGAACAGAATGCAGTGAATGCGTATGAGAAAACTGGACTATCCTTTTTGGCGGCCGCCATTAGGTTTATGCACAATTTTTTGCTGTTTCTCTGCTCATTACATTTATAAGCCCTACATCGGAATCTTCTTGCACCCAATTCTACGAATCATGTGGTTAAGGGCGCATGGTAAACAGCACCTGACCTACTCAATGCAGAATATTTAACAAACAGTGAAACAGTTTGTGGAAAAAACTACACAAGGAGTTGTGATTTCCAAGGGAAATTACATGACATTTTAGTCAATAGCCTAATAATTCCAGTGGCATGAACCAAACTTACCCTACAAGGGCATTTAGACACCAAGTCCAGGTTGAACTTCACCCAATCCATAAGCACTACACTTATACAGCGTCTTATAAAACTACACAAGCGCAACTTGCCTCTATTCAACTATAAAACTGCTTCGCACCTCTGCGCTTCAACCCTTGGAAGCCTTGGACAGCTGCTGGTACAAGTAGGCGGTCTGTGGTGACAGCTGTTTCCTTTGCACCTTGACACTGGGTGGGGCGTTTTGCCAAAAAAGGTTAGTTGGCATTATCATTCTGGTACGAAGCCATCACAGAACCGAAACGAGCATGCAATCAGCATAATGACGTAGTACCCGTAAAATTTTTGCGCGTTTCCAATCCCTTCTACGTAGTTCTATTATCTATGGTAGAACGTACAATTCTCGGCCCTCATGAATCTCATTAGGGGCGTGGTCAGAGGTTAGGGCATATTAGGTCTCGGCAGGCATTAAATTTCCAGAAACGTTTTCTGGAAACGTTTCTGTGACGTCACTCACGTATAACATAGAGTGGGTAGAACGAGGCTACAGCCACAAGCGGACAATTAATTTTGTGGTCGAAACTCGTTTGTGTGAAATTTAATTACTGCTTAGTAGATAATTGCATTAATATTGTAATTAGCAGAACAAACTGTAGCCCTGCCTGCGCTCCATATATGGAATGGTCTACGCAATTCGCTTTGAGCATTTTAGTGTAGTGTTGCAAGGATTCCGAAAAACCCTGTATTGTGGGTAGTAAAACAACTTTGGGTTGGGCACAGATGGTGCATGACCATGGGAGCCGTATAGTAGATGAAAAAATGCATGCACCAGCAAGATAGACTGTGGAGGTGAAGGTGGCCATGTGGATGTTTGCTATTCTCTTCAGTGTTCTAGTCATCACCAATGCTGCAGCACAGTCCTGTCCAGCAAACCAGATTACCTCTGAAGCTCAGATTTTTCTATATTCGACCGATGTGGTTCCAGCAAGTGCAATTCGTGTTCCAACTGGTGATTTTGATACCAATCTGACATTTTTCAGTGACGTTTTGGGATACAGTGATGATGAGATTCAACAGGAGGTTCAAAATGCACTTCAATTTTTCTCTGAAAGGTTTGGCTTGGAATTCTCTCTCACTCAACCCAATGAACTGGGTCTGCGTTTCTTCCAAAATGCCACCCTACAACCAGTTAGGCGAACTACCGGAATTAATGCAATCGTGAATCGCTGGATTCTCACCGGCAACACTCGTTCGAAATGTTTTGGGACTCGAATTGGTGGATTTCTTGTCACCTTTTCAGGAGAACAGATACTGAAAGGAACATATGGTGGAGAAGAGGGAATTGACGTCCCTAACGATACAACTCTGTCATACGAATATGTGTCTATTTCAGTTCCTCCTCCTTGCGAACCAATTGTAATTCGACGTCAGACTCCAATACCCATTGAGTCTGTACGAATTGGTATTTTTGTTTTATTCTATGAGTTGTCCCATTACACACTAGGACAAGGGGCAGCACAGGGATTTGTTCAGGTGGAACAGTTTACTGTTGCAAATGGGACATCCTTTCTTCGTTCATCTGCAAGTGCTGTTTCTACTTTTCCACCCAATGTCCTCACTTTTAACTGATCGTGTCAATACTGAGCTATAGCTAGATGATGTTAGCTACCACCAGTAACAATTTTAATAGTTGGTGTTCCATGCACAAGCTTCAAAATGTCCCATTGCACAATTGTTGTATTGAAGTCACAGATCTGTGTGCCATGTTGGTGGATTTCTTGTCACCTTTTCAGGAGAACAGATACTGAAGGAACATAAATCATGGTGGAGAAGATGGAATTGATATCCCTAACAATATAATGCCATTTTCCCTCTTCTATCGCCGCCCCCCCCCCCCCCCCCCCCCCCCCCCCCCCCCCCCCCCCCCCCCCCTCCTCCCCCTCACCTCTTCCTCTTCCCTCCTATAGTGTAATTATCCTGCCCTTTGCAGTTTGGTAGTTCTTTGGAAAATTTATTGCATCCAGGTGTGAATCTCATATGGAAATGATAGACGTTAGCTCTGCAGGGCTTTTCCAAACCCTTGCAACAGCCACAGTAGCTGATTAGCCTCGTACCAAGGCCCTCACGCAGAATTACACGTTTCACGTGTGGGCCTGGGAACGTAGAACGTACAATTCTCGGCCCTCATGAATCTCATTAGGGGCGTGGTCAGAGGTTAGGGCATATTAGGTCTCGGCAGGCATTAAATTTCCAGAAACGTTTTCTGGAAACGTTTCTGTGACGTCACTCACGTATAACATAGAGTGGGTAGAACGAGGCTACAGCCACAAGTGGACAATTAATTTTGTGGTCGAAACTCGTTTGTGTGAAATTTAATTAAAGGCCAAAGTTCTTTGCTTAAGTTAAGTACAGCTGCTTAGTAGATAATATTGTAATTAGACTGTAGCCCTGCCTGCGCTCCATGTATGGAATGGTCTACGCAATTCGCTTTGAGCATTTTAGTGTAGTGTTGCAAGGATTCCGAAAAACCCTGTATTGTGGGTAGTAAAACAACTTTGGGTTGGGCACAGATGGTGCATGACCCTGGGAGCCATATAGCAGATGAAAAAATGCATTGTTATTGATGTACCAGCAAGATAGCTCTAGACTGTGGAGGTGAAGGTAGCCATGTGGATGTTTGCTATTCTCTTCAGTGTTCTAGTCATCACCAATGCTGCAGCACAGTCCTGTCCAGCAAACCAGATTGCCTCTGATGCTCAGATTTTTCTATATTCGACCGATGTGGTTCCAGCAAGTGCAATTCGTGTTCCAACTGGTGATTTTGATACCAATCTGACATTTTTCAATGACGTTTTGGGATACAGTGACGATGAGATTCAACAGGAGGTTCAAAATGCACTTCAGTTTTTCTCTGAAAGGTTTGGCTTGGAATTCTCTCTCACTCAGCCCAATGCGCTGGGTCTGCGTTTCTTCCAAAATGCCACCCTACAACCAGTTAGGCGAACTACCGGAATTAATGCAATCGTGAATCGCTGGATTCTCACCGGCAACACTCGTTCGAAATGTTTTGGGACTAGAATTGGTGGATTTTTTGTCACCTTTTCAGGACAACAGATACTGAAAGGAACATATGGTGGAGAAGAGGGAATTGACGTCCCTAACGATACAACTCTGTCATACGAATATGTGTCTATTTCAGTTCCTCTTCCTTGCGAACCAATTGTAATTCGACGTCAGACTCCAATACCCACTGAGTCTGTACGAATTGGTATTTTTGTTGCAAATGGGACATCCTTTCTTCGTTCATCTGCGAGTGCTGTTTTTACTTTTCCACCCAATGTCCTCACTTTTAACTGATCGTGTCAATACTGAGCTATAGCTAGTACTACCAGTAACAATTTTAAGGTAGGAAGCATGGCATCGGCGAAATCGCGCGCAATTTTGCTCATGAATAATTAATGAGATGATGTCACTCGCATACGGTTATATTATATAGAGTTATTCATCTGTTTACGTTTTCCCATGGCGGCAACCGGAATAAACAAGGGGGGCTTCTCTCTTTGATGCGGCTAGCGGCCTTTCAAGTTTCAAATCGGTACTCTGATGTGGCCGTGCGGTACTTTGAAGGTTTGTTTGAACACTCTGACAGCTCCCTGGCCAAGGTACTCTAGAGAGTTGACCTTTCGGCATTACAGGCCCCGCCCATTTTCGTGTTAGAGCGAATTTGGCTGGTTTGGTAGCTGGACTGGGCTGGTGAGTGGCAGTAGATGTGTGGCCAAAACTCTGTAACCGAGAGGTGAACGTGGAAAATCATCCCTAGTTTTGCAGGGGGTAGGTTGACCTTATGGAAACTGGCCTTGGCTTTGGTTGGTTTTAGTTGGTGTGCGTTGAATTTTTTTTGAAAGCCTAGGGTAGCCAAACCTCTGTTTTTGAGGGCGGCAGTGAGTTTTGGGCTGTAGCCTGCAACTGAGGAGAGCAGGTGGTAAATCCATCCGTAGTTTTTGGGCCTGTTTTGTGTGTGTATTGATGATGGGGTCAGAGTGTGGGTGGGGCCTTGGAGACTGTCCAAATTTTCAGTTTCGTAGAGGGCCTTAAAATTGAGTTTTAGGGCATTTTCAAGCAGAGGGAGCAGTTTGATGCAAAATATTGCTGAAACTTGTGTACGCTTTGATGCTGCCCCATTTATCCATCAACTTGGTTTCGGAGATCGCGGTACCCATGTTTCCTACCTTAATAGTTGGTGTTCCATGCACTTCAAAATGTCTCATTGCGCAATTGTTGTATTGAAGTCACAGATCTGTGTGCCATGTTGGTGGATTTCTTCTCACCTTTTCAGGAGAACAGATACTGAAGGAACATAAATCATGGTAGAAAAGATGGAATTGATATCCCTAACGATATAATGCCCTTCTATCCCCCCCCCCCCCCCCCCCTCACCTCTTCCTCTTCCCTCTTATAGTGTAATAATCCTGCCCTTTGCAGTTTGGTAGTTCTTTGGAAAATTTATTGCATCCAGGCATGAATCTCATATGGAAATGATAGACGTTAGCTCTACACACCATGCTAAAAAAAAGGGTAGCTATATCGGAGACGTTATCCATTAAACAGTGGTTGGAAGAGAAGTTTAGAGGTACCTCCAATTGGGTAATAAATGCCCACAATAGCTACATTATACAAGTCATGTAGTAGCTAAGTATATTGTACAAGATTATGCATGTGCAACAATGGATGCATGTATAAGAACAACAGTTGCGGATATAATTATATTATCCGAAGAACTTACGGAACACATTTCGTGGAGTTTTGGCCTTCTTCCACTTCACACAGCATAACAGAGAGTTTGTTGATCAGTTGGAAGACTATCTTATGTAGTAATGTGCATGGCTAATAAAGGCTGACTCATCAATACCTTTTAGCCTATATCCACTCTGCAAAGTGTTCTTCCAGTTTCTGCATGTTTACAGTATTTCTGTCAGATAGACCTTCCTGTACGTTGTACCTTTTATGTGTGAAGCCCAAAAGTTCTTTGGGTTGTGCACAGATGGTGCATGACCTTGGGAGTGCTATAAAACACATTGTACTACAATGTACTTATTGTTGACATATCAGCTAGTCACCTCTACCTCAGATGATTGTGGAGGTAGAGTTAGCCATGTGGATGTCTGCTGTTCTCTTCAGTGTCCTAGTCATCACCAATCCTGTCCAGCAAACCAGATTGCCTCTGATGCTCAGATTATTTATATCCACCGATGTGCTTCCAACAAGTGGATTTCGTGGTAATTTTGATCCCAATCTGACATTTTTCACAGATGTTTTTGGGATAGCTACAGTGATGATGAGATTCAACGGGAGATTCAAAATGCACTTCAATTGAGTTGCACTGCAGGGAGTGCCCCCCCCCCCCCCCCCCCCCCCCCCCCCCCCCCCCCCCCCCCCCCTTCGCATGTCGTGGGCATTTTTTGAGTTTCATTGACCCAGGGATTTGCACTACCTCCTCTGCACCCAATGTTAGCCTTTAATGCCAATACACACCCCACCCCCACCCCTCCCCATGCTCCCACACACCCCTCCCCATGCTCCCACCCACCCCTCCCCTCCCCATGCTCCCCCCACCCACCCCTCCCTTCCCCATCTCCCACCCACCCCTCTCCTCCCCATGCTACCACCCACCCCTCCCCTCCCCATGCTACCGCCCACCCCTCCCCACCCAATGCTCCCACCCTCCCAATGCTACCCCATGCTACCACCCACCCCTTCCCACCCCCCACCCAATGCTCCCACCCTCTCTAATGCTCCCCTCCCAATGCTCCCACCCTCCCAATGCTCCCACCCCACCCCCCAATGCTCCCACCCCCCAATGCTCCCACCCACCCTTCTATCTATACCTGAACTTACCTATTGGAGAAAGGTATAGCTAGGATTAAGTTAGGTTAGGGCTCTCCTAACCTAAACCTAATCCGAGCTAAAACCGACCCGAATGACTAAGGCCGAACTTGACGCTCCTTATATACCCGCAAAAGCCTCCCGGGGAAGCTGTCATTTGATTGGTTGGTATCCGCGGTAAAACTTAACGCGGGAACGGGTAATGATTTTGATTGGTTGGAAGTAAAACTTGCAGATTTTGGCGGGAAGCACCAATGGCGAGCTGGCTGCGTCTCTGTCGTTTTCTGATACTGTTCACCTCTTCTGGTAAGTCCTCTGTCATCACTGGCACCCTTCTGTTACTGTCGTTGCAGTTGACTAGCCCCCGCCCGCCGATGCAGCTTTTCGCCATTTAGTTTATTTGCGCATAAGTAATATAGTTCCTACCTTATGGTTCGCGTGTGAGAGAGCTTGGGAATGAAGCTAGCTAGAGTTTGACTGCGCAAGTAGGCTGTAACTGGAGCCTAGACCCCACGCCGCACTCTAGTTTGATTCTCAGACTCGCGTGTACCTTCGGAGGAGGGGACGTAGTCTTGTGGGCCAGCCTCTCGCCACACCCCTGTAGTGGGTGTGGCGAGAAGCTGGCCGGCGAGCTAGAGGCGACGGAGAAGGGTCTTGGGGCCCGCTTGAGTTGGCTGCTGAGTGCTTTTCTGTTAATATAGTCCTAGTTGAAAGTAAGTGACGATGAAGAAGGAGAGGAAGGGGGAAGCAGACTCTCTATAGTATTCTCCAGGCTAGTCATCCAAAACAATTTCAATGCGGTTGAGATACTTGAGGTTTGCTGGCTAATTACTAAGCGTTAGCATGTTGTGTCTACTGTGTGTAAAGTATTTCTCCATGGATGAAGTTGTGAACCCACTCTGTGGCTAGATGATTTGTTGCACTGGGTTTGCTAGAGTCATGAACCACAGCCACTCTACAAATGCCATGACCAGTGCTTATCTGCCCTCCACCAGTTTCTCATTCCTGTTCATAAGGAGGAAGAGATGAGGTACTGTGGTGGAGATTGGCTTCCTGATGCTAGAAAGAGCTGAGTGAGTGGTACGTGTGAGGAGAGGGGAGAACTAGCTGGTGGAGTAGGTAGTGCTATACAAGCCATACTCAGAGCTGTGACTGGGGTCGGAATCACAATCTGGGACCATCCAAGAACTGCCTTTGACCATACTGACCAGAAAAGCTAGAGAAGTTCTGCTATGTCAGTGAACTGCATGGTGGACGTGATCATGACGTACATGGACTCGGTTTCAGTAATTATCGTCACGTGTGCACGATAGCCTTTGACTGAAAGCAGCACAAACAGCTTCCAGTTTACAACTTAGATACTGGCCGAGTCTGCACACATGCACTTACCTTAGATGTACCAAACAATTGAATAGCTGTTGTAGCTACCTACTACATACAACTGTAGCTTCATCCTGAGGGCCTATCCAGCTCTGTTGACCTTTGAACTAATTTTCTTTGCTCAGTTCTGATCGAGGTCAAGTATGATGCTAAGAAAACAGAGCTGCATGGAGAGAGCCCAATTAAGGCTACCTACTAAAACGAGATCCACACCGTACTGCTCCAATGGTCCTACACTCATCCTCTCCCCATTCTGCCTGAACTGACAACCCAGGAGAACTTAGAGTGCCAGCATGTGGTGAAGACAGCGAAAAGGAACACAACCTAGTGGGAAAGGTCTTGAGCACTGTTTGTGCATGCCCCTGCTCCCCTGCCAAAGTTGGAGAAACTGGCCGATGAAGGTGAGGAGAGAGAGAGGGTGTGTATGTGCTGCTTGGATTTGTCATATATTAATTATCTGCAGTACAATACTGTATAGAGCCAGTGGGAGTCTGAGATTGGCTATGGCCCACATCATTCAGTACTACGTGGTAGACTAATCACTACAAAAGAAGTGTTACCCATGAACACCTCTACCCCAGGGGCGTCCACTTTCCCTCCCCCTACCCCCTCCCTCTCCCTGGCGAAGAAGCCCGCTTTGGGCCGGAGACCTAGTGAATTGTCCATGCACCACCAGCTCCAGCAAGCAACACTCAGGTGAGAGGATCTAGAGGCATCTGCATTGTACCTAACGGCCTTGCATGATCCAATACCCATGCAAACACTCGATCGCATGCGCGGTTGCATTTAGTTAGGCCAGCATCTATGGTTGACTTTCATGGGCATTTCTCTGCAGTACGGTCTTTATTGACTCCTGGTTGATTAGGAATTTACAGAGTCCCAAGTTCACACAAGAGCATATAAGTAGACCGCGCCCCCACGGGGCACGGTCTATTTATGTGCTGTTAGTTCACAGTCTATTTATGCGCTGTTAGTATCCAAGAACGCACAACTTCAAGTGACTCTCCCGGAAAGCATTGGACGGGTGGTGTGCATTCTGCTGGTAGCAAATGTCTCTCATGTAGCTGAAATACACACACAATTCATGCATGTACATGCATGTGCACTTACACAAACACACTCACATCCACATACACATGCACACACTTACACGCTCGCAGGACTATCTGCAAGAAGTCTAACCTAGGACTATCTGGAGGATGTAATGGAGCCTAACCTCTCCCGGCTGCTTCATGAGAAAGAGGAGACAATTTTGTCTATACTGGAGGAGGGGGAAAAGGAGAAGTTGAGACTCGATCAATGAGCAGCTGGCTGAGCTGAAGAGGTAAATGAAGAATGGAGGGGTGAGGGGGGATGGAGGGGTGAGGAATGGCAGTAGAGTGAGGGAGGATGGGGTATGGAGGGATGAGGGAAGGACCGGGGGTAGGGGAGGGATGGAGGGATGGACGGGTGAGACAGGAAGAAACATTGCAGGAGGGTCAGGTCACACCGCTGTTCCTTTCTGTAATTATTGTAGGGTCAAATGGTGGACAGTAAGCTGTACTGTAATGAGGTCGCTTTTTGCAGTTGGAATATAGTTTCGTTTGGACGAACGGGATGTGATCATTGGGCACCAGCTGGAGACCATGGCAGAAGTGAGTCAGCAGTGGATTACTCAGCTGGTTGAAGTACAAATGAGAACAACACAGTATATCCTAGACATACCTGTAACGTGTTGTGGTAACAACCCAAGCCAGGATCCGAGTGCCTTCTTCCATCGATTTCCAAGCGGTCCAAGTAAGAGACCGAGATAGCTCAGCGTGTTTGGGATGGATGCGAGGCAGCTGAGGTCGCAGTCGCGAGCTTGTTCAAGGCACTTTCCCGATAGCGATGCCAAAAGAGAACCAACCATGCAGGAACAGAGTCTGAGCACTTGAGGCAGGGGGGGGCGTAGACATAGCAAGACCGTTTTGTTCTCGTTCGTACTTCTCACACTTCCCTCACTGTCTTGAACGTCCAGGTCTCTTGTTTATCGCCGCGGTCAATTAAATTGCGACATAGTTTAGTTTTAATCACACGCACATTTCAAACGCCCACCTACCGATTTCGCCATTCACTGCAATACTTAAGGTTACGGGATACTCGTGCGCGCACCGTGCGAAACGTATTGGGAAATCTATACTTAAGCTCGCTAACCAAAATCTCTGAGCGTGAGCAACTTGATTCTGGCAGTGGATCGAGGTACGCTGTCACAAGGTGCAAGGCATGATGGAAACTTTTTTTGATAGCATAATCCCTGCTGTCTCGCTCAAGAAAAGCGGTAAATATGGCTTTTTGGTGAACTGAACTGCTCGTTTTTGCACGGCTATACAGCGTATCAGTAAAAGCTTCCGTCATGCCCTTCACCTTGTGACAGCGCACCTCCACCGCCAGAATCAAGTTGCTCACGCTCTTCGTACCAGAGATCGAGCTTAAGTATACATTTCCCAATACATTTCGCACGGCGTACACATGAGTAACCCGTAACCTTAACATGGCTGCAATAGAGCAACCGGATGTGACATCACACATTCCGTGAATACTTTCGCTTGCATGCAACTGGCTTATTCATCAGCCATGTCTACGTCCTCCCCAGTGCTGGTTAAGGTCTCCTCCAAGGGCAAGTGGAAAAGGCGGATACGGTCGGACACGGATGCGGACACGGACACGGACACGAGCCAAAATTAATTTTTCAGCCCTTTTCAGCCCTTTGCAGTGTAGGACAGTAGCTAAACATGGTTATTCATTGGCTAAAGTTGCTTGCTTAGCCTATTGAACCGTCTTTCATGTCTTACCTGGAGTCAGCAGAGGTCAAAGGCCACGTGCATATTTAATGAGCTTCAATGAAAAGATTAGAAGAGCTTTTATTTTGTGCAGAAACCAAACTCAAGCATTTTGCCAAAGTATAGGAAGCAGAAATAATATTCCTATACCACCTATGATGACTGATCGAAGCTGGAACTTTCATTGTTGAAGCTCATTAAATATGCACGTGGCCTTTGACCTCTGCTGACTCGAGGTAAGACATGAATAGGCTAGCCTCGTTCCCAGGCCCCGCCCAGCTATTTTTGTTCGCACGTGGGAGAGCCTGGGAACGAGGCTAACAATAGGCTAAGCAAGCAACTTTTAACCATGTTTAGCTTCTGTCCTACACTGCAAAGGGCTGAAAAGGGCTGAAAAATGAATTTTGGTTCGTGTCCGTGTCCGCGTCCGTGTCCGCGTCCGCGTCCGCGTCCGACCGTATCCGCCTTTTCCACTTGCCCCTCCTCCAAGGCCACTTCTGCTATGTTCCGCGAGCATTTTGCCACCTGGAGTAGCTAGCTATGTCTCTCTAGCGCTACTTCCAACCTATACAAGTACTGCCATCCCACAAGAGACCCTTACTGACTGCCGCCAGTCTCACAGTTGCTAACAAAGTGAGCCAGCAAGTAGCTGCGCATTACACGCATAGCACATCATTGCGCGCACAGTCGAGAGGACCATAATAATTACAACAAGATCTCCAGCAAACACGCCGAACAAGCGCCATAGGCTTCCCTATATAGCATGAATAGCACACCTTATCACCTTCCTTTAGGTGCCCTTCAAAACCTATAGTGTTTCTCAAGTGATTTTCCATTGTATCAGGCTAAGGCATGGTCTGGATTGTGTGTGATTTAGTGATTTGCTGCATCAGGAACGCATGAGCCGCCGAAGGCGGTGAAGGAACATCAAACTCAGCATGCACGTTCAAGCAGAAGTAGTAGGTATTCTCACATCCCAAACTTTTACCTTATACGGCAAGAGGCAATTACATAATAGTGTGAAAGATGTTTGTGCGGTACCGCAAAGGTCTTCCATATAGGGTATGACCGTAAGGCGTGAGGGATCAAAACATTTCTGTACTAGTTCGATGCTCCTTTGCCGCCTTATGTGCTCCTGGCTGCATGCAGGACAAGTTGTTAGGTGTAGGTTGGAGCAGATTATGTATAGTAATGGCATCTACACAGGGGGGTTGGCACTGGGACTTCATCGACACAATGCAGTTCTTGTTCCTGAAGTATAGCCATCATCCTCTCTCTGCTTGCCATTTTACTTCTTGCATACACATGCAGCTGCTGATACAGCATTGGCCCCTGATTTTCTACATGCGAGGGATCTGCTGCCATCCTTGTTACATCCTGGCGACAAGGACGGCATACATGTACAGTGCCCTATTCGCCTACCCCAAGTGATTCCACTAACTCAAATGAAAATTAATGTCATCACCACAACAATGGAAGAGTGAACAGGCAGAGTGACTGTTGCTGCACAGTTCATAGGGTCTTTGCTGCTCCCTGGGTCGCAAATGACAGCGCTTGGCTCCACTGACTGCTTCTCCTCCTGGACTCGTTCATATTCTGTTTTATCAGTATTGCATAATCATTAGTGTATAATATTATTGCAAGATATTACCTCTCTTTAATCTGAAGAAGTAAGAGATCGGAGCAGCTGGATGGATACTGAATAGTGTAAACTTTGCGGGGCCGAATCTGCTACTGTTTTATTCGGGAACAACTGCGAGAGGGGGCTCCGTATATCTACTGCTGGTTCTTGCATACTACTTTGTGTTACTGGTGTCAGAAGAAAATCCCTCGCGGGGTCTGTTGGCACGGACGAAATGGACGCTCATGACGCTGTTGGTGTTGGTAGCCACCCATTCGTGGAAGTAGTGGAGCTCTAACACTGCAACAACAGAGAGCGTACATCGATGCAACTACCTATCACGTTTAGCAGTTGTATTCTTCATACTTTTCGAGTTATTTGTAAGTTTCTAATTAATTATTCATAAGGTACGCTTTACCTGAGCTTTTTGACGTCATCACAAAGATAAAATAATACAAATTTATATTGACTTCCGTTACGTTGGCGGAATGGCCAACAGTAGAATCGAGTTGCTCGCAGTCTTCGCACTGGAGATTTTTGGCGAATAGTTTGCTGGAACTGATTTAACCAGCGTAGCTACAACAGCTACAGTGTGAGCTACTGTAATGATGATTAGTCTGCATGTTGACTACTGCGTCGAGTAAGTTTGGCTTCATTTGTGTGGAAGAAAAATGGGCTTGAACAAATTGTCTGGCTACGCCTACCGCTCGGGGATCCCGCGTAACCATTCTTTTTTTGGACGGCATTTTTGGTGATCCGGCAGTCCGGCTTTACACACGCCCGTCTCGGGCCTGGGAACGAGGCTACTGGTAGTTTGGTCTGCTATAGTCTGGTGGAATGGAGTCTGGGAACGAGGTTTTAGATCTGTCTATGCTATAGTGAAGAACCTCGACATCAAGTATTCGGGAGGTCTTGTTTCATTCGGGTAGTGGAATTTAATTGAAAGGACCAACGGTTGAATCCAGCCCCGCGAGACTACCAGCAGTGCTGCAGAAGACACGTATCTGACTAGCCCGATTGGGTAAGTTTGCAGCAACTGCATGATGTGACCTTTAGTACTAGTGTACTTGATTATGTGTCCCTGTCAGTAGCTGTGTGGTGATGGTGATTACGACCAGTTGTCCTGGGAAACCAAAATTTAGTGTTTTGTGTCCATGAGATGTAAGGTAACGGAGGGGGTTTCCGGACAGTCTTTTGTTTCCGGACACGCACTTCATGCCCCTCGCATTCGCTCCGTTAGCAGTTCTTCCGAATTATGGTAAGTGCGCATGCATACCCTACCTTCGAACTTTCCAATGCTGTGCAGTTGTTAGCAAAAACTGCTTCTAGAGAGCGAAAGCTGGGGCCGTGTCCGGAAACCCCTTACTGTCCGGAAACCCCCTCCGTTACCTTATACTTCCTCAAAAATATCAATGCCATGGTTTGAGCCCCAATGATGACATAGCTAAGATATTACTTTCTCTCCGAGGAGTCGACTCAGCTCTACCCTAGGAAATGAGTAGGTGTGCAAACAGTTGCTCTCGAAATGCTGCGGGTGCCCTGACTGTCCCAGACTTGCAGCACCATCCGCGTTAAGAGTATATACGCCGGCTCATGGTCAGTCTAGCTCCCTGTCTCTGTCATCAGATTGAACGCACATCGTATGTGGCGTGTGTGAGGATCTAGGACTCTGGACACGCGCGTCATTATTCAGAAAAGCGAGGAGGCAACTGCCTCCTCTGCCTCATTGCTAGCTACGCCCATGATATATCACTTCTAGTGTGCGTGCGATGCTAAAAGCAATCCATGCTGGGGTATGTTGGGTCTGGAACAGCTTCTAGAATCCACTGCTGAAGATAAAGCTGTGATCAGCTGCCCTGGCAAAGTGTTATGACCCAGCTTGTGCTCTGTTGTCATAGTGACTACTACAAGGTGTATGTAGCTATTTTACTGTGGTTGTCCTATCCTTCACATGTGCCCATTTGTTCATGTGCACGCCAAATTTGTTCACGCACTTGTTCACTCAGTAATGATTATCACGTGTTTACCTTGCAAGGAGCAATAGTACACACCTATGTGTAAACTTGAAAGTACCTATGTCTAATCCTGAACGGTTTATCAGAGTTCAGTTTACACAAGACTAGCCTCGTCCCCACTTCTCCCTGATACTGCTGGTTGTCTGTTTGTTTGTCTGTAACCAAATCTCGAACGGGTTAGCTAAGGCATTTACAGACTTTTTACTCAACGCAATCGTGCATCATTTTATTGAAATATTTCTGTACCTGAATACACTGAATACATGTTCAGGTGGTTTGTTCACTGTCTTTTCTTGCTGTGTCAACTGTCGGTTTTACTTGTACCATTCATCAGGCACAAAGGCTTGAAAAATGGCATTGGGGTAGGTACATGTACATGCTTCCAAGAATACACTCTATTATGTGTAATAGGACAGAGTGAGCTTCTAGAATCCACTCGTAATAGTCATGTACTTTTGTCAAGACCTCAACCACGTGTGAAGATAGCCTAATGCTGTGATCAGCTCTTATAGTGACCAAAGTGGTGTGAAGCAGCTCATGCACTGTTGTCATAGTGACTACATGCAATTTATGTTATTCTTTCTATTTTACCAATTCTTTACATATTTTGCCCATTGTTGGCACAGTATATTCACTTGATGGTTATCTTTTGCAAAGAGCAAGAGTGCATATAACTGATCATCAAAGTTTACACTAGACTGAGACCTGTAACTAGCCTCTTCCCCACTTTCCCTGCTACTGCATAGCCTGGGAATGAGGCCAGCTATACCAACCTTAGTCTCGTGCCCAGACGTCCGTAATTGAAGCGCTGATTGCGCTAAGAATGCAATTTACATAATGTATCAGAGAATTTGAAGAATGATGCACCTTTTTTATTCGTCATGTAGCCCTACCTTCAAGTAGTCTGTGGCATTCACTAACTCCGAAACATCGACTGCTAATGGAAGGGCGGTTGACTTCTCAGTTATTCAGGTATTGCCGTAAACCATTGTTTTTTTTAAGTTGGAGATTGCTGAAAAGGTTCTTTAAAATGCTACGAAGGGCTGTCATGAACCAACAACGAAGAAAAGTCCTCATTATGAGCTGAGCTGTTTTTGACCCCTCGATCAATCGGTGACGTAACCCACAATGATTAGTTCACTCTTCAATTCATTGGCCATCTCAAATTCCAGATGGGAAAGGTGTTAGTGACGTCTTACTCAAACCACCAGACATTCTCCACGGGGGTGCGTAAGGATGGCTGGGCACGAGACTGTGGTGCTCCAACAAGGAGACTCTTGACCCTCAACACCGAATTGTGCTTGTGTACCTGCAGGCTAGACGTCACCTGACCATGGCCGGACAAAACAACTCTGAACCCCCAGGTCTCCATGGCTTGGGGCATTCGGTGGATCTGACGAATGGCCAGGAGACGGCTCAGACTGCTGTTGAACCTCCGGTGGTCATCAGAAACGGTGCGTTTGTGTATGAATATGTCAATGCTGGTGTTTTTATGGTTCATGTCTGGAATTGATGCTGAGATTCAGAACACTTTTCCGACATGTGTTTGCGGTGCAGCTTCGCTGCAAACCGGAGGCTTCTTCTGAAAACCAGAAGGCTGCTGGAGAGAGTTGGAAGCGTTCTTCTTAAGAGCACTGGCTGTTGCGTGCCTATAGGTCTTTTGTGACGGAAATCCGGAGCTGTGATGGACCGAATCTCGGCATCAATTTTAAAGATGCGTGCCGTACTAAGTTGTTAGTTGCCCTCGTGGTATCTGGCACGATCAGTTGATGAATTAACAGAAAGCACCTGCACAGAAGTGAGCAGTTTTATTCAGCAATGACACCACAGTACAGTCTATAGTGGTACCGGTCACTGGAAAAAAATACTCTGTTAAGATAACCCATAGAGTGGTTACTCTGGTTTCAGTGAACTCCCAAGTAACCAGGTAACACTAGCAGATGATGCATACCTGACTGGTAAGTACCATGAAGAGAATGGACAACTTGTCTACCATCCACCATTCCAAAGAATCACTTCTTCAAGTCACACTTCAAACCATTTTGTTAAAGCAAGGCAGACACAGTGTCTACTATATAGCTGAAGTGTATAGTATGCACAAGGCAGACACTGTGTCTACTAGCTGAGGTGTATAGTATGCACGTGCTTGATACTCCCCCAGTTAGGTGTGCATCCCCATCTGTTGGCTGATGTATCCATTGTTTGGTTCATTAACCAGAAATTATGGTCACTGAAACTAGAGTAGCCACTCTGAGTAGTTTTTCAGTACACTGTTAGAGGCAGCCTATTGTGGTCCAGTTGTGCTAATCCTGTATATAACTAGATGTGCAGAGTCTTTGCCTTGCATGCATGCTTGCAATATACGCATTCCATATAAGTGGGTGTGGTTTTGTGGGCCAATGCAGTAAGGTGCAAAGTTCAGTTGCAAGTGACTTAGAAGATGGAAAGCGTTCTCTCGAGGAGGACAAACGTATTAGCGAGGTTCTGCACCCCCTTGCCTAGCACAAAGATTCTCACTGAGTTATCTTAGCAGCAAGACATTCGCATAATATGCATCATACTGGCAGCAGACCCCACCTAGTTCACACTGCAGAGCGGTCGAGCGGGGACGGCTAGCTCCGGCTCCATCGTATAGTGCCAGCAAAGGTTCATACTGCGGTACCTACACATGTGCACGCGCCTCCAAAACGCATACCAGCTGTCTGGGTCTGGGGACGAGATCACAGGAACTGCCCCCATGCAATTAAAAGCAAGATGAAAATTGGGTGGGTGAGTAGGGGATAGCCTCGTTTCCAGACCTCCATGCCTATAGCTTTTGTGCGTGGAGTCCTGGAACGAGGCTATAGGTAGGGGGAGTGTTGTTTGTATGCCTTCTTCCCGTCTTATCTGTTTGAAAAGTTTGCACATGCTAGCCCTAATGAACTTCTTCCTCCCTGCGCATCTGATCATTTCTCTGTGTTTGGTGCCATATCTGTAGGTCTCAAGTTGAAACGTCAAGCGACAGGGAACTACCAGGACTTTGGTTCCTATGCATATGCCCTGTCACCGCTTACAACAGCTCCTAGATTTGTGGACTGGAAGATCATTGCCTTTAGTGGAGCTGGTATAGTCTGTGAACACATTTACTGCCACGAGATGAAACCAGATGACGATTTAGACGAATTGATTTCAGAGTGTCGATCCAGCCACGCTGTTGCTGTCGTTTTATTGAACTGTGATGAAAGCTATTCTCTTCCCAAGACTGTTCGAAGCACCTTTACCAAATCGGACTACCCAGTGTTGGTGCTTGCTGCGGAAGATGGTAGGAAGCTGTTGAAAACACTGAAGGAAGAAGATGAGGATGGTGAATTCCTTGCCAGAGTGTTAGAGAAGGAGCCTCTTCAAGAATCACCTAAACAAGAGCTGAAATCAAAGCATGGTGAGTGCTTATACGTAGCCTTTTGCATTTCAGAACTACATGTGTGTACTGCAGAACTGTATGACTTAATTGATATCAGGTTTCTCCCTAGAAAGTTGGCTTCATCATAAGCAAGTGGCATGTACATTCCTGTCACTTAGGCCACTTGAAATGAGTGGTTTAAAAGTAGGCCTGGCCTCTTCTACCTAATGACCTTTTAGGCCACTTGAGATAAAGTAGAACAGTAATTCTCTTGACCTACATGTAACTGGGTTAAGATTGGCCTCTTATACCCCGTTTACACGACACAAAACAACCGTGCTGGCACGGTTTAGTATGGTTCGGCACAGTTATTAAATTGCCGTGTAAACGCTATCTGAACTGTACTGAACCGTGCTAGAACCGTGCTAGAATAACCGTTCTTGGACCACCTAACCGTGCCGTGCCAGCACGGTTAGAACCGTTCTGCTAGCGGTCTCAATTCAGTACCGGAACCTAACGAAGACCGTATGACCGCAGTGAGCACTTACTGAGTATACAACGTACCTGAGACGAACCCACTCTCTCCTCGGTGCTTTCAGAGTAGCCAATAATAGCTGAGAAAGAAGTATGACAAGCACAGCATGTTGTCTTGCTCTGCGTTGAATGAACAACGTCGTACCCAGCCTGGCGTGGCTTCTACTCCGACTGCCGGTGTTCTGTAAACGAACGCATACATCGTAACAGCAGATCGAGAAACTTTCCGCAAACGCGAGGTAGCCATAGAGCAGGGCTCTAGCTAGCTCCAGAGCTAAAGAAGCACTTATACTGATGCGCACGTGTTCGATCACGCCCTCAATAATTGATTCAGCACGGTTATTTTTGATCTAGTGTAAACGCACGCCGGCACGGTTTCGAGCGCGGTACGGTTCGGTTATCTTGGGCACGGATCGGTTATTTTTGTGTCGTGTAAACAAGGTATTAGTCTACCTAATGAAACCCATGCTTACAAGTACATAGAGTATAGGGAATTGAATATCGGCCGCCTACTATAATCGGACAACTAAACTATGATTTTGCGGATGGTACCTATGCACTACCACCACTGGGTAGGAGGTCAGGTAGTACTCGCACTGGGGCCTGCTTACCATTGGCGTACCTCAATCACTGTCGCTACTACACCGCGTTGAAGATCAAAGTCGGACACTGCTATTAACGGACTAAACAACCTATTCTTGGACAGCCAATTTTTCAGTTTTGACCTGTAGCCTGCAATCGAGGAGAGCGTGTATTGACAGAGTGTGGGTGTGGCCTTGGAGAGCATCCTAATTTCAGTTTAGTAGAGGGCCGTTCTAGGGTGTTTTCAAGCAGAGGGAGCAGTTTGATGCAAACACTTGTTGAAACTGTAGAGTTTGATGTTGCCCATTTGTCGGTCAACTTGGCTCAGAGATCACTGTACCGGAGTGCCCTACCGTACGTTCTCACCCATTATAGTAAGTGTATGCAGTCAGGCATCCCTTTTGGCCATTAGTGGCCTCTAGGCCCTGTCCTGTTTCAGTGAGGCCCGGCATGGCTGGGGTATTACAGCAACAGTATGACTGTAGCGTATACGTATCTCAACCTCAGGAAAGGGTCTTGACTTGTTCAAGGATTTCAGGAAGAAAATCAAGCAACTCTTGCATCAGCCAGGACATGCGCCCTGTGTGTCTGAAAACGTGGAGCTGTTGATGCAAGTGGCAGCTGCATTTGATCAGTACGAGGTTAGGACACTCACTACCCTTGTCTTACCAATTTACTTACATGCTATAGTAGTCTACCAGTTAGGCCACACAAAAAGGCACTGTTAAAGTGCATCGATATGTTGGTACTGTCGATTCACTTCGCTTCGAACATGCGTATTCCGTGGATTTTCACAGAAACTGTGTTCTGCAAATATGACACTCACCCAAAGTGGCCGCAGCTTCCGGACTCCAGCGTATTCCGGGCCATGCAATTTCCATAAAGCTCCACCCACAGGAAGTTTTTGCTGCTAAACTTGGCACGGAATACACATGTTTGAAACGAAGTGAAACCGACAGTACCTGAGTACTGTAATGGGTTCCTGTACATGGACATACATAGGAGTTGGTGTGGCAGCCACCAATATATTATGAGCCACGACCATAAATTCTAAATGCTGGCTAGATTTGACGGTGAATTGTTCATCTTTCGCTTACGTAGCTTTGCTCTGTTCAAAGGTCAAAGATTGCAGTCAAAAATAGAGGAGCAGAAATGGTCTTAGGATGAAACTAAATCGAACAGTGTGGGTACAGAGCTCGGATTTGTAATTGGCCTAGATTCCATGTAGCGAATGATTTTGGATCTCCATCGCTTATTGCCGTGCTCTCATGTGATGTGTCTCAGGTGGAGAAATCAGCAGTGCAGGTGTCTAGCCATTGCATCTGTGAGGACCTGAGGAAATGGAGTGACAGGTGTGACTTTCAGAGGGAGTTCCCCTTCTACTTGGTGTTGGTTTACCGACTGCTGAGGTATGTGGAATGGAAGTCTAGCGGACATCATGTCATAATAATATAGTGACCACACACTGCTTTGTAACCAGTGTGTAATGTTGCTATAATAATTGCCACAGCTGTAGTTGTGTCGCTGTACACCTCTATGAATGTGTAAAATGCCCCACTCCCAACTTTGGTGAATGTGTGAGGTGCACCACCTACAGTTGTTCTTTCGTAAAATTACTGCACGACAATGTTTTCATCTGCATAATTGTTCGTACATAACTCTCTATTTACAGGAAACGAGGGTTTTATATTTGCAACCACTATGATGGATTTGTTTACCACACTATTCTGAAGATTGAGGAGCTACCGTGGAATGTTGTTGCTTCTACAGTGGAGGCATTTGTTGGCAGGTTCGTTGTTGTTCGTTGTTGGCATGTTGTCTGTAGAAGCATTTGTTGGCAGATTTGTTGTTGTTCGTTGTTGGCATGTTGTCTGTAGGAGCATTTGTTGGCAGGTTTGTTGTTGTTCGTTGTTGGCATGTTGTCTGTAGAAGCATTTGTTGGCAGGTTCGTTGTTGTTCGTTGTTGGCATGTTGTCTGTAGGAGCATTTGTTGGCAGGTTCGTTGTTGTTCGTTGTTGGCATGTTGTCTGTAGGAGCATTTGTTGGCAGGTTTGTTGTTGTTCGTTGTTGGCATGTTGTCTGTAGGAGCATTTGTTGGCAGGTTCGTTGTTGTTCGTTGTTGGCATGTTGTCTGTAGAAGCATTTGTTGGCAGGTTCGTTGTTGTTCGTTGTTGGCATGTTGTCTGTAGGAGCATTTGTTGGCAGGTTCGTTGTTGTTCGTTGTTGGCATGTTGTCTGTAGAAGCATTTGTTGGCAGGTTCGTTGTTGGCATGTTGTCTGTAGGAGCATTTGTTGGCAGGTTCGTTGTTGTTCGTTGTTGGCATGTTGTCTGTAGAAGCATTTGTTGGCATGTTCGTTGGTAGCTACGCATATACGTAACAGAGTAATCAACTGAAGTGGACGGAAGCATTTTCATCCATTAGATGTGCAAGTTCTTGGGTGGGCTGCATGACTGCAAACCATCTTGAGACGTTTGGCTTCATAGTGTCAATGTCCTTTCGGATATAGGTTCTGTCTTAGCAGAAAGGGAACAGGTGGGGGTGGGTGGGTTGCCTGAAGTGTAATCGTTAATGAGGGGCGTAGTTAGAGGCAAGAACTTAAGTTCCAGAAGGTTCGTAAGCGAAACTCCACCCTAATCTGGAAACCTAGGTGCCAGTGTTTTTGCGTCAACCCCGCCCCCTGCTGCAAACGCATGTCCAAAAAACCATCAGATGGTTGGCATTATTTGTTTAGGTTTACAGTAATTTTATCCTCGTCTTAGACTTTGTGCAGTGTTGGTTTGCCTAGTAATATGTTTCATACCATATGTTTCTTCTTTAGAGGAAATTTCCAGATCAAGTGGGACCTGGTTGTGGGAGAAAGTGCTATTGGCATATTTGAATTTATGGAGGAAGCCTGCAAGCACATTTTGTCTACTGGTATCTGCTTTGCTGAACTTCAACCTCGTAAAACAAAGGGTGCAGTGAAGGTTCATAGGACACCCATTGCCACAAAAATGTTCTGGAGTAAGTTTGAGGACTTCCTGTAATGCTATGCTACTCTTTGTTAGCCTCATTCCCAGGCCCGCGCGCCGCTTTCGGTTGCACGAAAGATCGCTTTTCCGTACTGCAAGTGACGAAAGCTGGGTGGGGCCTGGGAACCAGGCTAACTCTTTGTCCTTTTGCCACACTACACTAATTAGTTTACTTTGAGATCTTGTGGCCATGTGATATCACACAAATCTGCCAATGTACATATGTGCATACCACCTGTCTTTGTGGTCTCCTTCAGCTTCGCAGGCCTATATAATCCATTTTCTGTTGTTCGGCTTGCATTGACAATGATGCACAGAAGCAGGAGACCATTTATGCTGGTCTCCTACTTCCTTGTATTATTATCAATGCAAAGAACAGAAAATGGGATAGGTTTTGGAATGAGGCTATGGTCTTTTCACACTACAAACAATCGCAAGAGGCTCTTTTGTTGTGACAGTTTCATCTAGCCTCGTTTCCAGGCCTAGCCCATTTTTTTGTTCTTCGGTTTGCATTGGAGTGGCGCAGCGAAAAACGGGAAGGCCTGGTATTATCCATCACGTGATTGATGTCAGGTGGATGTAATGGGGGTGTGGCCCAACCGCAATTAGGTTTAAAAACTGGCCTACAATGTTTTATAGAACGCCTGGGAGTCTCGACTAGCCACGGAGTGTTCAAAGCAAGCTGACTGGATGATGAACTGCCTCAGGACCTGTTGAAAAGACCATATGGGCCCCGCTACCCTACATCCACCTCGCATCCACCTGACGTCACTCATGATACCAGGCCTTCCCCGTTCTTCACCGCTCTACTGCATCCGTGTATTATTGTCAATGCAAACCGAAGAACAGAAAGAACGGGGTAGGCCTGGGAATGAATGTTTCATCATCTGACATCTACTTCCTTTTCTAGTAATGTACTGTATACCGAGCGATATTTTGGGTGTCTAATGGAAGAAAACAGAACTTGTGGTATCTTCTGCTCCCCCCTCCCCCCCCCCCCCCCCCCCCCCCCTCCCTCCTCCCCCCTCCCACCTCTCCCATCCCCATCCCCCCCCCCGTTCCCCCTTCCCTCTCCCCCTCCCCCTCCCCTCCTCCTCCCCCCACCCCTCCACACTCCCCTCCCACCTCTCCCATCCCCCCTCCTCCTCCCTCCCCCTCCCCCACCCCTCCCCCACCCCTCCTCCCCTTTCCCCCACAACCTCCCCTTCCTCCTTCCCATCCTCATCCCCTCTCTACCCTCCCCCTCCCCCTCCCCACCACCCTCCCCCTCCCCCTCCCCACCACCCTCCCCCTCTCCCTCCCCCTCTTCCTCCCCTCTCTCCCTCCCCCTCCCTTTCCGCCTCCCCCTCCCCCTCCCCTCCCCCCTCCCGCTCCCCCCCCTCCCACCTCCCTCTTTCCCTTCCCTCTCTCCTTCCCCTTCCCTTTCCGCCTACCCCTCCCCTCCCCCCTCCCGCTTCCTCCCGCCTCCCTCTTCCCCCCCCCCCCCCCTCCCTCATAGCCTGTTTGAATGTCTTCACAAATATTTTGGTCAACCCACTGCTCCCCCCTCCCCCGTCCCCCATTCCCCCCTCCCTCCTCCCCTCTCCCACCTCTCCCATCCCCATTCCCCTCCCCCGTTCCCCCCTTCCCTCTCCCCCTCCTCCTCCCCCCACCCCTCCACACTCCCCCTCCCACCTCTCCCATCCCTCCTCCTCCTCCCCCCCTCCCCCGCCCCTCCTCCCCTTTCCCCCACAACCTCCCCCTTCCTCCTTGCCATCCTCATCCCCTCTCTACCCTCCCCCTCATCCCCTCTCTACCCTCCCCCTCATCCCCTCTCTACCCTCCCCCTCATCCCCTCTCTACCCTCCCCCTCCCCACCACCCTTCCCCTCTCCCTCCCCCCTCTCCCTCCCCTCTCTCCCTTCCCCTCCCTTTCCGCCTCCCCCTCCCCCTCCCCTCCCCCCTCCCGCTTCCCCCCCCCTCATAGCCTGTTTGAATGTCTTCACAAATATTTTGGTCAACCCACTGCTCCCCCCTCCCCCGTCCCCCATTCCCCCCTCCCTCCTCCCCTCTCCCACCTCTTCCATCCCCATCCCCCTCCCCCGTTCCCCCCTTCCCTCTCCCCCTCCCCCTCCCCTCCTCCTCCCCCCACCCTTCCACACTCCCCCTCCCACCTCTCCCATCCCCCCTCCTCCTCCCTCCCCCTCCCCCGCCCCTCCTCCCCTTTCCCCCACAACCTCCCCCTTCCTCCTTCCCATCCTCATCCCCTCTCTACCCTCCCCCTCCCCACCACCCTCCCCCTCTCCCTCCCCCCTCTCCCTCCCCTCTCTCCCTCCCCCTCCCTTTCCGCCTCCCCCTCCCCCTCCCCCTCCCCTTCCCCCTCCCGCTTCCCCCTCCCACCTCCCTCTTTCCCTTCCCCCCCCCCCCCCCCCCCCCCTCATAGCCTGTTTGAATGTCTTCACAAATATTTTGGTCAACCCATTGGACGAAGGGTGATAAGAAGCACAACGAAGGTGCTTGACTTCATGAATCTTGCTAACTCACTTGATACGAATTGTGGTCCATAGTCAAACACAAGATGGAGGCTTCAAATCTTCAGGGATACAGGCTGACCATCCCTGTCGGCCGTATGTAATCATTTGCTCAGAACTGGGTCAGTTCGAGTGGCTTGAGCAAAATTAAAGATACTAGCATCTGGGGACTCTGCTTCCATGATGACCTCTGTCAGTGGTTACCTGTCCGCATTTGCATGGGCTTGTGTCAACTTGACTTTGATGTTGTAATTAGTACGACAGATCATCGCTGCAATCTAAGATGGAATACCCTAATCATTATTATCCATCAATCTTCTATCATAGAGGTACCGGTAGATTTCTTTATGCCAAACATGTAAGACAGCTAGGCCTTCCTTTTCCAACTGCGCATAGTTCTGCTCGCTTGTTGAGAGGTTACGGGAGGCATCGGATAAAGTGCTTTATATGACCTCACTGCCATTGGGTAAAGTGTGTGATATGACTGCACCGATGCCATACGCAGAGGCATTACCTGTGAGGGTGATGAGCCAGGACATGAGATGAGGTGAGAGCTTGCTTGGCATCTTTTCCTGTGGCCGAGTTATCATTGATGTGACAGATCACATGTGGAATGCCACTCAGAATGCTGTCCATGGTTTTTTGATAGATGGCTGGGGCAGATGCTGTACCGAGCAGTAGATCGGTACAGGCCTTTGTGGGTATGGATGGTTGTGTAATCCTTGGACTGTTCATCCAGCAACAGCTGCTGATATGCCTGCAACAGATCCAACTTTGAGAGCTTCTGTCCTGCTGCTAATGATGTAGGTGCAATTTAGATCTGCTGTTTTGTGGACAGCAGGATATTGATTGATGTCCATGGTAACATTGACAGTAACCTTGTAATCTCCGCAAATGCGGAATTTGCCATTCTTCTTTGGTACTGCTACTATTGGGGAAACCCGGCCAGTTGCTGTGGGACACCATTTCAAACTCCCTCGGTTTCAGCTAGCATCTTTTGTAGGCTTGTAGAACCTCGGTAGTGCATCGGTTGCAATGTAGCCCAGTGTGTATTGTCCGTTCCCACTTCTTCCTCAATAATGGCCTTGCTCTTCAGTCCAATGTATTGCCAGTCCAACCTGAGGTATTGGAGCGAATTTCTTCCAAGTCATTACAAAATGACTTTTTGTCTGGCCCTTTCTGGTTTTATTTATGGTTACAAAACAACTAAGAATTAGCACTTAATGAAATACGTATACAGTGTACGTATCTGCGCGTGGGGATCCTGTAACTTAATAGAAGTTCACGTTTTGCCAAGTAAAGTATGACAATGTGTTTTTCCTTTCTATAGCTTCTCTGGCAGTGAAGTTCCATTCGCATGGTGGATATCAAGACTCTGCATATTCTCTGTGGCAGGAAAACATCATAAAGGTTAGTAGTCTTGATGTTCTGCTTTCCAGCCAAGTAAAATCATACGGTGCGCATCTTTAAAATTGATGCCGAGATTCCAAACGCTTTTCTGACATGCGCTTGTGGAGCAGCTTCGCTGCAAACTGGAAGGCTTCTTCCGAAAACCAGAAGGCTTCTTCTGAAGATGCAGAAGGCTTCTTCCCAAGAGCACTGGCTTTGTGTGTACCTACATTTCAGAAAAACGGTGCTGTGCCGCTTGCGGATCTTCCAGAGTTTTGTTTAGGCCTTCTGCAGCTGCAGTTCGGAGATGTATTTGTAACAGAAACCGGGACCAACAACGGAAAGGTTTCCAAATCTTGGCATCAAGTTTAAAGGCGCATACGTACCATAAATGCTAACCTAATTTTGTTGGTCATCATTGATGTTGCATGTGACTTGCTCTCGTAAGGCTCTCATTGTTTGTTGATGGCAATGACAGAGCTGAATCTTCTGACTTTGCTCAGCACTAAATAGACTTCACTGCCTAACAATCACCTCAGTTAAAGCTAAACCCTAAGGGGGAGGGGCTGCTTGCCTCCAATGAGAGCGTCATGTGTACGTTTTCATGCTAGTAACCTGCTTCTTTTTGGTCCCAAACCTGGCAGTATAGTGAACTGTTCTGGCCTGGGTTGAGTACCTTAGGTATAACCCGAATCAGAAACAGGTACATTATTGTAACCAAAACACATGAATGTTAGTGAAGAGGTTTAAAATACATATGGTAAATGTAGGAATGGAATGATAGGTGTTTGTATTCATGGCATATGTACATACCATGAATGTGATATTATGCTAACCGGATTCAATGCAGCTACATAGAGTGCTTTGCGTGCCCTGTAGACTGAAAGTAGACATTGACAGTCAGCCTAGTTCTATCTGTTCTATCGCACATAAACTAAAAGCACCAACAAAGTCAGACCTTTCCATTATTATGCTCTTACGTAACAGCTCTTCATTATGCCAGCATATGCTCTTGCGCTTTCACCCTACTATTATGCTTGAGCATAATTCGCCAAGGCCTATCCACCAGCCAGGCAGCCGTACTCCATGGACATCTCTGGCAGAGCCACTGCAAATGATTGTGGCAGTGACTTTACAGGATCCCTGGCCTTCCTGATTGCTTGGATGCCCCAGGGGACTAATCGTGGGGACCTTCCCCAATGCCATGTGGACTTGGGTCCCTATTTTCTTGTGGCTGCTGGAACTTGCCCGGTTGAAACCCCCTAACTGCCCCTGCTGCAACATTCACACACTGGATGGCCCCTTTTGGCAACCCGTCTGCAACTAACCCCATGGCACCCCTGGCTTCGTGGCCTATGGCCTCCCTGACATTGGACCCTTGGTTGCCCACACTCTCCATTCAGATGGCGAGACATCGCACGTCCTGCCCCCGATGCAGACCCACACACATTGGTACCCTCTTGTCCCCCCTTCACATTGCCCCATTGTGGCAAACATTCACTAAGGCCATTGTACTTCAGGATGTGCTGAACCTGCATGGCTCCAACCTACCCAGCCAGTTTCTCCCCTGAGGCTACCCTGTTCATACATCAATGTTCCAGCACCGGGCCTAGCACTGAATGGATCGTCAGCTGATGTGCATCCATAGGAACACTCAGTGTTTTTGCTTTGTTTACAGTGCAACACGGCACATGCATGAAAATGGAGTCCATTTTGCACTGAGTGACTGTCTTAGTTTGTTAAAACCAAGGTAACCTTTTGAGATTTACAAACTAAGCCAAAATTTGCGATCTCTACTAAATTACACTCCTGGTAGGGGAAAAATTGTGCCGCGTAATGTAAATAACGTTTGACTACTTAGGAATGGCCTACAAAGATTCTGACTACACCATCGTGATCGCAGTGACCCCGAACGTATAATTTTACATTTGGGGTCGCTGCATAATAGAATCTTTGTACAAATGATTTCTCTCCATATGCCAGTGTGTGGCATGGCAGTTGATGCCCTTGTTTCTGGAATAGTAACTGCAGCCACAACAGCCACGAACAAACGATTTCTCTCCAAATGCAGTGCGTGTCAATTGCCCATTTCTTTCTACTACAGTGGTAGATCCAATCTAACGGTACAAATTCGTAATTTCTATGAATCCAATCCTATGGTAGTGAATGTTGCATTTTCCCTTTATCTTTAGGGTTGTCAGGACCTGGTTTTGAAGGATGATGTTATAAGAGCAATGGGAAGAGGGTTGGAGTTTGGAAGACAACTGAAGTTGTCTCCAGAAGTGGCTTTCAGCTCTTTTCATATCAGCCAGTTCCTTGCTCCCCCTACATTTGTGAGACCATTCAAGCACATCAGGTGAGAACTGATGTACGTATGGAACATCTTGGAATATATAGCTACTCAGTACGTGTAGCTTTCCTCAAATGTATTGTACTATTTCAGCTGCAATCTTATAGTTTAGCTATATGTATGCATGCTTGATAAGTTAATTGCATGTTGGGGACAGGTTAATACGTACTCAGGTGGCAATTCTCATGTGCCAACACATCCGGGAAAGTTGACATTTAATAAATCAAGTGGCAACTGCACTATTGGCAGCCGGTGCTACTCACAAGCTAAGTATATCAGCTCATTCCAATTAACACACATGTCACGTGACAACCATGCCCAGTCAGCAGTGACAGCCAAAGGGAAGATCAAAAACAATTACAGTGCTCACAACTTCGCCAGCTTGGTGAGTTTCAACACATAAGCATCACTGAACAACAGCGATCACAACTGTGTGGTCAGAATCTCTGTGGGCCTTTTACTGGCAAACAAAGTCGAAGAGAGCACTCGAGCAATGGTGCCGATGGGAAGACAAAATTGCTTGTATCTCCACTTGAGTTTCAGCACTAAACTGGTACATAGCTAGCTACCCCTGTATGTGTCAGTTCATGATTGCAATCATGACGGTGAGGTCAGAATCTTTGTAGAACATTCATAAGAAGCCAAACAGTTATTGCCGAGCGGGAAGCAAGGCAACTAATCGTGCAGTGTGGAGGTCGAATCTGAGCTAGTGTGACTATATTTGTCCGTAACGCATTGGAAGTGCATGGCCCCGCACGTAAATTACGCGTTGACCCAACCGCCCCCCCCCCCCCCCCCCCCCCCCCCCGCACTCGCGTCTCTGCGCGCGCGTATACAACCCGCACGCGCACCATGTGATCTCACCTTTGTCCTGTACAAAATGGATGAGTATGAGTCAGTTTCTGACACAATTGACAAGGCAAAGAGTGCAGCGACATCGAGGGAGAACTTATGAGGCGAGGAGGGAGACTGCCAGAGCGGCTGACCGCAAGAGACTTGGCAGGCAGAATGAAGTTAACGTTTGCCGTTCACAGAGACTCGCTATCACTCGTGGTTATGTTCTGAAATTGCCAATTTGTATCAAAGCTTCCCACGAGGCATTTCTACGTAGTCAACCACGTATGCACTAGTTAATTATTGAGTGGCAACCGCACTCCTGTTAGCTGTTGCAACCCCGGTTGCTGCTCGCTGTCTTGCTAGGCATTGCAGCTCATTCCAATTAATGCACATGTCACGTGAGGACCATGCTCAGTCAATCGAGTCAGTGATAGGAAGACACAAACTTATTACAGCGATCCAGCATGATGGCGATCATATCATCAGAGATGTATACGTATTCTATTGAAGGGAGTTAATTCCCTTGTATAGTTTTTGTTGCAGGTACTATAATGTACTAGTGTGGTGGCTTGTGTTCCTAGTGAACCCTGTGTGGTGGCTTGTGTTCCTAGTGAATGCCTGGATCATGCTGATAAGATCTTAGTTTGGTTTTTTCACTGTTTGTTTTAGGACCTTTCTGAAGGAGGTGAATCTCATTAACTACATCAACGAGGAAGTGGACTTAGCAAACTTAATGGGATCACTGTTTGAAAGCTACAGAATGCGGATAGCCCAACATCCTGATGACATCATTCCCCAGCTCAGCACCCACAAACCTCTGGATGAAGCCACATGTATTAGAGAAGTAAGGAACCATGGGTCAGTTTTGCTGTTGCATCCTTTTATACCAAGAGTGCATAAGTAGGTCCCCCCCAGAGTAACCCCTGGGGGGGGGCTACTTATGAGCTCGAGCTCTTGACAATAATATTGTAAACTGTACTTTTTGTATACTCCCAGGGGATTGCATTCCTAAATGAACTCTACACGATAAAACATCAGAAACAATGGGTCAGCCAAGATTCTGAACTGACTGACAAATTCCATCGTTGGCTGGTCCTCCTGCTCCACCTTGTGGATGTGAGGAAGCCGAGTGCTGAGCAGTGCCTTAAGTTGTTCCTGGATTCCAGAATCCGTGTCTGTAAGGAGAATAAGAAGAAAATCCTTGGTTTGGTATGTAAGTTATAAATTAGCATCATATCTCTCATTGACCTACATGTTTGTTTATTAAGTATTGACAATACAGCAGCAGAAGACATCTGGTTATGAAGAGTATCCAGACCATACGTACATGGCAACCACATGTAAACACTGTGTAATACACTATGTACACAGCTAACCACATGATGCTTCTATGTAGCTCTTCAGACTATTAAGATCTTCCAAATGGTTGCAAATTCCATACCGCTTGCAACTGCAAAATATGAACTTTGCATGAACACAAATTTTCGGGCAAAGGAGTTACAACTCAAAAATTTTACAAAATACCTGAGTAAGAACTCCCTAATTTTACAAAATGATATTTCGCTAGTGTTTAATTAGTGTAATAAGTACAAATTCTGGCACGAAGGTCATGCAGATAATTTACATTGGTAGTGAGTAGATGCTCTTGGCCATCTTTCTGGGTGGTTACGTACATCAGTGAAACAATGCTGCTAGCAGTCGCAGGTGAGCTGCAAGTTCCGTCTTCCATACATTCAGCATCGGTGTGCAGAGTTGAATATACGGAATCGTATAGGGACAACCCAACTCCATGTCTGCCACTTTCTGGACATGTACAAAAATTATAAAAACCACTATTGTTCTATAACCTTGTTCCCAGTCCTTCTCGCCCCAGGGGAGGTGGGGGGGGGGGGGGGGGGGGGGGGGGCTGCCTGAGCAGAGAGTGTGGGGCAAGCAAGGTGGGTGATGCACGCAAAGGGCGCATATAGAATGGCCATGTCTGGGTTCAGCTTTAGAAATGCTAGACTTTGGCACTGGGAGGACCATTCTGTCCTTTGTGGCATTAATGAACTTTTTGAAACGAGCCATCGCGTAATTGGATGTACTCCTTTTCCAGCATTCAACCACTGTTTTCAGCTACTCCAGGTTGACATTTCCTGGGAGCTTTTATTGAACGTCTGTTAACTGCTGGGTGTGGTTAGAGTCATGTATCTGATTAGGATGGCTGAAATGCCTTCTGGGAACAGGTTCAAGTACGGACGTATCATCCCACAATCTCATTCAAGCAGTGAATATCGATTAGTGCATGTGAGAGTCGTGATTATAGTTATAGCCAAACAGGCCAAAGGAACTGGAGTACATTTAAGAGCTCTAGATGCTGAAGGCTGGGTTTATTTCAGAAAATGTCACAAGGGGTGGCAAAGCAGAGCATAGAGAAAGTTTTGGGGTGGGGGTTGAAATCTCTAAGGGGGCAAAATATTTTGTTTGCAGCTGTTGACATAAATAGAATTTGAGATGAATCTAGTAATGGTGTTTCTCTCTTTTTTGAAAATGAATTGACTCTTGATGTGAGTAATTGCATAATCTAACAGTTATCTTTGTGATTGCACGTACAGGTGAAAAGGATAGTAAAGGAGAAGTTCCAGGAGATCACAATCCAACAGTTCTATTGCCTATACACCGTATTTTTTAGGTACTGGGACACTGAAGTAAGTGCTCTCTATTACGGAAGCCGAGAGCGGCCATCGTGTTACACGTTCACATTCCTGATTCACGTTCCTGATTTATATTCCCATTTCTAAACCCTGTTCTTCAAAATCCTGTTCAGCATGGGGAATGTCTAGTCTTGTTCCCAGATCCACTTAGGTTGGGGTCTGGGAACGAGACGAGGGAATACACTCGTTCTACATGCATGCTTCGTACTAACCACGCGCCGCAACGTGGTAGTAAATTTCGAGTATTATAGTCTTGCAGTCCAGCCTCTCACCACATTCATCTTTTTGGATTTCCTAGAAAACTCACCCGCTGTGATCAGAGCAACCGAGAAAGGAGTTGGATCCATCTGAACTCGTATTGCATGCAAACGTGAATGCGAATGTGAATGCGAACGTGAATATTGAATGCGAACATAATTTGAGAACGTGATTCGGGAGCGTGATTCAGGAACGTGATTCAGGAACATGACTTTAATGTTGTTACTGAGTAGTATACAATCGGCCGTAATACTGTAACAATTCAAGAATCAGGAATGTGAACGTGAAATACGATGGCTGCTCTCGGCTTCCATACTCTATAGATTGCATGTATTCATACTGGTCCAGGATTGAACCTGTAATATGCACCACAGTCTCCCGGTACGTGCATGCGTTCCCCGTAGCCTCGTACCCAGTAGCTCATGTTATAATGAACTCTCTTTAACATTTTACCGATAAATTACATTAGCACAAGACACTCGCACTGTGTGCAGGGGTTCGTTTGCATGAATGCTTATAATAATTGGTATTGCCCAGACATAACTGCAATCCTGGTAGGTGAAAAATTGTTTGCATAACGTTTGAGCGCTCAGGGAAGGCACACAAGGATTCTGATCTCATGATCGAGTTTGTTGTGACTCAAGACAATTCTGCCACTTGCAAAGAAAAATCTTGATAATTTAATTGTGCTACTAAACCTGTGGCTATTTCATTTCAGTTCCTTCAGGAATATCTAAAGCTTCACGAAAGTGATAGAATATCATCGCCGTGGAGTCAATTCTTCCAAGAGGTTATGAAGCAGTAAGTAATCGAATATGTTATGGAAAATGGTACAGCAGAATTATGAATCCAATACATGTTCTCTGAGCATGTCCTGTGCATCATCAGGGAGGAATGTTGGTTCACGTGGGTTTGAGGCTGTACATTCATTAGCCTAGACCCCGGCCAGCCACATGGTACAATTGTAAGAGGAGCACATAATGAGGTGGAGGAGTGGTAGGAAAGAGCGTGAAACGGACACGCAAAAGATTAATAATTGAAAACTTTCCCACGGTAGTCCCATTACTATTGTGTATCGTTGTTTTCTGTGATGCCATTGATCAATTGACGGACTACAACAATTGCAACGGATCAAATCTCGAGGGGAGAGATAGAAGATAGTGTCCGTGATAGCATCGGGCCTGGGTACGAGGCTATGTCCGTGAGTGTCACGGGATGTTTCCCAGCAGTCATAAACTCCAGAAAAGCACAAGGGTCCCACTAGTCGAGACGCCCACTTGGCTGTGTGAAGTGGCTCAATCGACTACATCGTCATACAGCACTTTCTCAAGGTCTGTCACTCCCAGTATGTCATTCCCCTGCCTTGCTACCATTGGAGTCCTGATACTGGCCTCTTCCCTGTCTTCTAGTAGTCATTCTTCGTGAAGTCTCCGTACACATGTGAGCTGAAATAGTAATGGGACTATCATGCAAATGTTAATCTTTTGCGTGGTCGTTTCACGCTCCTTCCTTCCTTCTGCTCCTCTACCTCATTATGCTCTCCAAGTCCAAGCTTTTGAATTTGTTTCAGTGAGATTGTATTGTAACTCAATTCATACAGCAACACAGATCCGCAGAATCATCAATTCCTGTTTGAGTTTCTGAAGAGGACTGGAGAGCACTATGCAATGAAGCATTCTCGTTTTGAATTCCTGGTGGACCTACTGGTCTTGAAGGTCCCAAAAATATGTAAAACTGACATCTCGTCTGAATTTTTCACATTCTTGCAAAGCTACGTTTGTGATGAGCACCTCATGGATAAGATGTCTGAATTCTTGGTCAGTTTTGAGTGCAATCTTTAGTGTTCATCAAGCCGATAATGCACTATTCGGCTCAGTTAGCACTGACTTGCTCCATGTACGTACATGGAAATTCATGTAAAATAAATTGTTATACATTTGGAGTCTGTGTAAGTATTAAAGATATTTCCATTGTTATTAACTTTATCAGGGTCATCTTTCTCAAGAAGAATCTTGCAATCCCTTCATGGACATCGTCATGGCAGTAATGTTACAGGTATGTACCACAGTGGACATACGTAGATTTTCGTGGGTTCATATACTGCCTTACAAATATTCTATCACCAGGATATCTTCCAGAATCCAATTACTGCCCTTCATCCACCTTTAAGAGCTGTTGTTAAGGAGCTCACAAGCAAGAAGAGATTGGACATTAAGGTTCACTCATCTCCCCTGGAAATATTTTGCTGGAGGTTTTTATCCAACTGCTGCTCAAAGATATTGTCCAAAGAAGGTCCAATGTGGGTTGAATCAAAGTTGCTTCAGCCCATTCTGCTCGAACTAGCAACTGTCTTCCAGTGCTACTGTACCACTAAGAAGTGGACAGAGAAGGAATGCATTAAAGCTATATGTGACTCAAAATCACTTCCAGACGAAATTTCTTCATCTTCAAAAGAAACAGTGATGTATTTTGAATGGGTGAGGTCTGCACAAATGGTTTTGAACAGTTGGCATACCCAGCTTTTGGGTTGGACGGTTAACTATGATGATGTCATTCACTATGAGCAGCACAAGCCCTGTCTTCTGGCATTAGCAAAGAAACTATTTGCCGGTTTCCTTCTTATTGATGGAACACCAATAAAGCAGCGTTTTGAGGACCAATTCGAACAATTGCACATGCTAATGTTGAGGTACATTGACGGTGACCCTGATGGAAGGTGGTGAGTATTTGAATGCCATGGTGATTTGTCATCACTTTTGCTTACATCAGTAAGGAAACACGCGTTTACGGGATTGAATGCAGGTTTCGCGTCGAGTATGCCATTACCAGATGTTACTCAGGACTGCCTGAAGTAAAAGATGATGTTTTCAGCATACACCAGTTCAAGACCAACCGAATGATACTAAAGGTGAGCCTCAGTATGGTTTCGTGTGCCACCAGAGGTGCAACAGTACACGGGTTTCACAATTTCAGGGAGATGTCCATTTTGTTGACAATTCAAGCAAGCTTTTATCTAAATACGACACAGGAGCAAATGCTTTGGGCATACACCAGATGAAGGTCGATCCAACGGTACAAGAGGCGAGCCCGAGAACAGTCCCTGTTTGGCACCAGGGGTACAACAAAAAACCAGCGAAACCCGCATTCAATCAAAGGCCGTGCCGACACTCCATACATTAGGAATAGGGCGGCACGCGCGTTTCCAATCCAGTTCCCCATGCTCTATTATCCGTGCCTACATGCAGGTTGCATAGGTGTGTACTTGTACTTGTATCTTTACGACTGTTAAGTTGGACAACTAACAATTGCACATTTTGCAACAGCTGTCATTGTCAATAGACTTGTCGTGGTCTTCAACAAGGCCATCTTTCAATCCTGTTTGCCTTGGAATTCTACCATTATTATAATTGTGCTTGTTGTATTGATTGAAGGTTATGAGGAACATAGCCGTTAACTTGTTCCTTGCTATAGGTGCACTCTGATTGACCTTTTGAGACAGTATGGTGTTATGATACCACATCACATCCAAGATTCTGTTGAGAAATACATACGATTTCCCAATAAATTCGAAAGTGTCACACTTCTTGACCCCTTTCTAAAGAACCCACTTCCCCCCTCTGTCAACAAGAAGTTTATGCTTACTGAGAAAGGTGTAACACCTGCTCTAGTAGCAACAACTGGGCTCACTCTGAAAAGGCTTGACGAACTTATTGGTTCCCTAAAGCAGTTTCTTCGTCCTATAAAAAGCTATATGGATATGCTAGTGTATTTCACTTTGCATCAAAGCCAAATGTTTCAAGCATATGTAAAGTATGAACTCAAAAGAGTAAGTAACGGAAGAGATGATTGTGCCTGTCTTCAAAATGCACTGGAATTAACCAGTTTCCTAATATGGAACATTGTAGAGGGGAAGGCAAAGAACAGAGATATAGTGGCTGGAAAGACCTTGAATCTTGAAACTTTGGACATAGACAAAGAACTTCACATCTTGGACTGTTGGGTCTTATCAAAAGATCCTGACAAAAAATACGATTTTTCTCCCCAAGTAAAAGCCCTGTTGCTTCTTTCTAGGATTGTAACTACTATTGATGCCATTTCCAATGTGTGCAAAATCTATCACCTTCAAGTTTGCTTAAATGATGATCAGCTCAGAAAGCTAGTTAAACTAGCTAATACGCTCAAAGATGATAGTAAAAGGGATGAAATATCTCTAGAAGATGCAAGTCAACATAAAATTGAAGTGGAGAGACTGCTATGCCTGCAGACTGACTCTGACTACAAGTGCTTAGAGCTGTTTCCTGCAGTTGCCAATTCAAAAGACTTCTTCCAGTTTGTACAAAAAAGACAATTCATTGGAAGAGAAGGCCAAAAGCAGTTCCGAGGTCTGCTTGAACTGATTACAGCTCAACTTCAGCATGATTCCGATGAGTATGAACAGACTGTTTTGATTCACCTTTCAGCAGCATTTCAGCTTATTGCGCCATTTACTGACGGTTCCCAGACTTTTCATGAGCTGATGTCAAAAGTTGTCAAATTGGATATTTCCAACGGATTGATGCAGCTTGAAACGGTGAAGAACAATCTGCATCTCATTGAACTTTGGATCTCCAGAGCAGAGGTTTGTGTGTGTTGTGTGCATGTGTGTGTGTGTGTGTGTGCGTGTGCGTGTGTGTCTGTGCAGGCGTGCGAACATAGTGCACATGTGTAAGGGAAGAATGATGTGTAATCCCGCATGTAATTATTATCTTATGCCTTCAGGGTGATACTTTGCAGAATGCAATCAATGACTTGGATAACATTCTCCAGACAGGTCAATTTAGGTTTCTTTTGAACCCAGAAGGAATGGGTGGTGTTCATACACCACCTCGAGTAGTTCTGGAGTACAGTCCAATTGTACCAGACACACAGCGGAGTACAGGTGGTAGTGGCCATGTGCAATCGAAGGAGAATGTGGCTGTTCAAGTAACATTGAGAGACAGGCATTCTTGTGTCGTCGATCGTAAAGAGAGATGGGACAGTGGGGAGATCAGTAACTTTGTGCAAATGCTTGGCTTGCTGGATCAGGAAAAGACTGATCACACTGTGAAAATCATGAAGTTTCAAAGTCTTAATGAAGTAAGTAGTATTACAGATTTAGTACGTACTTTCCCTTCTTGCCCTTGACTGTAACCTGTTCATGTGTATTATAACAACCTTCAATTGCTCATCCCCAGACTGCTGAGAAGCTGCTTGGTTTATTTTCAACCCTGAAAGAGCTTGGTCATCCCGACTTTATACATGAAACGTTGCCAGCTAAAGACCTTGTGTGTTCAGCTAATTTAAAAGAAGCAGAAAAGAAGGTGAGGAAACATTATTCTTTTCCAACAGCATGGTAGCATGTTCATCAATACTTCACCGTGGGCAGGTTGATGAAGCGAGAGAATCTCTTGATGCCTGGAAAAGACAAGTTGAAGAGTGGCACAACCAGTATCCACACTTACTTTTCTTCAGTGTACCGAAACTGCTAAGACTACATGAGCATCTGTTTAATGCACCACAACCTGATGAAAACAGTATTGCTAATGGCATAACTTTCTTCTTCCATAGCAGTGAGGCTGCACGGAATCAGTTGAAAAGCTCTGTGAAGGTATTAATATTTTCTGTCTGTACATTTGGACTGCATGACACATGACTTGAGATTATCCTCATGAAAACAGAAGCTAGGTTGCCTTAACTGTAGAACAAATTCATGAGCTCTTAAGCAACACTCTTCTCAAGTACCTTTCTTTCCTTACAGGAAGTGCTTTCACAGCAATTGTCTAGATCTGCCATGCCAATGCCAATGGTGGGGGAGTTCTTGAAGTCTCTTCTCCAGGATGACAAATTAAAGTGTTTCTTTATGCCAATGCGATACGTTCCAAACATTGCATCAAACGTTCAAATTTCCAAACCCTCCTGGTCAACTTGGCACCAGAATGGGATATCAGTGGAACTCCATTGCACTCCCAGCTTTGACAAGTCCCAATTACTGAGTACCATCCTTGGAATCTACAGAGGAGTACCTGAATCTTTTGAATTGTTTCACTGTTCTCCAGATACAACTGAGCTAGATCTCAAGAAGTTTGTAGAGCGTGTCAGGAAACACAGTAGGACATACATGATGCTTGGTGTAAACAACCTCCCTCTTCATTTGCAAGAGGTAAATTACAGCTGTTGAGAACTGTGGGATACGTAGATGTATTCTAGTTTGACCTTTGAAGCTGAAATGCATCATGATGAACCTTATAGGTGTTTGTGCAGCATCTTGAAGGCTGTTACGAGACTGCTGCTCCAACTGCAATGGCACTGTCTACTTTGCATTGCATTGAGATGTCCCCGTCATCTCTCAGAGAGATTCCGTGGATCCAAGTAAAGGAGTACCAGGTATGTACATACGTATAAGTTGTTGCAGCTCAAATACTATCCATCACTTCTGAGGTGGTCTGTATGTATGTACCTATATTTGATTGCTTATTTTATTCTACAGGCTACACACCCACCAATATCTCTGGAACATGCTACAGCAATATGCAGGGACATTGTCCTGGTTCCTGCAAATATTGAAGCTGTTCATCTAATCTATGGCCAGCCAGGTATTCCCGAGAATGTTTTTCCACTCCAAAGACATCCACTTATTTGTACATGTGCATGCTGCACTTCTGTGTTTCCAGGTGATGGAAAAACACACTTTGTGAAGAGAATGCTAAGAGAAAGATGTGAATACCACTCAACTACTATAACTGTTAATGAAGGATTCACTACCAAGGGTGCAATACTTGAGTTCCTCTCCATACCGGAGAATGCAGAGCGTCCTACCGTCTTCTTCAACTTTGCCTTCACTCTACTTCCAGCAGATTATAAAGTATGAACCACAATTGAGTAGTCCCACTGCTACATATAACATTTATATTCCTACATCTATATAACCATAGTTCTATACTACACAGTATGCATTAATCCGATGTACTGCTTGGTTTAAGGTTCCGGGATACCCAAATGTAATTAACGTCTGATTAATTAAGTGGGCGTGGCTTCCTAGTTTTACAACTAATGTGGAGCTCGTTCTGGCTCACCCTAATAAGCAAGGCTCACGCACTATGAAGTACAAGAGATGTACCGTTGGATGCTGCGGAGATCAGCGGTATAAGCGCTAGGGCACATGCACTGCGTGCAGTTATCGTACGACTCTGCTACAAGGATTTTTTGACGTCAAAATTTGCAGATAGAAAGGGACATTCCGAGCACAAATCGTACTTTATCGAGACCTACCTTGCTGATAATGGTGACAGAGACCATAGTGAAAGCCCGGGGAGGTCTACGATGAGAGATAGAATCGACGGAAGTCGAAAGTGGAAGTCACAGAGGTCAAACCGTCCCCCTTTCAGCACGTACTACTTCACGGAAAGAGCCGACTATCGCTGTTCAGCTGTCTCTGGCACTGCAACAGGTACCTCACTTTCACTCGCGGTAACAGCGCACACCCTACACTGAACGGCAGCGAAGACGTTTGACGTCGAAAATCAGTGGCCATCACGAACACGTCTTCACTATGGCAGGACAGCAGCTGCCTTGGTTAGGCGCATGCGTACAGGAAGTCACGCCCATTTAATTGGCCTAATACAGGAAGTCACGCCCACTTAATTACCTAATTAGTTATTGGGTATCCCGTAACCTTAACCACTCAGATTGGTTCTACACTTTTCTCGAAGTACTGCTGTAATTGAAAGCTGATTGGTGAATACTTCACTTAGTAACGACGTTGCAATACCTGGTTGCTAGGCAGCAGGTGTGGCTATGATTGTCAGTCCTGGTTTGCTACCAACTGTGCCTGCTGCATGTCGAGTGACGCTCAAAGTTTCACCAACGCTGACCTACATCCAACAGCAGCACTAAGAAACCATTGTGATGTAGGATATAGGATTAATCTGTGGTAGGATGGTCTGCTGTGGTATTTTTGGCACTCGCAATGCAGTCAGGAAGTAAATAGCGCTCAGCCTTGCTAATTTACACTTCCTGACTGCATTGCTAATGCTATTACCGTAGAGGCTGGTTAATAGGCGCATGCGCTTATCACATGCAGCAGCAAGAAAGTATGCGCTTATTATGAGTATACGCTTATTAGCGGCAGCGGATCGCGATCATGGCAAGCTGACGAAGATGCTGTGAGCGATGTCATCATATCTACAAGGGAGTATGGTCCCATACTGCATGTCGGTGGCGAGTTTCTTCAACTTACACACGAGGACAGAAACGATGGCTACGCCGTCCATTTTGCCACAGTGTGTGCCTTGGGCCGGGAACGGACAGCGATGGACGCCGATGGTAGTAGGCTACGTCCCTCGAGTTGTCATGTAAGTGTTCGCTATCCAGCGTAGCTTTGAGAGTGCTGAGTGCTTCTGCACGATCTGTCGTAGTGTCTCGCTAACTCGCGAACACAAATCGACACGTCAGCATTTTTAAGGCGTATGCGCTAATTAATTGATACGTAAGGACAAGAAGGAAGTAAGCGCTTATTTAAAATTATGCGCTTAATAGCTGCATGCGCCTATTAACCGGTCTCTACGGTATATAGTCCCGAATACCACAGTGGACCATCCTATTACATAATTATACGTACTTACACGCATACCATGAAACTTCTTCCGTCAGGGCTGTGAACCCAAGGAAAAAGAACAACATGAGATCCTGATCAATTCCATATCTTGGTTCTTCTTTGATCTGCTTGTACTTGGCTATGTGGAAGACAGAGACACTGGGCTGTCTTACCGCTTGCCTGGAGACCAATCCTGGACGATCTATGTGGAGGTAAAACTAACTTCAGAGAGTGTGTACAATGAAATGACGTAACTCTAAGGCAAGAATACAATCTGAACCTGAGTTTAAATAAAGGATTGTGAGACTAATAGTGCAAGGAGTCCCTGTAAAGAATTCCATGATTATACAGGCAAATTTCGGTGATCTGAGGGGTTTGTCTTTCATTTGTACTTTTTCCAGTGGAATAAAGGCAAGTCAGATCAGCATCTTCTGGTCTTGCTCTCACCTTGTGGATACTGTTATGATCCCTAGAACTACACTAAGCGATTCCATGGATTTATTAACAGCCATTCACATACTCACAACGTACATCACCTGATTTCTGAATCACACTTGAGACTATTACATAACTGAACTCTGAACCTAACAAAAAATCACTATCTAAACATTTTCAGACTGATTGCATCTGTATACCAGCTTGGTGGCTAGCTTATGCATATGGCTCACCCCAATCAAAATAACAACTGGCTACTACACTATTGGCAAGTGCAATTGATATCCTTTCAGAATGAAGCCTCAGCTCTGTGTAACAACTTGGGGGTTGAAGAGGGTGGGAGGGCATTTGTTCAAAGGGGCATACAGTCAAACCTCCGATAGTGGACCCTCCGAGATAGGGACACAATATAATAAACCTCTCTACAAAGGACGCTTTTCAAGGTCCCAAATAATTGGTTTGCCTATAGTTCTAATACATTTTGAACCTCCGAGAAGAGGACAACCTCTCTACAAAGGGCAAAAGACTTGATCCCAAAGTGTCCTTTGTTCGGAGTAGCGGAACAATATGGTAGTGTGATTTGTTTAAATGCCCCGTGGTGAGTGTCTTGTAGAATATTGTGTGCAGTATAATACATACAGTAATCTGTGAATCTACTTTTAGCTAGGTGAACAAAATTATGAGCCTATCATAGCATTTCCTTACCCCCTTGAAGACGTAGACAATCATGTCGGAACCAGCCAATCTTCGTCTCCAGTCGCCACCAGCATGCTGGTGGCGACTGGAGTCAGTGCACTGACGATACAAGTATCTGACTGCCAATCTTTGGTAATTCGTAGTAACTGAATTGGTAAATGTCTCATCATGGTACATGACCAGTGTTCGTCAGGATAGCAAAAGCAAAGTCGATTTTCGATCTCGCTGTGTCCTCACATTTGTGGAGGTATATAGCCGAACTAATCAGAATGGGGAAGGAGGGAGGGGGGGGGGGGGGGGGGGGGGGGGGGGGGGTATTAGCAGGAGACTAAGATACACTCACCTCTTGGATGGTTCTGCAGGCAGCTCATAATCTCTTCTACCCTTAGCTACTTGTATAGTCTTATCATTGCAATGGAATGTAGTCTATAGCTTGTACAAAATGTAAGTTAGCTGTATGGTACATTAACACTGGTGGCCAATGAAAGACAAAATGTCATAACTCATCAGCCATGGTGAGTCTCCAAATGCAATCATTTGTCTTTCAACCCACACACAATTGATACCTGCTTGTATGTGTACATACTTGGTCTCCATGTACTCCAGGAATTACATTTCAAATTGACATATTTCTTGCTTTCACTATCTGTCATAGGAAGTAATGGCTGATTTGCTTTTAATCGTGGTTGTACTCCTTTCCAGGTTCCTTGCAGTTGCTGGCCTGACGATATATCACTTTCAGATCATGACTGCAAGGCAGCTTTAGAAGGTTCATTAAAGCACTTCCAATCTGAAATACCGGTACTTGGTCTGCTGGGATCTCCGCGCTTGATTGACCACAATGAGCCTCTGGTTGCTGATGCTAAGGTTCAGCTGGTCTGCAAATACCTGAGAGCTTACCATGACCGTACTATTGCAGGGATTGACAGGCTGTATGTTGAAAGTAAGGAGCTCTTTTTTTTTTTTTACTGATTATGTTGTATCAATGAAGATTAACATTTTGAATTGCATTCTCTAGAATAATGATTATTGCATTCTGGAATAATGTTTGTTTTCTATCTGGGACTGCCACATAGCTACGTATGTGAGATGTACCAGTATGCGTGAGTCGAATGTTGCATCTGGTACATGTCTCTTTACACGTGGTGTGGGACAAAGTGTAGCAGCAATATAGATCCCTTGTCTTGAGCATGTTTGACAGTAAGGTTCCCATGACTACAAACAAAATGTACGTAGCACACTACACATACGTAGTGCTAGGGCGAGCTTGCCTAGTTTGGAAAAACATTTATATACGTACTAAGAAAGTGCATCACAGAACTTCTATATGCATCCATATACGGTGCAATCCTCTATAGCCCCGATTGTACAACAATTATAAGACATGCAGTGTTTCTAACAATTTGATGCACAATTTGTTGTTCCTCCTGTTCCCTATGGCAGCTACAGGTATGGTGAAGAAGAAGGAGGGCAAGCCTGTTAAGTTCAGCACTGACCGTGACATGTCAGAAGCTAAATGCAACGGTTTCCTGTGTGGTGAAATGTCTGATCAAATCAAGAAAAGCAAGATTATTCAAGAGCTCTACATCAGGTATTTTGTCAATTAGTGTACCGTAGAGTACGTATCAAGCGCCCACCACGTATCAAGCGCCCACCCCCCTCTTCACGCGAAAGTTACTGCACAGGGTTCTAAAGCAGCACAGTAAGGGCCCACCCATCTTGAGCAGCATCTCTAACTTCTCTGGGTAAAGTTGTGCAATCAAAAAGGCCGATTTACAGTGAAGTATGAACTACGGCGTGCTTTCTCTGTTGAGCGTTACTTCGCAAAGACGTGCGATCAATTTCCTTACATGAAAAATAGACATATTTTCATAGCCGGTCATTGATATTCACAGCTTACCGCAGCACTTGTTGTTTATACAGTGCTGAATGGGTGGGCGGATACTACATGCCTAATTAGTCTGGGTACGTATCTAGCGCCCACCCCCCTGTTCAGCGGCATTCTAATATCCTCAATCCATGGGCGCTTAATACGTAATACGGTATAGGGAATTTGGATTTTCAAGATGCACTCATTACCCGTTTCAGATACATGCATCGAAGATGTGAGTTCCTCGACAACTGCCCTTCCTTCAACTTCAACCGGGGTCTGTCTGTGCCTGGAGCTACAGACACTTCTCATCTAGGATCTACACTAATGAAGGCAATGCTTACAGAGGTAGCTGATTTTTGCAGCCCTGAAATTCAGAAGAACTGGTCTTGTAAACCTCATCAACAGGTAACTAGTTACATTTTTATCTAGGTAATCTAATTGGTTGAAGAGTGCAATTGTTTCTTGTGCACAAGAAATCTAGCCTCATTCCCAGGCCTACCCTGATTTTTCTGTTCTTTGTTTTGCATTGACAATAATACACGGATGCGGAAGGGCGGTGGCCCGTTTTTCGCCGCCCTTCCGCATCCATGTATTATTGTCAACGCAAACCTAAGAACAGGAAAAAACATGGTAGGCCTGGGAACGAGGCTACAAGAAATCCTTGTGATTATCAACTAATCGTTATAAGTTGTATGATGTGAACACGGTAGCATACATTAACAACAGTATAGCACTCAACTGATGATCTTCAGGTGTGACGTTACAAATGGTGCTAGCATAACGTGTTAGGAGTGTGTTTTAGATGGAAACAGGAAATTCAGGTATCTTCATGTGTGATGCGTGTTTAGGGTCACTTTCAGCAATTCCAGTTCATATTCCTGACCGTTTGTTTACCAGAAGTGTAATAGAATGGCATCTAATTAGGTCTGCTGGAGGACTCTGCATTATATTTAGTTGGTATTCCTTGCTCCGTCATTTGCTGCTGGCCGCCTCCTATATAGTTTGAGCACTGAATCTGGGATTTCAGCAATCAATGTGTCCACCATTGCTTCAAGATTTTATCGCCTATATCGACTTTGTGTCAACTTTTAGGAAGTCCAAAATGTGATCACTGAAGAAATGATTGCTCATTCTTAGCCATCCTTGTTATGTTTGCCTTGTGTTTTCTCCGTAATGTAAAGTTGTTTCCTTACTTCCTCTTTGTTGCTGCTGCTTTTGTTTTCGTTGTACACTTGCTTTGCTTGTAATTATTGTACACAGGGTGTTACTGAAAACCAGCCCACCAATGTACCAACCTTGTTAAAAGAACTTTTATACATTACAATGCCTAAATTGAAGGATAACTTAACAATAATATTATGTTTATTGAGTTGCCATTTACTCCCATATATGGAAAAGAGTGCAAAAATTTCACACTCATATTGTAGCTTGAAAGCATCAAAATTACACACTTACTAAGCAGCCACAACGCGCATGAACACATCAGAACTTCTGGTTGAGCTCGGTGCGTGTATATTTCGTCCAAAGCACATTATTGCACAACAGATATCAAATATACTACTCAGCGGACTTTTACTGCAACTTGTACAGATTAAATATCAATTAATGCCTCAATATTCAATTTTCAATCCGTATATTGACTCAGGGAGGGGAAGAATTATTGTAGGCCAGAATTTGGACTTGTCTGGGTTATGCAGAGATTGATGTTTGACGGTTGAAAAAGCTACAGTTATTCAAAACTCAATTTTAACAATTTTTAGTTTTTTTATCGCATCTTCAGTTGCCATGCAGTGTCACTGTATATTGGATAATGGAAATAGGATTATGCATCAGCAACCAATTTCCAATACTCAATTTCCAGAATGGAGAGGGAGTGGTGGTCTGACGGTACCGGAAGGGGAGGGACTGCTCTACACTGCAGCCAGATCGGACATGCCGTACCTGGCAATTAATTAACCCTTTAACCACCGAATTCTTCCCACCAAGACAACACATTTTCATGGATTAAGCGCACACCACTTTCGTAGGTACTCCTCTCCCACAGCATTCGCTCCTCAGCGGCCAAACTTGGTGGGACCCGCACACATGGAGAGACCCCTCTGGCAATACCATTAATGATATTCATGACCCCCACAAGCCCAGCAATCGGAGGTCAAAGGTGGATGTCAGCCAGATTTTCGCCCAGCATTTCCCTAAACTTGGGCCAGATCTGACTGATGGCACACCTTACACCACCAATTTGCAGGTTTTCTAGAGGCCCTGGGTGGGGTCTATGAATATCATTAGATTCAAAAATCCTCGGGTCATTGAATCTCATTAAAATCAAAAACGCCCACAACATGCGGAGGGGGGGCTGCCGCCCCCCCTTTCGATACCCCCCCCGCTTGTACATTTAGTGGGGGAGGCGCGCCGAAATCTGAACAAATTTTTCAGTTCGTCCCTCAAAGTCATCCCTAGGCCCTCTGAGGCCTTTTTGGTCTCTTTTTGGACTGACGAGTTCTGGAAGTGCATAGGGTCTAAATGACGCCTATAGACGTCAATGGGGCTTAAAGGGTTAACACGAGGGGGTGTGGTGAGCTACACCCCCATCCATGCATAGCCATATCTTATAACTATCCTACCCTGCATACCAATATATTCTATTTATTGGCAAGAAATATTGAAATCAGTACATTCCATGTACATGCATCAGGAAGAAAATTATAAACAGTTGGTAATGAGTACTAATAAAGCTCAAGACATAATATTATGAATAAAATTTAATGCAGTAACGTGGTATCTAGGAATGGATGTACATCAAAATTATTATTATATCCTTATTTTATGACATCCGGTTTCCTGTCTGAGCGAATTATATATGTACAGTAAACCTATACTCAAGTAGAGGACAAGCGGTAGGTAATGTCAATAAAGCTTTTCAAAGCCTGCTGGAAAGGAGAGCTGTTGTAGTTCACCAGCTGGTGAAATATAGTGTCCATGTCTGGATATCTTTCTGTAAAGGCTTCCTCACGCATCTGCGACTTGACAGGATCGCCATCAAGGGGATCCTTGCCAAACTCTCGCTCATCAGAAATTCTCCCACCGTTTTGGCTATACAGACTCTTAGCAGCAGAAGGGGTGGGAAGGTGTGTAGGAGCAATCTGTCTTGCTCTATTGTCAGTGTTCACAATGCGATTAGGAATATGGACGGGTATGCCACGCCGCCTTCCTGTACGTAAACAAAAGAATCATAGATCTGAATATCAGGGAAATACCACAAAATCTGAATGCAAAACTGTCAGTTCAAAGCTCACAGCTCACCTGGTATTGGATGGTTATTCCATGAATGGATGAATAATGATATGCCTACATTTGCAATCCTCATAGTGAAGCATGAAACACAAAACTTGGTGAGTGCGTCATCTAATGAGAAGTCTCCCCTCTCTGACATCTGAATAAGGACTTCCTTGATAGGGTAGTTGACTCTTGCATTGATCTCCACCCATATCCTTTCTATCTTGTGGTTCTATGTGAAAAACACACAGCATTAATTATACTTGTGGGCAGAACACCACATTGCATAGTTGCCTGATGAGTACCTGCTTTGATGATGACTGTAAGTGGGGTGGCCTTGCAGTGTCATTGCGCAATGGTGCCAGCAACTCATTGACAAACAGCATAAGGTACCATTCACGTCCGCAATCTATCCTCAGCTGGTCCCATAATCCGTAGTTGGTTACAATTTTCCTGGAGTTGTAATTATATGGATGAATCGAATCAATCGAGATTGCACTATGACAAGCATCAATAGCCATGCACATACTCACATGTATAGATGCTCATATATGATCACATTATTCTTGATTGGCATGGTTATAAAGCCAACTATTTTTCCACTGAAACCATCCACTGCACAAACATGTGTCACACCGAACATGACAAGTTTTTCATTTTGGTCGATGTGTAATTTTTCTCCAAAATAATCCGCTCTGTATGGAACTGGATTGGTTAGTCGTTCCGTTCTTCCTTGTCGTCTGTGGTGATATCCAGGATTGACTCTCTGCAGGGACTCTCCCACACGCACTTCGGAAATTCGAAAACCTTGAGCATCCAAAGCACCTGTCATAACCCTTCGGCCATAGGTAGGTCCAACCTACATGAACAGATTTACTACCATTAGCCATACCGAAAAAGTCCAAACTGCATTTACCTTGGCCACAGTATTTGCCACCACTCTGTCCAGTTGCGTATCAGTGACTCTCGAAGTTCTGCGAATACCTTCCTCACAGCAAAATCTTCGTACGCTTCTGGTGCTAAGTCCTGTTTGTCCCGGAAACAACCTCTTTAGGTCTTCACTCACTTGCTTGTGTGTTTTACACTCATGTACAATCTTTCTCTCGATCAAATCGCTAATACCTGGAATACTGCGCAAGGAAGCCATCGCTGATACCTGCCACACGTACACACGCACATGCCACAGTACCGCCAGTAACCATAGTAATAAGTGCTCATGCGCACTTGTGGTCGTGTCAGTGGCCACGTTGCATGTACGTTGCAGACGTTGCACCATCTCGCGTGGCGTTCGCTCCAGTGCTGTCGGAGATTCCTGTGCCAAAAGTCGTTACAGTGCAGTCTGGCCTTCAAGCATTCCCGACGTACTGTTCGGAGTCTATTAGGATGGCTACGTACAACAACCCTTTGATTCAGTTAAACCGCACTGGCAGCGACCCGATCGAAGTCCCCCTCAGCGAAGTCACTCCAGCCGTTTTGTCTCGAAGTTTCAAGGTGAGTGGTCACGTAAATTAGCAGCAGTTTGACGTATATTTATAAAAATTTGACAATACAAGTAAATCAGGCTGTAGCTAATGAGCCTTTCTCAATTACCTGTATGGTAGCTTTGGGAGGGGGGGGGGGGGGGGGGGGGGGGGGGCAGGGCAGTATAAAGTATTGATTTTATATGCTAAGATCTTGCCCTGAGAAAGGTCCATTTTTCACGGTAGTAGTCGGTTCTGAGTGTACTGCGCATGCTCAGGAACCTCATGCTTGTATATAAATTTCCATTTCATGTCGGAAGTGGACATGAAACACCTTGTCAGCCAATGAGTTGTGTTGCTCTTGGCACTAAACCGTGTGCAGTAAGTAGTCTTGGGTATTTAGCTCCTTCCTCTTGCAAGACTATGGGGTCGGTGGTGGGTTCGGGAAGGGTCTGGGAGATAGCCTACCTAACAACAATATCATCGTGGTGATAGTCAACCCTATCCATTGCCGGCAAGCTATAAAACCCGGAACAGAAACAAAACGAAACGGTGAAACGAAACTAACCAGGAAGCCTGTGACCAGAGGATAAGGCCTACATAGCTACTTTCCACGTTTTAATATACTATAGCTAAGTGTTTAGCTGTTACGTAATTTTGCTGCTATAATCGAACATTCACAAATACAAGAGTACTGGTTTAGTACGTTGCGGACCTATGGCTACTTGTACTTTGAATGACTTACCTTGAAATTATGATGCCACGCCACAGACAGCGTGGGTTGGTTCACGAGACTACCTCGGACTAGTCTGGCAAAGCCAGACAGAGCGCTCGCCAGACTACCTCGGACAGGGCCTCAGATCGCAATTAAGTTCTTAATTATTAGTTACAGGTATTACAGTTACTACATAGCTTTCCGTACTGCTAGCTATGATAGTCAGAATCAATGTTTTGGGTGTGGCTTCCTGTTTTGTTTCATTTCACCGTCGGTTTCGTATCGTTTAGTTTCGTCGTTTCCTTTCCGGGTTTTATAGCTTGCCTCCATTGCCTCTTACATGTACATAACCACTCGAACATGCAAGGGGAGAGAATGGACCAGTATGACCACTTATACCTGGATGTCTATCAAAACACAACATTCAGAAATATTATAGCCCGTTGCTAGATGGTTGCTAAGATTATGGAAGACTTATAAATTGGTAACAAGCCCCTGGAAGAGCTGATTCAGCTATTGATCAGGTGTGAAGGGTGGCTACATCTGCCAGAAACAAGCAGTACAGGATGTACAACACAATGTCAAAATGGCGGGAAAATTAATGCAGGTACATGTACAACACACCATTATGTACAAGAAAAGCAGAAATGCAGTTTATATTTGGCCATAAACTCATGAAAGACATAATTATACTTTCACCAAATGAACCAGTTACTGTGGATCTGACGTACATGTACAGTGCAATTGCAACACAAGCCATCTTGCCTGAAGCTGCTCCAAGGTGGCATCCATCACTGCCTGCTCACCTGAAAGTGTTTAATCAAGGCCTCTACAGGCTGGGGTGTGACTTTCTCATTGGCCACTTTGGTGGTTGTGTCAACCTTCAATGTGGTTGTGTCAATCTTCAATGTGGTTGCTTGTCATGAGACCAGCAACTCAAAGGCCTTTTCATAATTGTGGTTAGTAATTAAACATTCCATGCATGTGTTACAGTAGTAGACATTTAGCGTTTAGACATTCTGGGAACCAATAACCTATTACAACATGTTCTGTGGCCTAACCTTAACCATTACGTTACACCTTCATGTGCAGGTTGATCCATCAACAATCTGGCTGAGAGAAGAGTTTGGGCAACGTGCCTTCTTTCCAGATGCGACCAATCAATTCCACTTCCCTTCAGAAGTCGGACTCTCCATTACATCACTTGTAGTGGAAGGCTCTCAAACCAGACCCATATCAGCACCAGAACCAACTGCAGCCGTTTGCATTCCTGGACCAAGCACGTATGCTTCCCCAGTATACAAACCGATCTTCTCAAGCAAAAAGGAACAGTCGTTGAAGGTGAAGATCATCCAAGCAAAAATGAAGAAGCATAGTGGACGTCCAGAGTTCACTAGCATGTGCCAGACGTATGTCACAATCACCGAAGCAACGGCATCCTTAGATTATGTGACGACTGTAATCCAGCGAAAGTGGGGATCGCAGTATGTGTTGGTCACTTCTGACGGCTTGAAATTAGACGATTCTGCACAAGGTACTCATGTACATTGTTGCTATTAAATTTTGTAGTGTGCAGCTACTGTATAACATTTCCTGTATTGTATGTTGCTTATTATATCTTCTGCTGTAAGTGACTTAAAGTATGAGGTGAAGACTCAAGGCTACGTGTATAATGTTCACCTGCACTCCTCACCCAGGTCTGGAGTTCTGGAAAGTGGGAAGCCGCAAACTGTACGCCGTGCAAGAGACACAGGTGAAACCAGTAAAGCAAGAAAAAGGCAAACAGCGCCGCCCGGTCATCCACATTTCTGACTCTGATGACGATGAGTTCGAGCCCCTTCCAAAGCGCAACAAGGAATCATGTGATATCGAGCATCTGCTCAGCGAAGTCCGTGACATGCGTAAAGATGTCAACCATCTGTTTCAAGTTGACAAATGTTCGCGCATCCCAGTAGGACTGCACAAAGCTCTTCATGATACGTTCCGCTGTTGCATTTGTCAAAGCAGCCCAATGACCCCACCAGTCATTTTTGCTCGTTGTTGCAAGTCACTCATTGGCTGCAGTGCATGTGCTGATGCTTGGTATGGGGGTGAGGAGGGGATGGTGAGAACATGCCCTAAATGCCGCTCAGAAAGGGCTTTTGCTGATACGATGGTCTTTCGAGGTATGGACGATCTTATTCAAGTAGTCCACCCTCTTCTTAACCGGCCAGAAGAGGCAGAAAGTGGTCAGTGAAGTCGCCATCAGGGTTGGTTTCACTCGAAACTTCCATGGATCTGGGACCAGTTTTCACTTATCACACTTGATTTGTACTGCAGATGCCGATTATTGTTGACTCAGGCTCCTAATCTTCGGCTGATCGACTGCAATCAGACACCAACTGTATCTCTTGAGCTTTACTAACACCTTTTCTAGTACTCATTACCAACTGTTTATTATTGTTCCACCTGATGCACACGTGCTGATGCATGTGTACTGATTTCAATATTTCTTGCCAATAAATAGAATATATTGGTATGCAGTGTAGATAGTCATAAGATACGGCCATGCATGGATATATAATTTATATAGGATATGGATGGGGGTGTAGCTCACCACACCCCCTCGTGTTAATTAATTGCCAGGTACGGCATGTCCGATCTGGCTGCAGTGTAGAGCAGTCCCTCCCCTTCCGGTACCGTCAGACCACCACTCCCTCTCCATTCTGGAAATTGAGTATTGGAAATTGGTTGCTGATGCATAATCCTATTTCCATTATCCAATATACAGTGCCACTGCATGGCAACTGAAGATGCGATAAAAAAACTAAAAATTATTAAAATTGAGTTTTGAATAACTGTAGCTTTTTCAACCGTCAAACATCAATCTCTGCATAACACAGACAAGTCCAAATCCTGGCCTACAATAATTCTTCCCCTCCCAGAGTCAATATACGGATTGAAAATTGAATATTGAGGCATTAATTGATATTTAATCTGTACAAGTTGCAGTAAAAGTCCGCTGAGTAGTATATTTGATATCTGTTGCGCAATAATGTGCTTTGGACGAAATATACACGCACCGAGCTCCACCTTAGCAACAAGCACCCACATCCTTACTAGAAACAAGCACATAATCATTACCTCACCTTTTGTTTGGTGACTGATTTTTTCATCTTTGTCATCAGCTTGCATTATACATTGTCATTTTGTGTAGCTGATATATGACTTCAGGAGTGATGGTGGGGCACTAGGATATATATCAGTGAATCCTGACTTGGTTCCTGAAGAGGATGTACTCAAACTGAGAAATATTGGTGTGATACTACCCACCCATGTGTAAGTATTTGTGTGCTAGCTACAATATAAAAGCTAGGCTCTTTCTGTTATTATACCACAGTGCATGGGTGTCACCATGGTAAATGTTTGGCCAAGTGGTGGTCACAATTGTAGGTTTTCTAAGTGGTTTACACAGCTGTCACAACTTGGTGCTCTCTGACGTCAAACAGCATTTATTCCATGGTTGAGAAAATTGGTCAGGGGCATAGCCCAAGACTAATTTCCGCACAGGTGTAACAATATCATATACAGTGCCATTTGGTGAACATCTTAGAATGGACAGCACTGGTCAAACTAACCTCATTCCCAGGCTGCATTGGAGGAGAGAAAGAAAGCGCTTTCTCTTGTCCCATGCGGCTATGGTCAAGTACCAGATAATTGATGTTTACCTGTTTACAGATGTAACCTGAGGCTGCAGGACATGTCCATGGGGATGTATTAATAGAGATTCTTGTTGATTTATGTGCTGACACTAGGGTTGGGCGATACTGTAAATTATACCTTGCGATTATTGCCTGAAGCCATCTTGCGATTATTGCCAGTATTGCTTGTCTTTACTGGTTGTCATTAATCTTCAAACAGAGGTGTACAAATGACCTCAATAGCAATCCTTATTTCAGTAATATGTCGTTGTTAGTGTAAGGATATTTTGCGGTATATTGCGATTGCGATAGTATTGGCATTCTAAAATCCATGCAATACATTAATTACAGCAGTACATTATTGCGGCATAGCAATAATATTCAAGTATTGCCCCAACCCTAGCTGACACCTACATGTATGTTTGCACTGACGTATATTGACATTTGCATTGAATTATGCATGCATAGGGAGCGGCATTCCCGGAAGTACTTGGATGAATTATTATCCAGAGCTTTGGGCCTGCCTTTGGAGGACAAAGAGGATGGTCATGATCGTCTCCCTCTCATTGATGAATCTGCTTATGTACTCACCTTGGACTATACTATCAAAATGCTCAGCATTCATGAACGTCGTGAATGTCGAATGCCTGTGATAATTGAAGGCGAGACAGGTGTTGGAAAAACTGCTTTGGTTGAAATGCTATCCAAATTGTGGAATTACTCTTGGAATTCTGCACAGAGGAAGAACAAAGATGGTTTGCTTGCATTCCTGTTGAATAAGCTTCAAGGTTGGTTGCAAATTACTGTTGCAATTACCATAGCCCCATCGGTAATCTACTCCCTTTATAGTAAACACTTTCCCCAACCCCCAATTTAAGTTCCTAAACATCCTTTGATGAGCATCTTCTAATGCGTATTACATATACAGAAGTAATCTCTTGTTACTTCTGTGGCTTTTAGAAACCTGATTAAAGGTATACTTACCTTAAGATTAAGCTAGCTTAGCCAATCAGCCTATCAAAGTGTTTTGTTCCCTCTGAAAACATAGACACATCGGAAACACAGTCCTTCTGCACACGCCTGGGAATTCCCTTTCCACCACGAACACATAGGCCATAGTTAGAAAGGTCAACTTAAGATCTGATAAATCTTTTGCCGACGTTTCATGCACATTCACCCTTATGATGACCGAAACATTCAGTTGAAACGTCGGCAAAACATTTGGATGTCCTGTTGCGAAGTGCTTGTCTCTGACAGCCTTTGCAATTGCTCTTCTCCATCCACCTATGTACGTAAACTGTAGGAGCAAGAAAACAACATCATCATATATGTAGTGCTTTGATGTATGCTAGTATGTGTATCAGTATGCTGTCTTCATAGCCTCGTTTCCAGGCCATTCCCTCTGCCAGTATGTGATCGCTTACAGTATGCAAATACACGGCAGGAGAGCGCCTGGGAGACTCAGTCACATGTGATGACATCAAGTAGACAGAGGGTAGACACATGCTCGGGGGGCGGTTCACAACAGTTGTAATACCTGTTCAGTTGATCCATCCCCGGCCGGTGTAGTGAACAGTGAACGGTGATTATCGTCTGCTTTGTGAACGCTCTGACATCCAGTACAAGAAATGGCATTGAGATTCTACATTGAGCACCACCCCCACCCCCTATTTGTCTACCTGATGGCACTGTGTGTGACCTGATCTTCTAGGTGTATTTTGCATACTGCAAGTGACAAATACTGGCGTGCCTGCATGAGAGTGAGGCTTCTGTCTCCATATATCCATTCCTTGAATGTGTGGAATGCAAATCTTGATTACAGATGAAGAACTTGCAGCAAATGACAGTGACCATTACAATGCCTGTAAAGTGAAGCTGACGAAGATGATTGCAACAGAGGAGGTGAAGGAAGACATTCTAGATGAAATATTGCAGCTACAAGATGCGAAATCTCCACAGCAACAGTTCTACTCAACTGTACGTGATCATTTGTTGAAAGACGTCCGAAATGACTGTCCCGTGGATTTGCTGAGACCACGAAATCACAAAGTCATAAGGGGCCTCTTTGATTCTGTATCCACAAAACTCAGCAAGGAGGTAAAATGCTGTTGAGTTCTGTACTGGAAAATATACAGTAATGTTTACGATGTTGCTATTATTTTACAAGTTGCTATATTTTATAAGTTGCTATATTTTACACTCTATATCTTACAATGCAGACAACTCTGGAGCTGTTGAGTGCACTTCTCACTGCAGAGATGAAGCAGACATTTTACAGGCTCCAAGTACATGCAGGTACATCAACAATTCTTTGGATTCCCATAGTCAAATTCTTCCTTGCCACCTACTGTCTACTGCAACTTTCCTTCCTTGATAGCTCTTCAACCAAAGGATGTATGGGAATTTTTTGATGCTGTTATTTTGCAAGCTGAAGACGTACAGGCAGCCAGCTCAACTTCGATCTCAATGGATTGTGGACGTTCTTCAAAACCTCCGGTTGTGACAGTAGGTGGAACAACACTAAACTATATTTCCTCATGATTGGTTGCCACACTTGATTGTTAGCTGCCCTAAGATTGTAGCTGCACCCCCAGAAGTGCTGAACAAAATAGTCACCACCGTCAACTAGTAACCGGTTGCAGGTCATGTACCTGCGTAAAGCTAAGTTGTGAGACACGGAGGGTATTCTACATGTGAGGTGATATGGGATGAAAGTAGCTAGGAATGGGTCAGAGCTACTGATTTATAGTGAAGCAACAGTGTATGGCTTCAGTGCATCTTAAAGTTGCTGCAATTGCAGGGGCGTAGCTAGGATTTGGGGACCGAGGAGGCTAATTAATTATTCATGAGTTGATTCATTACTTCCGCAGTGCGCGCAAACAGTTGCTCTCAAAATGCTACAGCAATATGCCGGTGCCCTGACTGTCCCAGACTTGCAGCACTATCCGCGTTAAGAGTATATACGCCGGCTCGTGGTCAGCCTAGCTCCTGTCTCTGTCATCAGATCGAACGCACATCGTACGCGGCGTGTGCGAGGATCTAGGGCTCCGGACATGCCCGTCATTATTCAGAAAAGCGAGGAGGCAACTGCCTCCTCTGCCTCATTGCTAGCTACGCCCGTGAATTGGATTAGTTAAATATACTTCCGCCTTTTAATTTTTCGCGTTGTTTTCGTTTCGCGCTGTGGCTATTGGTCCGGCAGTAAGTACAATACTCTAGGTATAGGTACCGGAAATGCGCGTGCATCTAGAACCGACCCTGGCCCTAATATACCCTAAGCCGCCTGCCGGACCAATAGCCACTTTGTTATTCTCGTCGTTCGAGCACACCGACGAAAATTAAACCACGCGAAAATTTTGTTCACACGTACATGTGCACATTCCCGATCCCGGGACCGGATACCATGTTGCGCCATTGGAGAGAAGCTGGAGCCTCGGATCAGCATGAGCGAGGGAATGAAGCAGACACCCATGCCGTATCACTGGTAGAGAGGGAACTGCCATCGGCTACTTACCTCGAAAGATTTCACCCGTTTGTCTCGGTCCGCGGTTCCAACTGCCTTCAGAAGTTCGCTTCCGCGATCGCGCGCTTGGGCTGGTATAGAAGAGCTCAGCGATCTTCCAGGATCAGGAACACCATCGACAGCTCAAGTGTAACTCAATGATATTGACGTAACGCGGAGAGATTACGGAATATCGTTATTGATCCGCGGAAGCTTTCTCGCGGTTGCGTTTGTGAGCTACGTAGCTATGTATGGCTCCGGTTCTAGTCATCTAAAATATCGATCTGCTCCCGTGATAGTAGCTTGTTGTTACCTTCGGTAGATGCCCTTCGAGTGTTGGGGATAGTAGTCTCTGTCCGCTTTTCCAGTCGTGTGCTAAGACCGTGAAAACCGCGATGGGAGTACTGCAGTTCATAAGAAATGAGGAAACATCGCCACAGTCGGAGCAGTTCCACACTGAATGGCCGACTCTTTTCTTCTCAGTTTGCTTCACTATGCAGAGGTCATCCAGAATCTCGCGTGGGATTACAAAGGATGAAGGTTTGAAAGAACTGTGACCCGATTTGTTTGTTAATATCGCTCATTTTCGTGATCAGCGTAAGACAAACGCTCTTATTTCCCATACGGTTTGTAATTCTCTGAACCCCAATTGAGTTTTAGTTAGTACTCAGACTGGACTTTGCTGCAACAACAGTATAAACCCTAGCTCTACAGAGAACTGCTCCGACTTTTCCAATATTTGCGACGGCATAATTCTCTTCATAGGCGGGGGCGGAAGTGGGCGTGGCCAAAAATGACGTCATAGAACGGTCACAACTAATTAATACTAAACGTTCTTCAAGTATGAGGTTCATGGTGTACGGCTAACATGATATACGTATATCACCTCAAACTTTAAGTACAGTGGTCACACCTTCATCCACTTGAGAGGTTTCTGGTAGCGCAGCAGAACCATGCTTGTACTTCGATTCACGAAAACTCGCACGTTAAATAGAATCTGTTATCATAAATTATTCAACGTTGAAAATGTTTTTAATTTTCGTCATAATGCAATATCGACGAAAATTAATTACGCCGAAAATTTCCCTGTCTACGGTATGTCCCTCTTGTGTACATATTGATACTTCAGGTCTTCCTTGATGAACTCAATACATCAACATGTGGTGGTGTCTTCAAAGAAATTATTGTGGATAGGACAATGAATGGCAAGGTATATCTTCATTCCAAAACTCTATCATAGTAGTGACAACCACACTCCTGGTAGCGGGTGCAAATTGATGTTGTAACTCGCTGGTAATGCACGCAAGCTAGGTATTACAGCTCGTTTTAATTGACACACGTCACGTGAGGGCCATGATGTTGATTGAGTCAGCAATGGTGGCCAATGGGAAGACAAGAAATTATTACAGCACTCACAACTTGCCAGCACAACTCGGGATGTACGCGTTAGTGAACGAGAGCGATCACGACTGTGTCATCAGAATCTTTGTGGGCCTTACATGAGAGCTGTACTGGCAATGAAAGTCGAACAGAGTGCTCTAGCAATGGCAGCCGACTGCACAACAAAAGTGCTTGTACCTCCACCGCCATCAGTGAACGACAGCGATCACAACCGTGTGGTCAGAGTCTTTGTGTGCCTTTCTTAAGGGGTGTACTGGCAACAGAATCGCTCACAACTCCACCACCAAGGTGAGTTTCAGCACCAAAATTGTACTGTTGAGACTGCATGATAGCGATCATGAAGGTGTAGTCAAAGTCTTTGCACGTCGTTCCTATCACTCAAACGTTATATTTTCCCAGCACAATTTTCTGAGTGTAACATTACATTACACAGCACAATTTTTCCCCTCCCAGGAGTGCAATTGATAGCTGTGAGCTAAAGTTGACTCCCTCTTTTGTTCCTTCAGGATATACCCTTCAACGTTTTTATTATTGCTGCTTGCAATCCTCATAGAGGAAACAGTTTAGCACCAACTAGGCCTGACGAAACATGGGTTCGAGGTTCCTATTATGTCCACCGTCTTCATCCCACTCTTCGATATTTAATGTGGGATTATGGTGCACTCGACGAGTCACAGGAAAGGAGATACATTGAAGCTAAGATTAAGCTCATGGATAGCGAGCTACCTAATACCCAAGTTTGTGCCTTAGCCGATCCTGTTATTCAAAGCCAGAAACAAATACGGCAATATGCCGAGGAACAACTTTTGGGGTGCAACTTACCACCTTCAGTTGCAAAAGCAGCATCGAAAAGCACTGTTAGCCAAAGGGACATTCAGCGATTTTTCACATTCTATCAATGGTTGTTGAAATTGTATGGTAATCTGGATCGTCATGAAGAGAGTGATCGGAAAACTAGGGCTACATTAGTTGCCCTTTCACTTGTGTACTATATGCGTCTGAATTCAAAGTACCGGGAAAGCTACAAGCAAGAAATGGAACAATTAGCCAAAGAATTGGGAGCAAAGATAACTTTTGCTCAAGTCTTTCAAGACGAACTTGAATGGTTAATTGGCAAAATTGCTTTGCCAGCTGGCATTGCCAGGACCCAATCATTGAAAGAGAATGTGTTTGCTATTACTGTATGTGTTATGACTGGTACTCCCCTGATACTAGTTGGAGCACCAGGATCATCCAAAACCCTATCTTTCCATCTGGTGACGCAGAATCTTCGAGGCAAAGAATCAGATGTTGAAATATTTCAAGACACTACAGTATTCACATCAGTTGACCCTCACTTCTACCAGTGTTCAAGGCAAACCACATCCCATGAAATCAATAGTGTTTTTAATCGAGCAATTAATCGTCAGTCAACATACAGAGGTTTTGCTCTACCAATAAAATGTGTCATACTGATGGATGAGGCTGGCTTGCCTGAAGAAAGTCTTGAATCTTTGAAGGCACTACACTACCACCTTGACCAGCAGGAAGTCTCATTTGTAGCCATTAGCAATCACATATTGGATGCTGCCAAAAGCAACCGAGCAGTCAGCCTTATCGTCCCTGAGCCATCCAAGGAAGATTTGATCAAATTAGCCAAAGACTGCTTCTGCGATAAATACAATGTAGAGGGAACATCACCACAGATTGACTCTGCTGCACGTAGTATTGTATCCCGTCCTTTGGACCCTACACAGCAAATGTCTCCAGTCCTAAGTCTTCAAACATTTGACTATCAGTCAGCAAATGAGGATATTGAACAGTGCTGTGTGAGCTACTATGACCTCATGAACCAGTGTGAAGCTTGTGGTGTTGATTATCCATTTCATCAATTTTTTGGGCTTCGAGACTTTATTCACTTTCTTGGATATCTACGTCGAAAATTGCTTCTTCAGAGTGTCTCAGGTGTACAATTTCCAAAGCTAACGAAAGCACTTCTGTTAGAAGGGTTAGAAAGGAACTTCAATGGCACGGAAGATTTTCATCCTATATGTGGGAATTTCCTCAAAGTAAGCATCTGAGTAGTGTGTTTTCTATCTAATCGAAGGGACTACCACATGAGCATGTATACAAGTAGATTTCACAGCTAGTCTGTTGTAATTTTAACCTTGTAGATATTATGATTGAAAGGTAACCATATTCAAAGACTGTCCAGCTTTCTGTTTCAGCACCAATAATGTAAGGGTATGGCACAGCTATTTCTGCTTGTCTTCTGTTAAACTCGGATGTAGAATTGTAGAAGTTGAAACAGTGGTAGAATCTGGGAGTGGTGTTTCATTGTGGTACTGACAAAATCTTTCCTGCTGTAAATATCATGTAGGTAGCCTCAAACGATCCTGAAGAAAGAGAGCCAGTGTTTCGAAATATCACTGAGATACTGAGAGACAGCCTTTCAGAAACTCCTGTTAACATCAGTGGCCATGGGGAAGTGAGGTACAAGCTGATCATTGATCCGAGTGAAGACAATTCGCTGATCAGGTACATGTTTAAATTCGGAGTTTTGAAGGCAGGAAATGCTCATGTTCACATGTGCAGTGATCTCGGAGACTGTCACACAGATAAGGTATGCATAGTTGCTGTCTTCGCAGTTTAGAGCAGAGACTTTGCAAGAGAACCTACATACTCTGTATGTAGCTTTAATCCAGGACATCATATGCAGTGAGAGCTGGATAATGTCCTGGAATGAGGCTACATGCTATAAACCGGTTAACATGCAATGAAATTATGATTGCTTTCTTAGTGTTGTGTGCTACCATTTGATGATATTCTTCTGTCCTTTACTACTCAGATCAACACAATAGCATCCATTTGCCATTCAGCAGTCAAAGGTCACACAGTTATACTCAGTCAAGTTGATAAAATCCAAGAAAGCTTTTACGACTTGTTCAATCAAAGATTCCGTTGTATCAACAACCCAGTGACCAACGAACACCGGTACTATGCTAATGTTGCAATTGGAGCTCATTCCAAGCCATCTAGAGTAAGCCCTAAATTCCAGTGTATAGTACTCCTCAAAGAATCTGAGCTCAGTGCTACTCCAGCTCCATTCCTTAATCGGTTTGAGAAATATCGCATCAGCTACAGTGGCCTTATAGGGGAATCCATGAACAACCTGCCACGTTCTATGAGAATCATGATGGAAACAGCGATAGAAAAGGTATGCATAATAGTACCTGGAGGAACTTGTACATTTTAACAAAGTATGGGTTTGTTTCCACAGGTCAAAGAGTTTGTACGAGTCATTGAAGTTTCCCATAGCCTTTATGGATTCAGAGAAGACACAGTTCCGTCGCTGCTTCTGAGGCTTCTACCTCCACCGCAACATAGCATTCGGGCATCACTTCATTTTGTGCCTCCCCATCCGCTGGACACGAAAGTGTCAATTCTGAACACAATGCTGGACAATCTAAGACAGATATTTGGGTTTTACATTCCACAGGTGAGAAACATGTGTATACTGTTATTATAATACTGTGATGTGCCTAATTCTGCTACATGTTGGCATTCAATCAATTTCGTGAATACAAAAGAATTAAGTTGTGTCTGTTACTTCTGCTGTCTAGATGTCTGACCAAGAGCTAACGTTTGATGCTGAACACCTATTTGGTCTGGTGCAGTCGGAGATTCAGCAGAGCAACCTGGAAGATCTTAATATTACTACCTCCACAATAATCAATGCCCTGAATATCCTTATAACCACTTCTGATACATCACAGAGTGAACCATTTGTCACAGATGACGTTGGTCTTATCTTCAGGCTGTTAGTGCAGTGGTTAGTCCATCATCTTTGCAAGGCCCTTATGCAGCTAATGACCCCAGAAGCACTTGCACTTCTCCACAAGAGGATACCTGATGCATATGTTCGGAGCTACCTAGTGGTTCAAGAGCACTTCAGTCTCAAGACCCTGCTTTCTCATTATTACGAGCTCCTCCAAACCAGGAGAAGGTAAGTTATCTATTATGAATATACATGCTTGTAGAGTTGCTTATGGGGAATTTATATCTTGTTTACACTAGTGGAAGTGAGACCTGCCCCACAAGGAAGTTCCTGTGCTTCAGTCATTCATTTCCCAAACTCCCTCAGTTGTTTTCAAGAGAAACAAATACTGATAAGAGTATTGTCTCCTACCTTGAGAAAGTGGTATTTAGTTATACGGATCAACTAGTCATTGTGAAGCTTTCTGTGACACACTCACAAAGAAATGTAAGAGAACAACTGAAGAAGTTTTCTCTCTCTCAATGCGACCGTGTCCTATTACTTGCTGTTAATACCCTTGAAGTATCACTGGATGCCATAAATCACCTTAGAATAATGATAGAAGAGGTTGAAGCTCTTCCATCCAGTGAGAACAAGTTGTTTGTTCTATTGCTTCAAATATCAGACGTAGTGCTTGGAAGAGTAACATATCCATCACTGTTCATAGAGGGCTGGAGCCACCACTACATTAGTACCGTCCCTACTGCTCATCCGGAGTATGTAGCTGATATTAAGCAATGGTTTATGCACAGTATATTTCAAGACTCTGGAACTCAATTGTCATCTGAAGACAGATTGTTTGAGGTTCTCAAGGATATGTTTCCGATTTTAACATCAAGACTAGGATTCACTGCTTCCACTGATGAAACTAATCGTGCTGCCATGCTAGAGACACTACTGTTTGAGGGAGGCAAGAGCGAGGGAGGAAATAAGGAGGCGGAAGGTCCATCTGTTGGGAAGGCACTTTGCAGCCGTTTTCTTACCTATTGGGACCCCAAAACAGCAGCTGAATATTTGCACCGAGCAGCATATTCTATACAAAGGAGTGACTCTACCTTGCGACTCTCTGACACTCTTCAAAAGATGTTCAAATCCAAATTCTTTGATTATCTTGTCTACATGGTGTCCAAAATCCATGCAGACTGCAGCGTGCTAGAACTTGTTCAGCAGGACTCTTCAGATGATGTGATGGAGTTGTTTGTGGATGTCATTAAAGCTTATCCAGCACCCAAACTATCCCAGCTGAAGCTGAACAGCATGCTTGGGATCGTTCCTTCTGAAGTAACATGTTCCCACAGTTTTCCTTACTTTAGTCTGTTGTCTGAACTAGTTGATGAGGAAATAGCTCGCTGCAAGCGGAACTTTGATCTCCTACCTGATGACTGTGAGCCACATTGCCCATCGGAAAATGCCGACACTTCATTTCAGCTTGTCGATGAAGCTAAAAGGGGGCTCCTTAGAGTAGTACAGGTATGTTATTGTGTATGTGGTATGTTGATGAACGTGCTTTAATTACCATGTATTCCTTGTAGGGTGAAGGTGCCCCTTGCCTAGCAGTTATGTTGAAGCGAATGGCTAAAAGCAAGGAATTATGGCATAAATACTTCAGTGACTTTGCTGATGAAAAGCTTCATGTAAGAGGAGATGCTTCAAGTGCAATCATGACTATGCTGAGATCGCGGCATCAGGAGAAAGTAGACCAGTGTCCTAGTGCAGATGTGATGGGACACGTTCTAGCAAACCTTGTGTCCCTTCATGTTTCTGTGCAGCATCTTTCTGAAGTTACTTCCATCCTCAGACCGATTGCAGAACTCGAAACAATGGCACAGCAAATTCCTCCAGACATTTCGAAGGGGAAAACCAGACCTCCACACTTAGAAATAAAAGGATCAATTTTTGAAAGGCCAGAAGCTATATGCTTGTATGTAGTTGATTCCCTTTTCCAGCCAATTGCTCAGATATTTATTGGACAAACCTCATTGGAAGCTGTGAGCACGGTTGTAGCTACATGGAATGCTGTCTACCAGAAGATAGTAAGTGGTTACAGCATGTCTGGCATTCAGTCTTTGATTGGTAAGACCATGTATTCATTTTTATATATTCCCCAATGCAGATATCCATACCCCAATTCAAAAAGTGGATATATGAACACATGTCATCACAGACTGAGGGCAAACTAAACCTAATGCATACTGCTTACTTGGTACATCAGTTTGATCCAACTGACGATGAGTGCAAAGACCTGAGCAATGTAGCGTTTGCTGCTCTGTACAATCGCTACTTCGAACCAGAAAAAGATGAGGTAAATCCGTTTCAGCATTCATCATCTGTTAAAGAATAATGCTGTTTTCCCATGCATTCTGATTTCCATAGATCAGAGCTGGATGTCCTCATCTGCAACAGTTAATGGACGTTGTTGTGGGAGTGCTCGTGCACCGAAGAAGCACAAAGCACAGTGTCTATGTTGCTGAAGGCCTTTTGGAACACTGCTTTTCTGATTATCGTGAGCAGTACCATCCTCAAGATATCCATTGGTTTCTGGAACTAGCAAACCGACAATTGTGGGATGAAATATACCCTGCTAGTTCACCTACTAGGACACAACTTTGTGATTTACTGAAACCTGGAAGTTTTACAGAGAACTTTCCAAATGGGTGCATATCACTCAATGTGTTCAAATTCTACCTGTCAAGAATTTTAGCCAAGAGTAAAGCTGTATCATTCCGACCATCAGTGGTTGTTCAATGGAACAATGAGGTAATTATAAGCTGTAAGCATTTGCTTTCATCTCTTCTAGCAGATCTTTGTCCTTGATGATAAACTTTATCTGTGCCTCTCTCTCTCCATGTATGCAGGCTCGATTAGAAATTGGGGAAATCTTGGCTGCAGCTGATCGGACGTTTGGTCCACCTGGTTCATTCATTCCTGCATTTTATGCAAATCATTATGCTGGATATACTCAGCAGGTGCGAATGGATCTTAACAGAATGACTAGATGTCCTACACATGTTTGCTACGTATACTACAGTCATGTATCTTCCAACTTCCAGAATGTGCTGATGCAGCAGCCCCTGGCACACTTGTACTTCTATATCACATTGGAACATCTGATTCCTTCTTTCAATAAAAAGAAAATCAGTAGCATGCTGGAGTTTGTAGCTGCCATTGAAAAGGTAAGTATACATGCTTCAGGTGTATAGTGTTCAGTGCATTAAGCCCAATACTTTCAAATGCTTATAATCAGCTTCAGTTTACTCTCCTTTCTCCCATCTGGAAAGAGAATCATAGACACTCATTGAAGCCTACACAGCTAGTCTTACGTACAGGAAAATATATCTGACTGTGAACATTACACAATGTACGATGATAGGGTTTGCTCGTACATCTTCAGGAATACCATGGTTCAAAGGAAGGTCATGAGAAGGTGATGCTACAAATTGAGAAGCAAGCACTCGTGCAAGTCCTCATCAGGGAGTGTGCACGTGCACTAGCCACCAGCAAGGACAGAGAGGTCAGTTACAAATTTCTTGGTGACGCTCCAAGTTTGTATTTATACCTTGATTGTAGGAAGTATTACCCAGCAGTTTGATTTTTTCAGAGTCAGTGTTGTCACAGTTGGGAGGTCTGTATTGTGTCTTACACCAATGCATGGCTATGACAGCACAGAAAAGTTGCATGATGATACAGACAACCATGCACGCAGGGCTGTTCCCAAGGCATAATGACATGTAGCCATCCTCTGGACAGTCATTCCTTTTGATTCAACTGGCCAAGACGTATATGTAACACTCAGTTTCCTTCATCAATCACCGTACTGAATGTAGTTACTTTGATTGCATGAACTCATAGCATCCATGCCACAGCATCACGTGAGAAAGCATACCAAGCTTTCCCCCTCCGTATACATATAATACGTGGCAATAGTTAGTCATGCTTAGGAATACAATTACCAGTTAAGGTTAATGCACATGCAACAGTACATCATGCGCGATTTAGCGATGGACATGACACTGTGGACGGGTTGGACAAGTTGGCAGAGCTAGTCAGGACTCAGCAGCTCAAACTCAGGCAGAGGCGGTGAGCTAACCACACCATGATTTTCACTTGGGGGAGCATGATTGTGCTGCTTCAGCAAACTCTTCCAACATACGCTTTGCCATCTTCTTACAACAGCTTCTGACTAGATATGCATGCATGGCCGGCTTACATGAGACCACGCCTTCTTATTGTGCTCACTTGCAAGATGCATTATCTGTGTAGCTATGTGCATGCATATTCCTAGTACGTAAGTATGGGATCTACTACGTCGACACGGAAGTTATGCGATTTATCCTCCGCGGGAAAGTTTGGCTGAGGCAAAGGCGAGGCTAAACTTTCCCAAGGAGGATAAACCGCATAACCTCCGAGTCGATGTAGTAGATCCGACTTCTACCACAGACATAACCTCCAAGTCAAGTTAGTAGCTGGATCCGGCTGCTAGGACAGCTAAAACTCAGCACAGCGTGGTTCGATTACATCATAACCGATTTATCCTCCGCAATACATCAAAGGATCACCCACACACTGTGGTAGATGTATAATTTGATGTCATGTTTGCTACGTATGCACTCTTAGTTGTATTCAAAAAGCATGCATTCCACTTTGTACCATCGTTTCTACTTTTTATATCTCTGTTTCTGTTTTTAAAGTTGCTTTTATCTCTCCTGCACTATCCCAATACTATCAAACTCTCATCATGCAGCGTTCATGCTAATCAATCTGTTCTCATTTGTATTGGCAGACAATTGTTGTCATAAAGGATGACCTGAACCACTTCTTGGATAATGAGGAGATGGGAGGATCCAGAGCTGATGGCAAAGCTTCTGGGCATGGAGTGACACTAGCTATGCGCACCATCTGGCAGATGAAGAGCATTGAAAAATTTTTCAACTTACCAAATGGGAGTATCATTATGGATATCAATTGCTTGAAGCCCTTCTTCAGTTCAGATGTATGTTTCAGCCATACACCTTTGTATGCAATTAGGACAGTTCTGTACGTACGTCAATGTATACACAGTTTGCTAACTCTCTTTTAATCCTCCGTTTAGGTTCAAAGAGTGAAGATACCCAGCTGTCACCTATTCCCATTCATGTTACCACGGGATGCACATTCCCATACCACATTGTCTAATCTGTATAAACAGCTGTGCACTGTTATGCGTGACATACACAGAAGTGAAGGTGCACCAGGCAAGGTTCAGGCACTGCTCAAATTCACTGAGAGAAAACTGTGAGTTACAGTAATTAATTACATTTTAAGTATGTGCCATTTTTATTCTTTCTGTACTGTTGCAGTCACCAACATCTTCCCTTCACATCCTCTCATGGAATTGAGACCGAAAAGACAGCATGCGTCAGATTGATGCTATGGTTGTGCACATATCATGAATTCTACAACAAGAATGTAAGTAGATCTACCAATTGACTAACAATCTACGTCGATAATAGCGTTTATTCTCTTTAATTCAGGTAAAGTCAGAAACATTAGCGGACATCATCAATGGCAGCAGGATGGTGGAGCTACTGGGAGGAGAGCAGTATGCCCGTTTGATCCGTTGCTTCTTAAACCCTGATTTAATGGTGTCAAGGCTTGAGCTTGTAACTATGAGTCTTCCTCATGTTCCAAAGCGTGAGCTGGACGCGGTTTATGAACTTTTCCATCCATCATATATGGATACTTTGAGTAAGTTTGTCTTTGTACATCAAAATGGCTGAATGAACAGCATCTTAAATACAAACAATTGTACATAATATTATAATATTATGTGATCCAATTGAGTGTTCTGAAATTATTATCCTTTTCTTGTGCAGGTCCCTCAGACCTTGAGCTTCGACATGCAATTGCAAATATTGTAGCAGCTGTGCTAGGCACTCCAGAAAAGTCAACACATCTGTGGTTACATATGTTTTCCCCAAGTGATCTTGATGGCACATACATGACTGGATTCATGGTTAGTGTACAATGGGATATTTCGTAACTTCCTAACTTTGAGTTTTTACTCATTGCTCCGTACAGTTTGATGCACCAGTCTCCAGGCAAAAAGGCATGTTTTACAATTTCGGAATCCAGCTAAAATCTGGGATCTACTCCAAGCACAGCTACCTCAAGCATGCAACAAGAGGCACTCTGAACCTCCACTCGCTGTACTTTCTGCTCTGGGCAAACTTTAGTGCTTTTTGTGTAAGCCTTATTACAAGTCAAAACGCGGACGTACAGCTGAGATCTCTCCTGTCAGATGACTTGCCAGTTCATTCCTACTGTATTTCACAACTCCGCTCACTGTGGACATACATGAGAAAGAGTCTGCATTTGCTTGACGAAGAGTTGGCATTCTTGATCCGAAGGTGTTCAGATGCAATAATACAGGTGAGCGGTTGACAGTTTGCAACTGTGTAGTCTCCTATTCACTTCATTGCAAGCAGCAAGGTATAGGGAGGCCTGTATTCTGAAGTGGCCACTTGTGTGATGTGAATATGTGCTGTTTCTTTAGTAATCATAAACATCAAACTACCGTAAGACACTTCTGGCTCCTCAGCCATGTGATCCCAGTACCAGGAGCTAGCACCAGAGGGGTAGGAGCAAGGGGGGCAAGGGGTGCAAGTGCACCCCCACTTTTTTCCCTGGGGGTGCATTGCACCCCCACTTTTCCTGGAGAAAAATTTATCTATTTACAGGAATTTAGTTGTTTGGTCTCAAAATCGCCCCAGAATCGCTCTCAGAGCACCAAATTTTGCAAAATTTTCGGGGGGGGCATGCCCCCAGACCCCCCTAGCAGGGCACGTTCCTACGGAATGTGCACGGACGCTTCGCCTCCGGGATTCTTTGCCCCCCCACTTTTTACTACCTTCCTACCCCTCTGAGCACTATTGCTGTGGCTAAAATCGTCAACTCACTGCATATGGTCACATGTTACTAATAATCTGGCACGCTTTGACGTATGTAAAGTCTTACAGTTAAGGTACTTCAACTGTTCAATGACACTTCAAGTTCCTGTTCTCTTTATTAGGAGTCTGCTGGAAGAGAAGGTTCTTCAACTGGAAGATTTGAGAACCAAGAAGATTTGGATGACTATGAATGCTGGTGGCACAAACAAATCTTTATGCCCAGCAAGCAAGAAATGGACGAGAAGGTAAACTGCATCCAAATTGCAGAATTCCATGAGTAGAACTGACTGATTGGTGCCTCTTTCCATGCAGTTCCTAGTTCATTCCAGTTTACACAATCACATGAGTTTTGCCGAGATCAGGTTGGTTTTGTAATATCGTATAATACCAAATATCTGAGGTGCCAATATTTTATATTTACATTGCGATGTAGAAACTGTTAACTCAAGTCAGTGAATAGCTAAAGAAGTAGGGCTTTATACAGCTATGTATGTTGACTGTGGCTCTGTCAAACCTGCCAGATCCAGGAGGCTAACTCTGTTGCCAGTGGGGCAGAGAGGCAACGTTTAGAGCATAGTTCCCTCCTGTGGGTAACTTCTGTGGTCGTCTCTTCTAGTTTATCCTGCCAGCACTGTACAGAATTGATAGCTGTACTTCAGCTAGTGTGGCAGAGAGGCAACGTTTAGAGCATAGTTCCCTCCTGTGGGTAACTTCTGTGGTCGTCTTTGTCAATGTGTTAGCCTTGCTTCAATAGTACTCTCGCTAAATCTTCTCAATTTAATGGCTAATCAGCTGATTGGCATCGTCACTATAGGACAATTGAGAATCTTGTAAAGACTGATGCTAATATACATCTCAAATTTGGATGTACACTACTACAGTGTAATTTTTTTGTGCCCTTCTTTCCTGCTAGGCAAATGGAATCACACTATACCCAAAGTTCCCAACTGAAATTGAGTTCCAGCAGTACATTTTGAACTATGCTAGTTCTGACCACGATCCATGCATACGTCTACTGTCGCAGTTTGCACTGGAATACCCTCGCTTAGAATTAGCACGTTCTTTGCTCCCACAACTAGTGAAGCTCTATTGGTGGTTGCACACTAATTTAGCTCACATGATCTCCAGTGACACTGCACAGAAAACAACGGTAAAGCAGCTGATGACACACTTGGAAAAGTACTACCGCAACGATCCTGACAAAATGAGGGGATTAAAGGAGCTGTTCCATTCCGTGAAAGGTTAGGACCATGGACATCATTCTATCCAGGTTACAGAGAAGGAAGCTTTGTTGTACCAAGATCCTGTGAGTACCTGAGGATCCACACTACTGACTATAATCTCCTTTGTTCTATTACAGTCCTCTTCAACCAGTATGCACACATCACTGGAGTTGCTCTGAATGATGCTGGTTCTCTACCAAATCCAAGAGTGTTCACAATAGAAGATAGTACACTTGTAATCCAGCTGTTATCGGTCCCACTACAAAGTGATCAGACAACTAACGATCAGCTTTATAGGGTTATTGTGGATCTGGTAAGTGTGTGTAGATAGATGTTCACAGACTTGGGAGGCTGGACAAAATGACCACTTGATAGCATTAATGTTTATCATTGAACAGCTCAGCACATACGTAGCTACAGGCTCTGAAGTACACATATCTCACAGAAGGAGCAAACAAGGTGCTCTTCTATCACTGTGTAACTACAACTGCAGTCCAAGTGATACAGCAATACTCCTGTGAAAGCACCTCGTATTTAGTTCCATCACCATAGAGACTGTAGAGACTGGGTTTTGTCTTTATTTCCATAGCCACATGGCACAATGCAGTGTAGCTTACCAACTCGAATGTTGTTGCTGCAGGACTATGACATTGTTGTAACAACTTCTTATTTAATTTCAGGTGGGGACGCACAACCATATGGTAGAAATGCTAGTTCAGGCAGCTGTTGATAGCTGTCCCCATGAACAGTTGCACCGCCATATCCTTGCTGACTCAACCAAAGTTTTCCTGCGAGAAGTCTCTGATAGCAATTCTGCTGTGGAAAACTTTAGCAAGTAAGATAACAATAGTATGTGATTGAGCCCTTGTGGTGGTGGTTGGGGGGGGGGGGGGGGGGGGGGGGGGGGGGGGGGGGGGGGGAGTGGTAAACCTCAAATTCACAACCCTTCTTCTCAGCATATCCCCTACTGCTTTCGAGTTCCTCCCAACCGCACTAGGGCTCACCTCCTGGGGGGGGGGGGGGGGGGGGGGGGGGCTACCGGTATATTGTATACCATAATAGTAAATGTTCCCTACACGATTGCACTGTTCTAACACACGTTTGCCCTATCCTCTCAGGATCTATGATCAAAAGAAATTTCTGCAATTGTTGCGAAGAAGATGCATCTTGCCCTCTATTGGAAGAGAAAGATTCATTCCAGATGGTTTACCACAATTTGATCTTCACCTGCTTCTACGAGATATTGTCTCTGTGTTTCTGAGTGGTAAACCTCAAATTCACAACCCTTCTGCTCATCATATCCCCTACTGCTTCCGAGTTCCTCCAAACCACACTAGGGCTCACCTCTCGGAGTAAGTAGCACTTTTTGTAATATAGAAAGTGGTGAATGTTGAGACAGAGGCAAATGATCCCTTGAAGAAATTAAACTCTAGCTGCCTGGGATGTGAACCCAAGAGTTTGTTGTGACATCCAAGCAGTCCTGGTAGTGAGAGCCATATAGGGTGTTGGCTTAACTTTGGTAGGGAAGCCAAGACAGTAAGAAGTACTGACCTGGGATCCAGCTTGGATTTGAACCCAAGACAGTCTGGGTACTGTGTATGCTGTGCTGTTACTACATGTAGCTTGTGCTCCACTCTTCCAATAGCATCTTATCTGTGAGGTACATGTAGAGGTTTGTGAGGTTAATGTAGCCTTGTTCCCAGGCCGTCTGCAGCTTCGAGTCGCATACATGACCTTTGAACCCCCGTCAGATAAGCTGGCAGAAGGCGAGGCCTGGTACCACTCCTACGTCATTTACAAGCAGGTGGACACGGTTATGAAGCAACTCGACTGAACGTATGCTCTTCCAGTTTATATTGCTACCACGAAGACAGCAACTTGATGCCAACTCACCGCTAACGGCAATACAGCATGCACTAACGTTTGACTACTCAGGCGTACCAAGCGCTTGGTAAGCTACTTAGAGGTAAGCTATTGTAGTTACCTAGGCTACAACCATACAATGAGGAGTTCCATACCTGACACCTCCAGTGGTCCACTACGGTAGCGTAAAAGCCAACAATAACTTGCTAGGAAACCTGCCGTTAGCCCGTGAACTTCTGGCACGTAGCCATTTTACATGAAATCGTGTCCACCTACGTCATAATCGTGTCCACTTTGGCTTGTAAATGACGTAGGAGTGGTACCAGGCCGCCTGCCAGCTTATCTGACAAGGGTTTCAAAGGTCACGTATGCGAATAAAAACGAAGTGGCTGACGGCCTGGGGACGAGGCTAAGGTTAATGTACGTAGCTGTCTGAGGGAGTGGGGATACGTACGTACATATGTACATTTAGAGTTAAAGTCATAATCCAACAGCCTGCCATAAAATTATCACTCAATTTAACCATTGCACTTCCAGTTTCTATTCTCTTGAGCTTGTGGGAACTTCAGTGAGGGAAATAAACAATAGTAGTGCGAAGGAAATTTGGCATGTCGTGTCCCATGTGTGTGTATGTGGACAGGGTTGCTGGGGATGCTAAACAGTGTGCTTTGAAGATGCAGTGATGTTAGTGGTGCTGCTTCTGCCAATATAGAAATGGTGCCCAAGAATTGGCTAACATCAACCACAAGCTTCCACAAGAATACAAGGTGAATATCCTTTGCATGCATGTTGTATGCGTTGACAGTTATGACATGTGTACCTTGCTTTTGTCTTTTCCCCATTGATTACAGGAGCCATTGAGTGGTGAACTACTCAAAAACCTTGAGTATAGATTTCACAAGGCAACATTGGAAACATACGATGAAGTTGTCACTGGTTTGACTACAGTTGCACGATACCTGATTGAGGTATGTTTCACATTCTGTCTGTGTAGCTACCTGCCAGACCTTTGTTCTCATTCTGTTTCATTACAGTTTCTTCGCAGAAATTCTGATGTTGCTGAAGCAAACACTCTCCAAAGTTTCCTTTGTGAAGTGTACCAATGTGAAGATTCAAATGTGGCTTTCCAAAAGGCTGGCATCACTGGGTGAATTGCGTTGTTACAGCCAAACAGATTGCATCTGAATAGAGAAGTTTAGTACTACGGTATGTGTCTGTTAATATGATGCCAAGATTCGGAACACTTTTCCGATGTGCTTTCGGGGTACAGCTTTGCTGCAAACCAGAAGGCTTCTTCCAAAAACTGGAAAGCTTCTCCCGGAAGGTTTTTTTGGAAGGCTTCTCCAAAGAGTGCTGTCTTTGTACATACCTAAGTCTCCGAAAATGGTGCAGCTTCACTTCCGGAATCCATTTAGGCCTTCTGTGTTTGCGTTTAGGTCTTTCGCGTTCGTATTGGTAAGGACCAGCAACGGATCGCGGCACCAATTTTAAAGACACATAATTGTATTGGGGGGTGAGAGTTTGTAAGACCTATGTATATACAAAGAGCTGTCCACCACCGGACTGCTGACACATGATAATATGTCCAAATCATGATGGATTTAATGAGTCTAGAGCTGTAATTTATGTTCTCGTAATTAGCTATTATTCATGCAGCCTGTATGTTTCATTGTTTAGCCTTTCAGCACACCTGCTGTCGTGTTTCCTGGACATGAAGTTGCAGAATGTGTACCATACGCTGCACATATTTGTTCAGTGGATTGAAGACGGCTACTATGACTTCCAATCTCTACCCTATGCCACGAAAACTCACTTACATGTAGAGGATGAACTCGTTCTGCAGCAGCTTCAGCAGGATTATAATGGTACATACAACTAAATGTAGGTATAGGTGATTGCACTCAAGCAGGTCTCTTAGCTGTTTCAGTGACCTTAGGGATGCTACCTACAATCACCGCCCGAGGTGATTATAGGTGCGTCCCTAAACAGCTAAGAGACCTGCTTGAGTGCAATAACCGGCATAGACTATGGGTTACATCATTCAGTTTCTCTGTATGAAGTACGAATTTTGTATAATTTTTAGAAACCTCATTACAGATCAAAGCACATTAGATTGCATGCAGAAGTATGTTCATACCAATTCAGTGAGTGTGTGCAATATAATGCTTGATCTCTTTGTACCCTTGGGCAACAGGTAGTCCCATGGAACTACTGCAGGACTTGAAGTATGTGACAGTCTTACTGAGCCAACTTGAGCCAAACGTTGTTGAAATTGTCAGCTCCAACCCTCAGGTATATATATTAGTACGATTTGCGAATACTTTTAGTGGAGGGGGGGAAGGGCAGCCAAGTCACTACGAGAGTATGTTGTCTATTGAACTATGTATGTCTGTGTACTGTCTGCATCTGTCTGTCAATATATTAAGATTTTAATGTGTGTTTGTCTGTGTGTGTGTGTGTAACGGAAGTGGGATGTTCGTGGGGCGGGACTAGACTGTAGAGACGCGCGACCTTCGTACTTTAATTTTTTTACTGAACCTCGAACTCCGCAAAGAATGTTCGAGAACATTGGGTCCGGACATGGGCTGGAATCCAGCAAGCGCAATCGGGGAGCAGCAGTCGAAGCGGACGTAATCGGGGAGCAGCAGTCGAAGCGGACACAATCGGGGAGTAGCAGCCGAAGTGGACGCGATCGGGAGCAGCAGCTGAAGCGGATGCAAGCGGCGAGCAGCAGACGCAATCGGGGAGCAGCAGCGGAGGCAAAGGGGGAACAGCAGTTGAAGTGGATGCCGCAATCGGGCCCGGGAGCAGCAGCTGAAGCGGATGCAATCGGGGAGCAGCTCTGCAGTCTGCACAGAAAGCTGTCCGGCGCCGGATTACGCACGGTAGGCGAACAAGGGGGAATTAGCTGAGCGAGCAAAGCGAGCTCAGCTACTTGTATGCATAATTATTTTACCATAATGCTGAAGGGTGTCACTGACTGGTTTGTCCGCTACCAAGTTTTACATATGTTCAAGCAATGTGTTTTGATGTTTGCAGGAACCGATCAGCAACCTTTTGAGAGACTTGCATGCACAGAAGGAAACAAGAAAAGATGAGAATGAGCTGATTCTAATCATTCCTCAGTCAATACAAGTTAATCAGTATGTTGCTCTTCGAGTGGCGTTAAGGAGGTTAGTTCATCATTATGTTATGTTATTTTATTTGTCGTTGCTGTCTGTACTGTGTGTGGCTCGAAAATGGCGACTTGAATGCTGGCATAACACATCATTCCATCTGGCTTCGTCCTACACACACTAAAGCACACAGAATTTGACTGCTCACTGAGTGTACATGTCTTAGTCCCATATGTTGTTCTGTTACTATGCTGGTAATGTGTGCTCTGCATAGTTACGGTTACTCAGTAGGTTAGAAGTCTTGTCTATTGGAAAGTACAGGATTAGAATACTCCGGACCCTTAGTAATGTAACGCGCAGCGTCCGACGACTTGGAATTCACAATGACATAGCTCAGTTCAAATAGTAATCCCCCCATCAATAGCACACAGTACAGGTTTATATAGGCACAGAAACCGAAACAGGTATACACTGGTCAAAACAGGGACATACTGGTCAAACAGGTAAAGTACAACAATGGAGACAGACATACAGGCAGGTAGGCAGAAACAGGTGTACAATGTCCATTGTCCGTATACGTTACAGTAATGTCCTGTCCTCAGATTGAACACTACAGCTATACAGCCCCTTATCTTCTATATCCCATATATATGTAGAGTGCAGTAATTGTTTTCTGTGAATCCAATGTAACAAAATCAAATCACCAAGAAAGACTACGTTTTACAAAGTACACATTCAAAGTACATTATTAGTCAGTCAGATTCTGTGTCAGGAACAAACGTCGAAATCCAGTGAGTGGCACGGCAGTTGATGCCTGCCAATTTCCGAATGCGACAGTCTCCTTGGTCACAAAGGAGTTCTCTCAAAATTCAGTACGTGGCACATCATGGTTGATGATGCCCATTTCCTGGAATAGTCACAAACGCTCGAAATGGTGGGTGCCCACCATTCCTGGAATAGTGTATGAATTTCTGCCCTTAGATTGGATCTACTGTTGTAATAGATAGAAATGGGCAATTGCATTTGGAGATAAATCAATTTTGTGACTGCTGGAAATGGGCATCACTGACATGCCACACGCTGGCATTCGGAGAGAAATCGTTTGTGACTGTTTTGGCCATTTCGTGGGTTTTGAAAAAATAGCTAACTACGGTAGCTAGTGTTTGGGAATAAGCAGAAAAGTAAGATGAATCTGTGGTCTACTGTTACAATGTTCATTATGTATTCCACTGTAGGTTAACACTTGAAGTGGAAAAGTGTTTGCCTGCAAAACAGAGACAAGACGAGGGCCAGTTTGAAACATTTCAGGAGGTGGTGACAGACTTATGGAAAAACAGACTGACACACGTCCAGAGAGTGCCGGGAGGTAGTTCCAGCAGTGAAGACTACTGTACTCCGATAAGCAGGGAACCCTCTTCTATGCTAGACTATCCTGATGATTATCTGGATGAGGACTACTCAGATGATGATGACTCTTCCTTTGCTGCAACTATGAGCTGGCAACCTTCAGAAGAAGACGATTTTAGTTCAGATGAATGGGGTCAAGGTAAGCATGTGGCTTTCAAAATCGAGGTATTATATAACTCATGCATGCATGCTTAACAATAATTTAGCTATTTCAGGGTCATTTTTCAAGTTTCAAAATTTTATGCCTCAATAAAGCTCTCCCACAAAACACACTCACCTTGTGTGCCATGTTTTTATTGCTAATTTTTTTTTTAACGGTAACTGACATCTCTACATGATGGAAGCAATATTACGTGACTACTACCACCTTTCTATCCATGTTATACCTCATTTGTAATGGCCGGCCTAAGTGCTTGATTCAGGTATAGTCAATTAACTTATTGCAACACTTGTATATTGATTCAGCTCCTCTTTTCTCACACAGAAGAACCACAAGGCATATTAGTAGCACTACTCGAAGGCATCAACATGGGTCACTACATAGATCGATTTGCTGATGAGCTCGAGGACGTAACTGAAGACAATCTACATGTTCTTGCGAACCACGACCTATTGAAGAATATTGGAATTGTAAGTGCCCTTGATCGATTGAAAATAATCCTGCAGATACAAAGGCACAAGCCTGGAATGAAAGGTACTCAAGAATGCTCAGTTGAAAAGGTGACTGGCTTGCTGCGCAAGACAGGCATGGAACAATATGCACCGTATTTTGAACAGAAAGAAATAGACTGTGACTTGCTGCTTGCAGCCACAGATGAAATACTTCAGGAGCTCGGAATCGACAGTGCATTTGATCGTCTTAAAATTCGCATAAATTTCCGAAGGGAGCTTAGAGGAGGACCCAGTCCTTTAGCCCAAAAGTATCCTGTGGATGCGGTCGTGGCTCTGCTGAAGGAAAACAACATGGATGCAAAGTATCAGCTGATAATCGAAAAGTGCGACATTGATGGTGAACTGTTAACTGAAGCCTCTGATCAAGTGCTACAAGAAATTGGGATTAAGAGCCGAATACAACAACGCAACATCAAACAATTGATCCAAAAATGAACATGATTTTGAACATGCACATGCACATTACAATATTGACCTTGCAATAATATTATAGGTACTTTGCTTTTCTATTTTAATTTGCTTCTGTAGGCATATGTTACTTGGTGTAGCTATTAGTATTTTTCACACGGGCTCACGGGCTATAGCTAGCATTGTGTTAGCTGTGACTTTACATGATTGTTTTTAGCTGCTACAAACATCACGAACTATTATTTTGTAATAATCGAGGGGCAACCGCACTCCTGGTAGCCGCGGTTAAACGGTAGCACAAGCTAACTGTGACAGTTCGTTCCAATTATCACACAACACGTGAGTACCATGATAGCTATATATAGATATAGGGAAGATCAGAAATTATTTAGAGTGCTCTCAAGTACAAAGTCTCGAATAAAACACAGCCGCGTTGCAACCCCGGTTGCGACTTGCGGTAGCGCAAGCTAATGCAATACGTTCCAATTAACGCACATGCCACGTGGCAACCACGCTCAGTCGATCGCGAGCAATGGCGACCAAAAGGAAGACAAGACATTATTACAGCACTTACAACTTCGCCAGCACGGTGAGTTTCGGCATGTAAGCGTCAGTGAACGACAGCGATTACAGCCGTGTGGTCAGAATCTTCGTGTGCCTTTCCTAAGAACGGTACTGCCACCGGAAGTCGACGGAGCGCTCGAGCAATGGCGGCCAACGGCGAGACAAAAGCGCTTATATCTCCACCACCAAGGT